>JAUIMM010000467.1:3282500-3708742 GCA_031769625.1 Taudactylus pleione
TACCATCCCTACAGTGAAGCATGGTGGTGGCAGCATCATACTGTGGGAATATTTTTCAGTGGCAGGAATTGGGAGATTAGTCAGGATAGAGGGAAAGATGAATGCAGCAATGTACAGAGACATCCTGGATGAAAACCTGCTCCAGAGTGCACTTGACCTCAGACTGGGCTGACTGTTCATCTTTCAGCAGGACAATGACCCTAAGCACACAGCCAAGATATCAAGGAGTGGCTTCAAGACAACTCTGTGAATATCCTTGAGTGGCCCAGCCAGAGCCCAGACTTGAATCCGAATGAACATCTCTGGAGAGATCTGAAAATGGCTGTGCACCAAAGCTTCCCATCCAACCTGATGGAGCTTGAAAGGTGCTGCAAAGAGGAATGGGCGAAACTGCCCAAAGATAGGTGTGCCAAGCTTGTGGCATCATATTCAAAAATACTTGAGGCTGTAATTGCTGCCAAAGGCGCATCAACAAAGTATTGAGCATAGGCCGTGAATACTTATGTACATGTGATTTCTTAGATGTTTTTTTTTTATTAAATTTGCAAAAATCTCAAAAAAAACTTGTTACACGTTGTCATTATGGTGTATTCTGTGTAGAATTTTGAGGACAAAAATGTATTTATTCCATTTTGGAATAAGGCTGTAACATAACAAAATGTGGAAAAAGTGAAGCGCTGTGAATACTTTCCGGATGCACTGTACTGTGCAATAATCGGGCCTAACAGCTACTATTCGTCCTTTGGTCTGATAATGTCAGAGTTCCTACACAGCACCTGGTGCTGACTATCATTCCAAAACCAGTTGTATCTGTTGATCTAATCTGGCCCTACTGCAGAACATTTGTCAGAAAGAATGAGCAATTTTTGTGCACATTTTGAGATGTGCAACATTTCTGCTTGATAGTTCTAAAACGTCATCTGTGATGATCTTTAGGATAGATAATCGTTCAAATAGGAACAATAATCCAGTAGTGTGTGTATAGAACATTAAATGTTCTCGAGCCTGCGGGATGATGTCACCAGTAGGCATTTGCGAACCCTGTGTAGTACTTAGTACATTCGCGAACAAACGTGCAGTACTTAGTTCCTGCTAGAGACCATAGCCACCATTACTGGTCCTGCTGTTAACAGCTACTATGTATACCACTGTCACCCCTATTAACTCTGGGCCTAATTCAGACCCGCTGGCGAGTGCTGAGCGCTCACAAGCGGGTCGATGTTAGCCCAGTGCACGTGTGCACGACGGAGGAGGCTCCGTCGTGCGCATGCACGAGAACCGGATAGCGATAGGCAAGCCGTCCCTATGAGTCTCGCTACAAAGGGGGCGTGCTGTCGATGTTGAGTGACAGCATGCCCCCTTTGGTGGGCGTGCCGGGCCAGACGGAGGTGTTCCCATGGGAATGCCTACCGTCTGGGGCCGGCCCCACTGACATCACAAGTGATGTCAGTGGGAGTGCTTTCGGCTCTGATATACAGCTATACGAGCGGCCAGGAGGCCGCTCTAAAAATTCAGTGGGACGTCCCTGATTCAGAGCGAGCGCTCTGTCAGAGCGTCCGGGTCTGAATCAGGGCCTCTGTGTACACCGCTGTTACCATAATAAACCATCCAGCATGGTTACGGACATCTGTGTTGACTAACCTTCATCTCATATTCAGCTGTACAACACATTTATTGAAACGCGTTGGAAGAGAGTATTAACCTTTTGTTGCTTGGTATCCACTGACAGAGATAGCAGCCCCCTGAGCCACAGCAATTGGCCGGATGGCCTTGAGATCACACGGAATTCTCCTGTCTGTTGGGAGTATCATGAGCGGTGCCATTTCTCAGTCCAATTGCCCCCACCTGTAATCTTTCTGCCCACTACCGCTGGCTGTGTCTGTACAGCAGTACAGCCGCAGAGGCACAGTGGGCAGTGAGAGGAGACCAGAGCCAGATTTAGACCTCATGGGGCCCTAGGCAAGATACCAGTTTTGGAGCACCCCTCCCTCAACAATCCATAGCACTATGTTTTCATTTCTGGTCCATCCATGTACAGCACCTTGAAGAAAAGATCAGGCGTGTAAATCCGGCCTTGGAGGAGACTGCTGTATTGAGGGGCAGATGTATTAATCTCTAGAAAGTGATAAATTGGAGAGTGATAAACTGCCAACTAATCAGCTCCTGTCATATTTCAAACACAGCCTGTACCATGATAGTTAGGAGCTGATTGGTTGGTAATTTATCACTCTCTAAGTTATCACTTTCCAGAGCTTAGTACAGTACATGTCTCTTCTAACTGCCCAATATGCTGCTGCAGCTACCCTGCTATACCGGTGTGGCCAGCGGTAATGGGCAGAGCCATAGGGGGCGGTAGTTGAAGCCATTGTTCCCTTCAACCCGGCCCAGGTAAGTATTACCCGCTCCCCCCTCTTTCAGCGCCCATGACCTCACGGCATACTTGCCTACTCTTCCTGAAGTTGTGAGAGAGTCACGATTTTTTGGGTAGCCCCTCCGTACCCCCGGAGGAATAGGCAGATCCCACATCCCGCCCACTTTCTTGTGAAGTTTTAAGGATCGGGAGATTTTACGGGAAATTTGCGGGTCCTTATGAGGGGGTGGGGCTAAAATGGCGTGAATCGGCTGCTCCCGGAGAGGAGTTTTAAAAAGTTGGTAATCTCATGGATCTCTTCTGTCTCATGGGAAGATCATGGGAGTATTGTGAGGAAGCAGACTTTCTTGCTCGATCGTAGCGTGCACACGGAGATGGGACCATCTGTTTGAGATGGATCATTTGCACCAAGCATTTGGCTGGCATGAGTCCCAATGCTATTGATGAAGGCTTTGGATGTAAGCACAATGGGTGGGATAGGCTTTGTTAGT
Organism: Taudactylus pleione; assembly: GCA_031769625.1. NCBI lineage: Eukaryota > Metazoa > Chordata > Amphibia > Anura > Myobatrachidae > Taudactylus > Taudactylus pleione. The sequence continues at coordinate 3,285,363 of JAUIMM010000467.1, forward strand.
ACACAAGGAGGGATTCTCACATGAGTATAAACTAGTACACAGGCTGCTATGTCTGTGCAGGATAGCGCCGGTCAGATGCGTCCAACTCAAAATCAGGGCCATAGTTCGGAGCTATAAAAGTATTGGGATTCCATGCTATAGTGGGGATGTACTGCTTCTGAGATAGTAAGATAAAATCATTCTGAACAATGAAGTGCAGAGTTCAGATCTAAGAAGCTGAGATATTTTTCAGCTATGTGTTAGGCTTTACTGGGATTCTTAATTGACTCCTTTGTCCTATAACATAGTTTGTCAAAATGTGACCCGGCGCGGGGAAGTAGAATATGAAATGCTGTTTGGATGAGCCTGACAGCAGCCTCCTTTAGTAGTTGGAGATAACACAGATGGCAAAACATTCTCTGCAAAAAAAAGTGCATTAAGAGAAAATCATGTGTTTACTGAATTGCACTTTTAATTTGCCGTAGTGCAACTGTACAGTATATGCTCCTATGTACCATATAGATTATAAACTCCTGAGGCCAGGGAACTCCATTTTGTTTTATTTATTTTTTTGCAAAAATGTGCGATGTGTTACAAGGATTCTGCTTTTGATTTAATAAAAAAAAACCTGAACACATAAGGGCTGCGGTCAAAAATCTGTGAGTCCAGTGACACCAGGGGGGTGAGATGAGCTCCCTCGAGGCTAATTGAATCAACCCCTCTATGAACAGTTTTATTTCGGAATAATGCTCTTTCACTATCTGTTTCTCAGTCTGTGACTTCCAGCTTCCCTCTATTCCTCTCACATATCATCACTCTGCCCCTGTCAAACATAGTCCTGGAATCACTAACAGAGGGGTAGATATATTATATCGCTATTCCACTTCCTCTATTATCGAGGCGAAGCAGGAACAATAACACTAAGATGTATTAACATCTCACTCGTCGGTGTGGGGGAGAGAAAACTCAGATTCTACAAATCATTTTAGAATGTGCTATATAAATTATTGCTTTAACCTGATTGGTTGCTATGGGCAACTCCTAAATGTGTCCTCTTTAGAAGGTTTCCTTGACAACTTTGCCTCATGGCTCTCTCACTTTCTCTCCTCCATTATCCTAGGTGACTTCAAAATTCCAATTAATATCCCCACAGAATCCTCTGCCTCTAATCTCCTTACCCTCACATCTTTAATTGATCTCTTCCAATGGACCTCCTCACCCTCCCATGTGAGTGGGCACTCAATTGATCTGGTCTTCACTCACTGCTGTGATATTTCAGATTACTCCAATGCCCCATTCCCCCTCTTTGACCATCACCTTCTCTCTTTTAACTTATTGCTCTCTCCTTCCCCTCCTCTACCTTCTAAAGCAACCATCACTAAGCATAACATTGAGGCTATTGACACAATTTTTTTCCCTCCCTTCTTGACTCACTTCTCTCCCCTATATGCTCTCTCTCCTGCCCTGAACAAGCCACTTCCCTATACAATGCCTCACTTCTGCTCTTGACACTGTTGCTCCGACAATCACTACTCACCTTTGCAGATCCACACTTCAACCCTGGCATTCCAAATGCACCAGATACCTGAAAAAGTGTTCATGAATTGCCGAGCAACAGTGGATGAAATCACGCTTTAAGGCAGACTTCTTTTATTTCAACTTTATGTTCTCAACCTACAGTGCTGCCCTATCCCTCTCTAAACAATCATATTTCAAGAACCTCATCTCCTCCCAGTCCTCAAATCCCCAGCGTCTCTTCACCACCTTCAACTCCCTCCTCTGCCCACCCCCTCCTTGTCTCCCTTCCTCGCTCTCTGCACTTGACTTTGCCACCTACTTTACATCTAAAATTTACTCCAGACCCTCAGCACTCTACCCCCTCTATTCATAGACCACTCTTCCCCATTCATCTTACCCACTCTGACATCCTTCTCCCCTGTAACTGGAGAGGAAGTCATGGCCCTCGTCAAGTCATCTCCCTCTGTCACCTCCTCCCTTGACCCTATTCCTTCCCACCTCCTCCGCTACCTCTATCCTTCTGCCTATTCCAATTCTTGCCCACCTCCTCAAGCTCTCCCTCTCATCTGGCATTGTCACTTCTGCATTCAAGGTCCTTGTCTCTCCCATTCTTAAAAACCTACACTTGATTCCAACACAGGGCAGACTAGATGGGCCAAGTGGTTTTTATCTGCCTCAAATTCTTTGTTTCTATGTAACACACTCTCCAACTACTGACCCATCTCTCTCCTTCCTTTTGCTTCCAAACTCCTTGAGCGTATTGTTTACAACCGCTTTACCACCTTTCTTTCCTCCCACTCCCTCCTTCACTCATATTCAATCTGGCTTCTGGTCTCTCCACTCCACTGAAACTGCCTTCATGACCTCCTTGCTGGTAAATCCAAGGGCCACTACTCTCTGCTCATTCTCCTTGACCTCTCTGCTGCTTTTGACACTGTGAACCACCCTCTCCTCCTGCAAATCCTTCACTCCCTTGATCTACGTGACACTGCCCTCTCCTGGCTTTTCCTCCTACGTCTCTGACCGACACTTCTCTGTCTCCTCTCATGACTCCTCTTCTCTCCCACTTCCACTAGCAGTAGGTGTTCCCCAAGGTTCTGTCCTTGGACCTATCCCATTCTTCCTATATACGTCCTCTTTAGGTGAACTCATGAACTCTTTTGATCTCCAAAATCATCTCTATGCTGATGATCTACCTTTCCTCCCCTGACCTTACCCCCTCTCCCCCTCTGTCCTCACCTGTATCTCCAACTGTCTCTAAGCTATCTCTTTCTGGATGTCTCAATGCTTTCTTAAATTTACCATGTCTAAGAAAGAGCTGATCATCTTCCCACCCTCCCGCATAGGCCCACAATTTCATTATCAACTGATGGCACCACTATCCCCTCTAGCCCCCCCCTCTACCACTGTCTTGGAGTTATTCTGGACTCCTCCCTCTCCTTCAAATCACACATTCAGCACCTATAACAGTGCTGCCATTTCCATCTAAAAAATATTTCCTGGTTCAGACCCTTTCTCACCCTGGATGCTACTAAAACCCTCATCCACTCACTAGTCATCTTCAGATTGGACTGTAACCTCCTCCTATCTGGGCTTCCAGACTCCCACCTCTCTCCACTCCAATCTGTCCAGAATGCTGCTGCTTGGCTCATCTTCCTCTCCAAACATTCCACATCTGCCTCCCCTCTCCTCAAGCCCTACACTGGCTCCCCTTCCCCTTCAGAACCCAATTCAAGGCTCTTACACTCACTTACAAAGCCCTCACCCAATACTCTCCCATTTACATCTTGGACCTCATCTCCCTTCAAACTCCAGCCCGTCCACTTCACTCAACAAATGCATGCCGTCACTCCTGCCACCTAATTACTTCCCCCCCACTCCCTCCTCCAAGATTTTGCCCATGCTGCTCCTTAACTTTGGAACTCTCTCCTTGCCACACACCGTAATGCCCATTACACATTATGGCACACACCGTAATGCCCATTACACATTATGCCACACACAATAATGTCCATTACACATTATGCCACACACTGTAATGCCCATTACACATTATGCCACACACCGTAATGCCTCTCACACAATATGCCAAAAACCTTAATGCCCCTTACACAATATTCCACATACTGTAATGCACATTTCACATTATGCCATATACAGTTATGCCCATAACACCATTTTATGCCCCACAGTAAGGCTTCTAATTACTTTTATATTACCTGCTCGTTGTCAGGGGTCTCATGCCCGTTGCCATTGGTTTCATGCTATGGGTTTCCATGTGTGTTGCTAGTGGTTTCATGCTATGGGTTTCCATGCTTGTTGTCAGGGGTTACATGCTTGTGCCAGGGGTTTCATGCTCATTGTCAGGGGTATCATGCTCATTTTCTGGGGTTTCATGGCCGAAGATGCAGCTTTCTACATCTTATCCCGACGGCACAGCATTCCCAGCTCTTCCGGGTAACGCTATGTGTGCTGTGCTTCCCTGACAGACACTAGAAGTCAAGTAGGACCTCTAGCTTCTGTCTCCTTCTAGACGGTGATGGCCATTTTTGGAGGGACATTTTCAGCATATTCTAGGACTGAAAGACCGCATGGAACTGCATAAACACTGCCCCAAAGCTCAAAGAACTGTTAAGATCCCACACTGATATTATAAATTTATTACTCAATCCTGAGGATAATTTATATATGTAGTGTGTAATAGTAGACCCCAAGCTACCGCAACCCCCAAGCCACCGCGTACCCAAGTCAACACTAGGTATGCGGGGGCTATTGTTACGCCCCTGGCCACATGGGCCTGGGGCTGAATATGATCAAGGACTTATTGTGAGAAGCAGAGGAGGTGTGACCAGTGCTGTGTGGGTGTGGCCATTACAACCATTACGCTATCAGAAAAATTGCATCAGTTTGTGAGGAAAATAGATATATGATTTTAATACTTTTGATTTACGGCCAACAGTAAATGACCTGGGGCTGTAGGCCCATCCGCCCCAATATATATCTGGTTTTGGGAAAACCCACCCATTCTTCAGCTGTCCAGTCACTTGCTATTAACAACCTACCTTCTGCTGTGCTCACACTACATTCTGCTCATTCTGACGGGGGTATCTCCTGAAAACTATTTGTAAATGCCCTCCTACCATCAGTGCCACCACAATTCTGTTAATTAGGAAGGGGGTTTATATAACAATAAATATTCTGGCAGTAAGTATTTATCCTTTCAAGATCATGTTTCCATCATTGTAACGTGACGTAAATTAGTCTGTCAGTGCCTATGACTTCATCAGTCACTGAGGTCTCTCATGAACAATGTGTTAATCTGCTGTTGCAAATAATCCATTTAGGGAACATATTTTTGATGAGTGACCTGATTTACAGACCTGTCTTCAGAGAAGGTGCAGATGACGTAGAAAGGAAACACACGATGCATGTCCCACAAGCACCTTTTGTAGTGTCTTTCCTATTTGTCAGCACTAGATTATCAAAGCTTGTGAGCTAAAAGCACAGACTGAGAGCCAAGTTAAACTGTGTCACACATCAGAGATCCCAGGACTACCGCAGGCTGCTTACCGTGTGACTGCATGGGGGACGCAACAAGCTGAACGTTCCAGCACAAAACATAAACATAATACACAGAGTTCTGATAATATTACAGTTACAATAAACAATACGTTAATGACAGAATTGAGCTCCTTCTGGTTACAAATAATCTATCCAAGGCCAATCCGCAGAACGGTATTTAAAAGGCAACAAAGCCTGAACTACAAGTTGATACAATAAGAAAAGATCCCCTAAATCACATATATATTTTTACATGTACGTATATACAGGTTGATTCTCCCATATCCAAATATTCCGAATTACGAAATATTCCAAAATACGGAATATTATTAGCATGACTGAGATAGTGAAACCTTTGCTTTCTAATGGTTCAATGTACACAAGCTTTGTTTAAAGAACACAATTATTAAAAATATAGTATAAAAGAACCTTCAGGCTGTGTGAAAAAGGTGTAGATGAAACCTAAATTAATTTCATGTATGTAGCGAAACTTTTTTTGTTGCACAAAATTATTAAAAGTATTGTATAAAATGACCTTCAGGTTGTGTGTATAAGGTGTATATAATACATAAATGCATTCTGTTTTTAGATTTGGGTCCCATTCCCAAGATATCTCATTATGGTATGTAATTATTCCAAAATATGGAATATTCCCATATCCAAAATACACCTGGTTCCAAACATTTTGGATATGGGAGACTCAACCTGTATCAATGTATTTGCCAAAACTGCAATGCTGAACCAGACAGAAGTACATCAATAGACCAGGTTCAGTGATAGCCTGTACAGGATAACTGCATACTGTACATACAGTGATGCTGAAGAGTTCTAAGTAAAACCCGCATTTCAAATGTGTTCAGATAGTTACTAAAGGATATCCCTTAAATTCCTGCTATTACTAACAAAATATGTGAAAATGATTAAAAATACATGGGGTCTATTTACTAAGCCTTGGGTGGAGATAAAGTGAACGAAGATAAAGTACCAATCAACCAGCTCCTAACTGTCATTTTTCAAACTCAGCCTGTGACATGGCAGTTAAGAGCTGATTGGCTAAGACTTTATCTCCATTCACTTTATCTCCATTCAAGGCTTAGTAAATAGACCATAAGGAGAGATAGCTTACACTATATGGGTAACTAATAATGAGGCAATCTAAGGAGAACAGAGCAGTATTTATACTGTAGGTAAGTGGGGTGCTAGAGGAGAAATATTGCAATGATAGCAGAATCACCATAACATGGCAAATTATAAGCCCTTCATAATTGTAATGCTGTGCACTAAAGGGTGTGCTTGCCATGGGCAGTGTGGCATGGCCCCCAGGCCTGTGCTTTGTTAGTCAGTCTAGGTTGGCCTTACCAGTGCTATACTGAGCCATGGGCTTTCTACCTCCTTTATATTGTTTATCATATTTCTTCCTACCCTCTCCAAACATATTATCTTCCCTGCTGAATCACTTACTGGTGGCAATAGAGGACTGTGGCCCTCATTCAGACCTGGTCGCAAGCGCTAAGCGCTCGCAACCGGGTCGATGTTAAGGCCCTGCAGACGCGCAGCGGCCGCACTGCGCGTGTGCAAGCCCCGAAGCGAGAGAGAAATTCTCTCGCTCCGGAGCTCACTACAAAAGAGGCGGCTGTCGATGTTGATCGACAGCTCGCCCCATTGTCTAGGCAGGGTAGGGGGGTGGCTACACAAACTGAGGCGTTCCTGACGGAACGCCTGCCGTTTTGTGGGTGGCCGCACTGACATCAGCAGTGATGTCAGTGGGGAGCTTCCTGCTCAATCAGAGCAGGAAGGTCCCTGGGGCTTGCGGTTGCTGAGACCCAACCTTAGGGTCTCATCGCAAGCCCCGATGGTTACGATGGTCTTGACCATCACGACCATCAACCTGGTCGGTCACTAAAGCTGTGGGTGTTAACCCACAGCTTAGCTAGCGACCAGGAGGCCGCACTTGAAAAGTGAAGCGGCCGCCCTCATTCAGAGAGAGCGCTCGCTTCTTGCGACCGCGTCTGAATGAGGGCCTATGTCTCCAAGAGAATTCTACAGAGCCAGTAAGAATACTGAGGGTATTATCAATATACTGCAGGTACCGGCGGGGTAATGTTTTGGGGAGAGAAATGTAGAAGCAGGATAAGCAGATGTGGGGACTGGTGTGAGGGGTTTATAATGGGTAATGATATGTGAGTACTGGTGTTGGGAGGGAACTATTAATTGTGGGTTTAATAGAGGCTTTTAACATATTTTGAATGCTATCAATGTATTGTGGGCCTTTGCATTAAATGTGTATGATATTTTTTTGATTTTGGGGTTGGTGGAACCTATTTATTAAATATGAATGCTACTGATTTAATGTTAGGATAGTTTAGGGGGAATTATACTTATTTATAAAACAATACTGCTATTTATGTTGGAGAATAAAGAGGCGGGTGGGTGAAAAAATGCCTTATAATTAAATATGATTGCTACTGATTTTATGGGAATCAGTATTATATCCCGCTGGGCTGACGTCGTAATGTAATACCGACGCCTGAAGCTAGAATGGACCAGATCCCAACAGGGTAAGTTTCTAGTCTATCCCTAACCTTCCTCCCAAAAAAACCCTAACCCTCCCTTAGGGGTGCCTAACCATAACCTCCTTCCCAAGTGCCTAACCCTAACCTCCCCCCAGGGGTGCCTAAACCCAAGTTGAGTTATTCTGACAACTACACCTGCCTGCCTGCACCTGGATGGGAGGAGCAAGGTTGGACAGAAGCCTTCAAAAGTAGATACAGCAAAGGAGTTTTCATACAATTGTGACATACTTACTTAGTCTCCCGGAATGGTCGGGAGGCTCCCAAAAATTGGGTGGTGCTCCCGGCCACCCGGAAAAGCGGGCAAGTCTCCCCCTCCACCCGCTTGCACACCAAGCAGTTGCCCACTTCATAGCACAAGTGGGTGGTCCAGGAGGGCGATGATGCAATTTGCACTGAATCACGTCATTGTAGCCTCGCCTCCGCTATACAGTGCCTGTTTTCACTGTACTGTATAGCTGGGACGGGACCACGAAAACTAGATCATGCCACCACGCCCCCCCTACCACCCACTTTCCTGCCCCTTCTGTGCCAACCTGGCTGCCCCTTAGAGGTTCATTATCACCTGAAAGTTTTGGCAGAAAGGCTGTCTGTGAGAGTCTATCTTGTGATTATAATTGAAAGGGAAGGGCTATTGCCCCAGGTTTCATCTTTCTATATACTGAAGTAACTATTTTTCTTTCATTAGTGTCAATGTAGGCAGAAGTTAAAGACAATCAACCTTCAGGCAATTATAAAGGGAAGAAAGTTTCTCATAAATTGGTACAAGGCCTAATAAAAAAAATCATGTTTATTAAGCTTTTTCTACATTGCATTACTGGAGCTTATTTGATTACTTACACTATAAAAGTATATTTCTTTTGTGTTTGAGCTCCAGTGGATCTGGTGTATTGATTTGAACATATCTGCATGAACTAGTATTAAGTAAGTCATCAAACAGTGAAGGACAGCAAAATGTACAAACATTTGTGCATCTTGAGCTCTGTATATGGGCAAGAATTAGAAATGTACGCAGACCCCTGTGTTTTGGTTTTGGTTCTGGTTCTAAATCATCGTCATGTTTTGGTTTTGGCAAAACCACCCTCAAGTGTTTTGGTTCAGTTTGGTTTCTGATTTAACTAAAAATGTATAAAAACAGTTAAAATCATGTAACTTGGACCTGTTTTTGTTCCTATAATATTATTTACATAAATAACATTAATTTCCAGTCAATTCTGACCACCTCACAGCACCTGAAATAACGTGGGAGGGACTTAAATGCCATCCAAAGCACACAAGATCCGGTTTTTAAATCAGAGTTCTGAACTTGGCCAGAAGACCCAAGTCAGGACACGGTTCGTCTTGGAACCCCAAAGTTCAGGTGTGTTCCGTTTTCAGCAATCTCTGAACCGCTCATCTCTGTCAGGAATACTCAGTTTTTCTATGCAAGTATTTCAATAGTAAATTGTGCTCATATTGCAGCCATTTGTGCTTCAGCCCCAAAGTCAATAAACAGGCAAACAAGACGAGACTCTGGAAGCTGCAGCAGATAAACAAAATTCCAACTTGGCTTGTGCTAAGATTGGTAGGAATGAGGGTCTCCAAAAGACTGGGAGGTCTCTTGTCCTAGTCCACGTTACCTTTAGCAAAGTGCTGATTGCAGTAAATTAGAAAGGAATGTGCAGTTGTCACTGTTGACGCCACCTGTTATCTGTCGCTGGTTATATACTAATCAAGAGATTAGTGCAGAACAGAAGTTATACATTTTGAATTACCGTATATTACTTTCTATGGTATCTTCTCTACTATACAAATGTAGTGCAATGCAATGATCTCCTTTAATCACGCAATGTTGCAATTGTATTGCCTCAAATAGCTTTATGGGGCATATTTAATAATGCAAATGCACCTCATTAAATTAAATATCACTTATACATACTAACACGATATTTTGAACGATTTGGCCGATTCCGATGCATCGGAACAACAAATCATCAAGTGGTCTATTTACTAAGCTGTGTTAGGAGATAAAGTGAACGGTGATAAGGTACCAGCCAATCAGCTCCTAACTGCCATGTCACAGGCTGTGTTTGAAAAATGGCAGTTAGGAGCTTATTGGCTGGTACCTTATCACCATTCACTTTATCTCCTAACACAGCTTAGTAAATAGACCCCCAAGTGTGTACGCACTATGCGCGCTCCCTTTGCATTGTTCGTCGCATCCTTAGATCTTTTGTACATGCAGGAAGATCTATCAATCTCGTTAAAGATTCCCCTCAGATCATCCAGTGTGTATGCATTACCAAAAGGCCAGGCGATATGGTTACATTATATAGTTAACGATCTAACCACCAAACGATGCAAGATATATCGCTTGGTCATTTGTAATGGAGAATACACACGGTCAGATTTGTCAGATCTGTCAGATGAACGATTTTTACCAAAGATTTGAACGATTTTTGACTGCATTAAAATGAATGGAAATCGTCCAAGTCTGACTGCAAACACATCAGATGTCAGATATCGTTATCTGACCATCGGGAACGCGCATCGTTCAAATCATTCATCTGACAGATCTGACAGATATGTCAAATATGTCAGATTTTCCTTCAGATATGAACGATTTTTTAAATCGTTATCGTTCAGATCTGAAGGAAAAATCTGACCATGTGTATGCACCTTTAGATTACACAGTGTGTATGCACTAGATCGTTTGCCCGGGAGTTAAAGGGAAATCGTTGATGACATTGCATCGTTTGCAAGTCGTCTAGTGTGTACCTACTTTAGAGAATAATCTTTGGGGCAATTTATCATTGAACACCAGCTGGGACAACACATCCAAAAATATGCTGTCCAGGTGAGCACATACCAGCTTAGTGCTAACTTCTGTTATTACTATGCTGCCTGGTATGGACATGGCTGTGCCACGGTGCATACATATAAGCCATCAGGCTCCATATGCATGTAGCGATATCTCTGCTCAGAAGGATGGTAGGAGATCCAGTGCACTAGTGAGGGCACAGACGATCCCTCTCCTGATAGGCTCTTCCCAAAGCGGAGACTGGCTAACGCCATACGAAGATACCCTTTCAGAGCTTGTTAAATTCCAGCACATATTTATCCCCGCAGATAATTATCATGATCGCTGCTGAAATCTATTTTGTACTCAACGTAGAAGATGGCTTCTATATCTATCCATTAACGGTTTGATGAATCCCCCTGATCCTAAAAGTTCCAAAAATGGGTTTTCCGCATGGTTTTCAGAGTAACATACTGTATCTTAATAAACAGACCATTGTATTTATAAATAAAGAACACAGGAAGGTTATTTTTTCTTTAAGTGACCAATGTAAAGAAATTAATTACAAAAAATTCTCATAAAGTCAAATTGTTTTTCTTAATTGATTGAATTTAAATCGCCTGCCCCTGAAACCATAGTGAATTACTGCGTTACTAAGGCCTCACAGCAAGAATCAATCTGGGCGAACCAAGCATTAAGGTGTTTACATTCAAAACGCCCATTTACTTGATGCTTAAATTAAGATGTATTTTCTTGTCTCTGTTGTATATCATCTCACTATAATCCTTACCACCTGAGAAGGTTTCTTAGTGCCCCTTTAAAACAAACTTTATAGAATGTCACAACGACAAAACTTCTTCAACAGAAACGTTGGTGCATTTTCTGTGATCCATTCTCCACACTTTGTTGCAAGCACAACCTTACATCAGATGGAGTGTGACAACTAGCCGGAATTATTGCAGGCAAGTCACTAAGTATTGCCTGTGAAGTAGACAAGGACACAGTAAGGTAAGGAGATTTATGGTGTGTGGGTATTCAGGAGGAGACAGCAGACTTGAATTTGGTAATAGGAGACGAGACAGAATGGGAAAGGTCAGTGGATGAGAGGTCATTGTTTGACCATTACGAATGTACTCTATATGTTAAAACAAGAAAGATAAAACATGCTGACTCTTTGCTTGACCTGTACAGTGTAGAGGGAATATCATTTTAACGGCGTTGATGTCGCTTAATTGATCCTGTTAACTACAATGTAAACAATTGGTAAATTAAAAACTTATCGCTGTCCGCATGGAGAACTATAAGGACGGTTGCTGCAAACTATATTGTGCTCAACGCAGCAAATATTTCTGATACAGTATGTTCTGCATTAGAGGTTTTATAAATGCTATCTCAAAAGTACTGAAACCATTCGGAAACATTTGCCAGTGTTTATACTATACAAGATATGGGTCTACTTGCCAGTAACATTTCACATTTCCTTCCTAGGGGCCTATGTATCAAGCTGATTTTTACATAAAATGATGCAGAAACTGCAGTGTCTGCACAATTTTATGTATTGTTGCCAAGTACTAATAGCACAATGCAGGAGATTTCACAGAAATCTCCGGCAAAGTGCTAATTAGCACTTCAAATCGCAGTCCCCATTATTGTCAGTGGGGACTACAATCTGACCCCTATGTACTATACTCCAAAAAGCAAAGCTTTTCGGAGTTTAGCCCAGTAGATTACACCATTTGAAGATAGCCTATGGGGTCTCCTGGTGCAGGAGAGAGATCTTTCGATCTCTCCCCCACAGCCCCTGGCTGGCCCCCGGAAGCTGAGACTGTGCGCATGCGCAGTGTTATCTTCCCCGGAGAAGTCTTTCACTTCTGTAAAAGATTTCTCCTAAATGCCGGGAATATACCTCACAGGGACAGCGGTTACCGCAACAGCTGTCCCTGCGAGTTCCCCTATGTATATAGCAGGGATATTCCTGGGGAGATGGATACATAAAATCGTGGCAGTGCCGTGATTACTAGTACATAGACCCCTAAGTCATATATATTGTCACCGACTTTTTTATTTTTTTTTCCAACCAATGAATGATGCTAGTTGTTGTCATTATTTATTGCCCCTGTGCTATTTCTATCTCTATGTCTATAAAATTAGTCTGCATGCACAAAGGTATGAAACCCAGCTATAATAGAAACTAGAAAATTATATCCCATTTTGAATAGTGGGCCTGATTCAGAGCCGGACGCTATTTGCGAACGGTCGTTCGGAAAAAGAGGCCGGCTATTTAAATTGAGTGCTCGCTCTTTGCGGTCTGTTGACGCCTATATGTCTGAGCGAGTGAACGAAATATGCGCTCGCTATTTTGTAAAGACGCCCCCTGGCCGCTCGCATCCTACGTCATCTCCGCTATTTATTAGATTAATCGAGTACATTGAAAGGCATCTGAACTCTCAGTGCTTGTGGTTGGATTTTCTTACCGCAATCATGCGATCAGTTCAGGCTAAGAAACAACCAAGTGACGTGGCCGATGACGCTGCTTTGTTAATTATGCACACCCTTAAAACCCCCGTTTTGACCTTTTGGCACGCCTGCGTTCGGATCTCCACTCCCCGTTTTCAAGCACCTTCCCCTGTTACCACCCACAAACGCCTCATTCTGTCACTCAAATTAGCAGGCACTCGCTATTTTGCGAGCACACAATTTCCGACCGCAATGACTGGTTTGCGCATGCATATTACAACCCATACGCATGCGCAGTTGTGCGAACATCGCTCGGAGCGAACGAGCGGCCGCTTACGAGCGGCTCTGAATCAGGCCCAGTGTGTTAAACTAGGTGCATTACTATAGATATTCAGCATATTACATGGCATTTCCCAGCAGGCACGTTTCAAGAGAGAAGGGGGCTCGTGTGCTGTCTCCGTCACAGGTACCCTCCTCTCAGCCTGGTGGCCAGCAGCGCACTAAGCGCAGCACGGCCAGCGCCGCACTGATACACTCTGGGCATTAGAGTGTGCCCAGAGTCTATAGTGCATACGCAGGTCACTGGGGAAATGGCTGCGGCAGCAATTTTCTCTGTACTGCGCATGCACAAAACGACAGGAAAATGGCTTCGGCGGCAATTTTCAGGCGTTTTTACAGCGCTGAAGTAAGTATAATATGGGTGCAAGGTGTGCGGTGCAGGACCCACCTGGACACAGGGGCCCATATGCACCGCACACCCTGCACCCATTATAAATACACCTCTGTTTCCCAGTCTCTCCATATCTTGACCAAAGTCAAACCCTGCCACAAGCTATATCAAATAAAATGTTCCGTGTACAACAGATGCTTATCTTAATGCTGGGTAGCACACTTGCAGATAAATTCTGCTGATCCTACATATGCTCTGATCCGACGGAGCATTTAGCAGATCAGTGGCACCTGTACACACTGACCAATATTTAGCTCAGTGTGTGATGTCTGCAGATGTCTGCAAAGGGCTCTGGATATTGGGAACCAGAGATAGCATTTGCAGAATATCAGATCCTGTCCTCCTGATCTGACTGTTGCAGAAGACTTTGATGTCGTTTAACAGGTAACGCTCCTGCATACACACTATACAATTATCCAGCTGATCATGCAATTATCGTCTGATCTGCCCGATAATTGTATAGTCAACTCAATACCAGGGTTAACCTAAGCTGTCCATACCTTGAAATATATTTTCAGGCATTCTGACAAACAGTACAACAGTCTGACAGATGCAAAAGATCTGACCTGGGGGGGGGCGATTCAGTTCAGCGCGATGTTGAATAGCCGCAGGAAGGAGTTCCCAGAGCTATTCAATTAACCGCGCTGTTAAGTCCGACTACAGGATTTCTGCTCGCATCCTCCTGTGGTGAGATTTTCGGCTTAGTGCAGTGCTAACAGCCTTGGAGCCAGAACTTTATTCGGAAAATGACGGTTACTGCGACTAAACACCCAGCATAAGGCACAAAAAGCAGCATTCTCTGACTTAACTGGTTCTAATCGGACTTAACAGCGCAGTCAATTGAATAGCTCTGGGAACTCCGTCCATGGTCTATTCAATATTGCGCTAAATTAAATGGCCCCCAAAGTGACTACAAACATTCAGAGATTTATTTATCTTCTAGATTCTGCAACACACTGGTAAGATTAACCGAAATCTGCAGAACGATGGTCTGATCAATTGAACCTGCGTGACGGATCAAATCAAAATATCATGATCGTGTTTGCCATTCTTGAGAGTTGGCTGATTATTTTTCATGTCCATACTCTAACAGATAATCATTGATAATGGTCGTTAACCTGCCTGATTTGACAGATTATCTTTCAGTGTATGGCTAGATTTACTAAATGTATAACCAGATGACTAGAATAGTATTCTTTGATTTACCCAAGCCCATCTTGTTTCAGAGGTATGTAAGACAGACGTCGTCGAACATATTTGTGTTTGACATTTGTTTAAGTTTCTTGTTTCTCAAATTTTTTTTGAATTTGCCACTTGCTGCAGCAATTTGTGGTTGACATATGTTAGATACAAAGAAAAGTGCAAGGCTGCCTCATGTGTTTGCTGTTTGTCTTGCTAAAGGTCAGTGCTCCGTGTACAATTAGATCTGACAGCAAACTGTGGTATTTGTTAATCCTGCTGATCTCTGTCCCGTAACCGTGCATGGGAAAAAAATCTAGTCTTCAAAGAAACTTTTGGTAAAGACGGATAAAGAACAAAAAAAATAAAATTTTAAATCAGAACTAGTTTTGATCTGTTTGTGAAGCACATAATACAGAATTAAATTATATATATATTATTGTAATAGAGACCTTTTAGTTCACCATACCGCACAGAGATAACCCTCATCATTGCCAATCACTTGTTGTACATAGATGCCAATCATATAATTTGTGCCCAGAAAACAGGCTGTATGCATAAGCGCCCATGCAGATATATGTAAATCTTACACTTATGTGCACTTGGGTCTGACGGGGCGGGACAGGGAGGGGCTTTCTAACGTTGGCCAAGTACAGTAAGGGCGTGTTTGCAGACAGATGCTGACCCTCATATAACCTCCTGGTTGTGGATGTTTGATGGTAGGGGGGATTTCACGCTGATGACGTTGATGGTCATTACCACTAGCGAATGGCTTTGGATTGCTTGATTGTAAATAAACCGTTGATGCCGCTTGGACATGTATATTGGTGTGCTTATATTATAAAAAATTTTCCTTGCAAACATCAGACACTGCCAAACATATTTCCAATCTCTTATCTCTGCTCAAGCCTCTAACCCCAAGCGACTATTTAATACATTTAAACTGCTTCTTACCCCACCTTCACCCAAACCACCCGCTACTATCTGTGCACAAGATTTTGCTTCCTATTTTAGGGACAAGATTGATGAGATCCGAAATGAAATGGTATGCTCTTCTTCAGCTAGTGACTTGCTCAATTCCCTACCTGAATCCTCTGGCACATTCTCTTCATTTGATCTCACAAACGAAGATGAAGTATCTTCCCTCTTCTCATCCTCCTACTCTATTACCTCTACTCTAGATCCTTTACCCTCACAAGTCAGTAAAGCTCTGTCTCCTGTGCTTATCCCAACCCTAACTAAAATCTGTAATCTCTGTCTTTGTCTACTGGCAACTTTCCATCACTGTTCAAGCATGCAGTGATTACTCCTATTCTGAAAAAACCAAAACTCTGACCCCAACACTCTCTCAAATTACCATCCTATCTCCAAGCTCCCATGCCCCTCCAAGCTACTTGAGAGACTTGTCTACACCCGCCTCACACACTTTCTTAACTCACATAACTTATTGGACCCACTTCAGTCTGGCTTCCGTTCCCAACACTCCACAGAGACAGCACTGACTAAGGTAGTAAATGATCTGGTCACTGCCAAGGCTAAAGGCCATTACTCACTCCTAACTCTTCTAGATCTCTCTGCTGCTTTTGACACTGTTGACCACTCTCTTCTCATACAAACACTGCAATCCCTAGGTCTTAATGACACAGCTCTTTCTTGGTTCTCTTCCTACCTATCTGATTGCTCTTTTACGATTTGTTTTTCTGATTCTGCCTCCTCTTCACTACCTCTATCAGTTGGAGTACCGCAAGGCTCTGTCTTAGGGCCTCTGTTATTCTCAATCTATACCTCCTCTCTTGGCAAACTAATCAGCTCTTTTGGATTTCAGTACCATCTGTATGCGGATGATACTCAAATCTACCTATCTTCCCCAGATTTATCACCATCTCTACTGGTCCGTCACTGAATGTCTTTCTGCAATTTCATCTTGGATGTCATCTCGCCACCTGAAACTTAATATTTCTAAAACAGAATTAATTATATTTCCACCAGCCAATAACAGTTACCAACCTGATCTCTCTATCACTGTTGATAACTCAACAATCCACCCTGCCCCACAAGCTCGCTGCCTTGGTGTCATCCTTGACTCTGAACTGCCCTTTGTTCCCCACATTCAATCTGTCTCAAAATCATGTTACATACATCTAAAAAAACATATCCAAAATTCGACCATATCTCACACAAGACACTGCAAAAACTCTAATCCATGCACTTATTTCCCGTATTGACTATTGTAATAGCCTCCTTACTGGTCTTCCCAAAAATAGGCTATCTCCATTACAATCAATTATGAATGCAGCTGCAAGGCTTATCTTCCTTGCCAAACGTTCATCGTCTGCTGCCCCGCTCTTTCAGTCCCTCCATTGGTTGCCGGTTTTCTACCGTATTCAATACAAAATACTCTTACTTACACATAAGGCTATTAACCAAACCACACCAACATACATCTCTTCACTCATTTCAACATATCTCCCTACCCGACCACTCCGCTCAGCACAAGGTCTGCGTCTCTCATCCCCACGCATTACTTGCTCCCATTCACGGTTACAGGACTGCACCCACTCTATGGAATGTCTTACCATGCACAATACGACTTTCCTCTAGTCTCCAATCCTTCAAGCGATCCCTGAAAACTCACCTCTTCAGGCAAGCTTATCAGATCCCAGAAACACCCACATAACCTTCATAGCCTCCATATGTAATTACATCCCCTTTCACAGTCCACACACAACCTCACACATCGTCTTTCTCTCACATCCTCATGACATTTGGCCGACATTCCTGTGTGACTGGATCATGCAGCCAACCAAGAAACTGTGCATTCTGGCTGGACCAAAATGCTATATATAGCACCTATCCTTGTGTATCAATGCCTATTTCCCTATAGACTGTAAGCTTGCGAGCAGGGCCTTCCTACCTATATATCTGTCTGTTTATTACCCAGTTTTGTTCTATTAATGTTTGCAATTGTAAAGCGCAACGGAATATGCTGCGCTGTATAAGAAACTGTTAATAAATAAATTAATTAATCAATCAGATGCTGGGTTGCATCCACTATATTATATTGAAGACTAATATCGAATACGTATTTTGCAAGCAAAACAAATGGTTAAAAGCATGGGTGTACTGTAATTGTATGTAACATATGCTGCTGGTGGCGATGTGCAGGAATGTTGCTATGGTTGATAGTTTGCGCGTACATGCAACTTTGTTTACAAAATGCATTTTATACTTGCAGTTTGCACAGAGAGCGGCTCAGTCCAGAAAAATGGATGCGAGGTGACTCTGCAACAGTCTGGCAAAGGGACCTTGCGACCAGTAAATTTGCTGATATTTTCTTTCACACCATAGAGTTTACAATTTCATATATTTAACCTTGTTACAATAACTCTGGACTCTATGAGCTGTCTGATATCATAAAGGACCTAGCAAGAAAGGATTATGGGCGGGATGTACTAAGCATCGCATCCGCGATGCGGCACACACCGCTTGTGATCACAGCAGTATCTACCTAGAATATCGCAAAGGACAGCTCTCCCATTAAAAGCGGTCTTTTGCAATACCGCCAGATAGAGGGACTCCCAGGTTTAACACCCAGAAGTCCCTCTGGCATCCTCCTGCGCATGCGCAGAATGACGCTAGATGGGGTAGGTGATGGGAGGGATCTGATTGGATCCCTCTCAGGGGGAGCATCCCGGGAAAGGATCCCATGGGTTTCTATTTGGTAATGCCACCAGCTTTGTACATATGGGGTATGCGGTAAAACCCCTGAAAACTGCATTTTGGGGGTTTTCCCACATTTATCCCTTTAGTACATTGCGCCCTATGTCTACATAGTCTTTCCTTTTGCTATATATTTGCAGAATTGGGATAAACCCATATATTTGGAACTACAACCCGCACTTTATCCAGATATCAGCCCATTAAGCATATGAGGATCTTGGAAGACACTGACAAGAGCTTTTTAATGTACAAGCTGATTGCACCCCCCACTGGTTATGCGCCGGGCTGAAGGGGCTCAGAGCGCTCCCCTCGCCAGCACGCAGCAAAAACATTGTTTTTTTTTCTCGAAGGGGGCATTGTCACACCTCGCGCAATTAGGCCACGCCCCCCCTTTACCCAGGCCCGCCGGGGCTCTCGGCGGGCCTGCCTGTATGTGTAGTATGTGGCAGTGCTAAATGCCTCTGCATTGTCACCCTCTCATTGAGAAACTCTTCATTTCATTTCAATGCGAAATCTTCAGTTTTGTCACTTTGAGATAAAGATGAATTTTATTCATAAAATAAGTGTAAATTGTGGTGCAGTAACATAGCTTCATGTGACCCTCAGTTACTGTAATGGCCCACACAGGCTTAAAGGAGCCATTGTAATTTCTACCACCATAGTTGCGTACATTATTCCCCAAATCACAATCCATTAACCATTAATCCCTTACTTTGATGTCAGAGGATTTAAGTAACTTCTGGTCTGGAGCTTGAGACAAACGCCACGATGTTCAAGCCTGGCTCCTCTGCTGTTCTATGCGACTAAGTGGTCTATTTAACAGTGAGCCTGCAGTAACTGTCATACACAAACTTAACAGGATGGGTACGGGATGCCGGCACTTGGGATCCCATCGGTCAAAATCCTGACTCCGGCATCCCGACAGGGTTAGGATACCGACACCTGTCAGTAGGTATCCCTTCCCCCCACTCACTTTACCCTAACCTAACCCTTCCTCCCGGTGCCTGAACCTAACCTCCCCCCTAGTGCCTAAATCTAACCTTCCACTCTCTGCACCCTAAACCTAACCCTCTCCCCCTACTGCCTAACCCTAATCCTCCCCCTAGTGCCTAACACTAACCCTAACGCTCCCCCCACCCCCACTACTTACCTTCGGGATGCCGGTGGTCAGGATTCTAACACATGTCGGGATTCCGACGCCGTATTCTAAGCGCTGCCATTCCCTGTATTGGGATACTGAACGCAGGGCCGTAACTAGGGTAGTGCAACTGCAGGGCAGGGGGCGCTGTTTGGGACTGTTATATTATCATTCTCACTTGTAGCTTCCTCTTCTTTTATCCCCAGCATCTCCTGGCCTACCCTATCTCTTCCCTGGCCCTTCCCCATGAGGCCATGGCCCTTTTTCGAGTGTGTGTCTTATGTCCCTATTTTAAAAATGAGTGGGGGGGCACCAATGCTCTTTCTGGCACAGTGCACCAAAAAGTCTAGTTACGGCTCTGACTGAACGTAGCCCAACTTAACGCTACCGGCGAAAAGTGAAACTGATATATGCATGTGCAGCAAATGTCCATGCATAGTAATTCGACCTGATGGTGATCCCCATTGATTAGCAGGGGCGGCAAGAGGGGGGAGGGAGCGGGTACTAATTACCCGGGCCCGGGCTTGCTGGAGGGGCCCGACGGGGGCCCAGGTCCAGCACCGCTTTCCCCCCTCTTACTCACAGCAGCCCAGCACACACTGCTGTGAGCTGGGCTGCACTGGGAGACTGCTCGCGGCTGCTAAGCAGGGGGCTCAGAGCGCTCCCCCTCGCCAGCGCGTGCAAAAATAATAATATATTTTTCTCGGAGGGGGCGTGGCCGCGCCGCCACAATTAGGTCACGCCCCCTTTTACCCTGGCCCGCCGCGGCTCTTGGCAGGCCTGTTGATGAGTATAGTGAATGTCTTTTTGAGATGGTGTTAGCTTGTGGCACTTAGGGGAGATTTAATAAAGCTTGGAGAGAGATAAAATTGGAGATAAATATCACCAACCAATCAGCTCCTAACTGTCATTTTTCAAACACAGCCTGTAAAATGACAGTTAGAAGCTGATTGGTTGGTGATATTTATCTCCAATTTTATCTCTCTCCGAACTTTATTAAATCTCCCCCTGAAATTCACTCAGACTGCCATCCCCATTGAGGTCGATGGGGATGGCGGTAAGTGGCGTAAAATAGGTCAAAAGAACCTCTGGGAGAGACCACAGGGCATAATGCATCGCCAAGCACAATCCCCCTCCCAAGGTTCTCCCGGCAAGGAGATAAAAAATGTAGGCAAGTATGGGCACTGACTAGTATCAGAGTCAGATTTACACATACATATATGAACCCTGAGAGCTGGCGAAGATGTAGGTGTAGCTGTATATAGTGCTGGAAATTTGGAGTGTTTTGATCAGGAATGTGCGGAAAAGGTAGACAGGGGAGGCAGTGCCTCACCTGTCCTACACTTTTTACTCCAGAGGGGGTTGCCAGAATGTCGGTAAGTATGGATATAGGACCCCCAGTATCCCCACTGCTGCTAACATCTTCCACTTGTGGCCATGCACTAAAAGTGGTTATTACTGTACTGTAAAGGTATGTAGCAGTGGTGTTACTAGTGCCTCAATACACTGTATATTACAGCAAAGACTGTGCAGTTATGTTAATGGTGTCATCTATACATTGTATGTATGCTGGCTTTTGGTGCTGGCTGGAAAAACAGAAGGGGTGCTGGCTGGAGAGACAGAAGGGGCGCTGGCTGGAGACAGAAGGGGCGCTGGCTGGAAAGACAGAAGGGG
This sequence comes from Taudactylus pleione, assembly GCA_031769625.1. Lineage (NCBI taxonomy): Eukaryota > Metazoa > Chordata > Amphibia > Anura > Myobatrachidae > Taudactylus > Taudactylus pleione. The sequence continues at coordinate 3,306,668 of JAUIMM010000467.1, forward strand.
TGCTGGCTGGAGAGACAGAAGGGGTGCTGGCTGGAGAGACAGAAGGGGTGCTGGCTGGGGAAACAGAAGGGGTGCTGGCTGGGGAGACAGAAGGGGTGCTGGCTGGAGAGACAGAAGGGGTGCTGGCTGGAGACAGAAGGGGCACTGACTGGAAAGACAGAAGGGGTGCTGGCTGGGGAGACAAGAGGTGCTAACTGGAGAGACAATTTTTTTTTGTGTAGGGATACGGTAGGTGCCCTGTCTATTTTATCAGTCCCGTGCCCCACAATTTCTAATGGCAGCCCTACTGCCAGCAATAGAGCAGGGGTATGTCGCTGGACCTAGCTGGAGGGATAAGTAATCTTAAATACCAACGGCATATTCATTAGTATCACTGCGATACTAAACAAAATATGCCACTGTTAGATACATTGTTAAATTGGGACCATAAACCAATACAAGTTACAGTAGTTTAAATGACTTTGACCTTTACGGTCATATCAAATAATGGATAAATGGAATTCATCCTTCATATATCCTGTGAGAATAACCCATCTGTTTTACATAAGGTTAACTTGGGCATTATATATACGTGTATATATACATATATATATATATTTATATATATATATATTGTGTACATATAAATATATATATATACTGGGTACATATATATATATATAATATATATATATATATATATATATACTGGGTACACACATATATATATATATATATATATATATATATATATGTACAATTCTGTGTGAAAACATGCTGCAAAGTAAGGATGTTTTTAAAAATAGAAGTGTTAATAGTTTATTTTTCTCAATTAATAAAATGTAAAGTGACTGAATAGAAGAGGTATCTAAATCAAATCAATAGTTGGTGTGACCACCCTTTGCCTTCAAAACAGCATCATTTCTAGGTACACTTGCACAAAGTCAGGGATATTGTAGGATTACAGGGGTCTATTTACTAAGCCTTGGATGGAGATAAAGTACCAGCCAATCGGCTCTAACTGCCATGTCACAGGCTGTGTTTGAAAAAATAAAGTTAGCTGCTGGTTGGTTAGGACTTTATATACGTGCACTTTATCTCCATTCAAGGCTTAGTAAATAGACTCCATAGTCAGGTGTATGATTAACCAGTAATGATCATCTTCATATGTAGGTTGAAACGGGCTACGTTCAATATTTGACTTTTTCAAAGTCAAATTTTGGGGTGTTCTTTATTATTTTAGGATTTATTTTTACGCAGTTTACCTTAGGGGACCTGTCCTAAGGATGCAGGGTGGTTTCCCCACCTTTGCACCCCAAAACCACAATTCTGCACTTTTTTCCGACAGCTGTTCATAGGCGAAACTTTTCCGCCGGGTACATTGCATTGCGTTTTCGCACCAGCCAAAAGTCAACACAATTAAATACGGGGATAAGTTTCCACTGGCTAAATGACGTCATCGGCGAAAATTTTTCGCCGAAAACGGCTTTTTGCCGCTAATTGAATACGACTCTAAATGTCTTAAATAAGTATAAAATAGCGCTGGACTGTGTATAAAAATATCATGCACCACAGATCACTATCAACTACTAAGGGGCCCATTTATCGTAGAATATTTCAGGTATAATCCCTGAAAAAAAACGGTTTCGGGGGTTTACCTCTAATATTAAGTATCCCCTGGATGTATTAAGGAGGGACCCCAGCAGGTACCTGCTGTGTTCCCTTCATTCCCGCAGGCAGCCGCTTCCTCCATAGGATTCTATGGAGGATGCAATGCTGCCAGACTTACCAATATCCAGAATGCGATGCATTCCCGATATTGGCCTATGGCTACACACCGCATAATAAGGCGGCGGAGGGTTCTCATGGCCGCCGCACATGCGCAGTCAGCGTGACTGCGTATGTCCAGCAGCCCCGGTACTGGCCGGCATCTCTCCGGGGACGTCACAGGTATGGGCTCCTTTCGGATCCCGTGTCCTTGCATGTCCCGGATTATACATCAGGACGATATGATCGCATTTTGCAATGTGATCATGGGCGGTACTGACATGCCCTGACAAATGTAATCATTAATAAATGGGGCCCAAGACATGAACTGACATGCCACCACAGAGCAGCATCACTTTCCCAGATAAGTAACTAAATTAACAACACATTTTACACTGAATTATACCTATCCTGCTGTGGGATTGCAACGTGAGACTCTGTTAAACCTTTGGTGTACAGATCCTCAAAGGCACAGACGGCTCCAATTAACAACAGTAAATATGGTGATTAGGGTTGGGGAAAACGTCTTCAAACACAAGAGGATTTCCATGTCAATGTATAGCAAGGTCCAGTAATAAGTGTCAATGTTCCCTGAAAGCAATCATGCCCACATGTTACAATTGTGTGTATACAGCTAGTGCTGCTGTTGCAGTGTTACAGGGAAAAAGCCTGCATCACTAACAGTACATCAGCAAAAATATGTGATACTGTATGATAGTTTTATCCATCTAAGATAAACTTTGTGTACATTTTTATTGTTTGACAACAGCAAATGCATATTGTAAGTCACCAGACCTGTCTCAATGATATTTGTACAGATAGACAGTAAAATGTGCTGATCAAGCTTACAAATAATATATGTACTAGGGATGTGCGCCGGACCATTCTTGCTGGATTTGGATTTGGCTCTGATTCGTCGTCCGGCTTTGGATTTGCCGAACCTACTGTGACTGGATTTGGATTTTTTTACAAATATTGCCAAAAAAAGCTAAAATCACATAATTTGGCCTTTTTTTTGTTCCTCGAGTATTATTAACCTCAATAACATTAATTTCCAGTCATTTACAGTACATTTAGACCACCTCACAGCTTACAATATAGTTTTCACCATTATTGGCCAAAGGTTGCAGTGAGATGGCTGGTTACTAAGCGACAGAGCAGCGGCACAGACACCGCAGTTTAAAGCATGTTTATGAAACATTGCCACACAGCAGTGGCAGAAATGAAAGGTAGTGCAAGATGGAATTGTGCTTGGGAGTCACGGTGCTTGTATACAGTAACAGTACACAGTGGGATACAGCACACAAAAAAAATTAACTTATATTAATTTTTTTTTCCTTTTTTATATTTATATTATTTTATTTTTTTTTTTTTACACTGGAGCAGATGGGCAGTACTTTAATCAGCAGCATACATCAGCACAGCCAATGGAGTCTGAACACAGCCACTTTAATTACCAGAGTAGCGCAGCATACATCAGCGTGCAGTCTTTCCCCTACCCTACAGTCACTTAACAGCACAGCCAATGGAGTCTCTGGAGTCTTTTAACAACTTTGCAGAGCTCTGCGCACCGTGCGTGCTGACTAACAAATGGCGCCGAGTCCTGGGTGCGATGCCTTATATAGAGGCCGAACGTCATCCAAGTCTCGCGAGATTCCGACGTCGGGAGGATGACGTTCGGCCTCGAAGTAGTATCCGAGTCAGACGGGAACAGCAGAGCAGTGGGTCAGGGTGGACTCAGATCCCCGCTGTTCGGATTCCACAGAATCCGAACCGCTCATCCCTAACATTTACTGACAGTCACTGAAATATACTGTAAGCTGAAGGGGATGTGTACGGAATCCCGACAGGGTTGGAATACTGACAATTGCTGGTCAGTATTCTAACCCTCCTTCTCTCTCTACCCTAACCCTCCCACCCCGATGCCTGACCCAAACCTCCCCCCCTAGTGCCTAAACCTAACCTCCCCATCCCCGCACCCTAACACTCCCTATTTAATGCCTAACCCTCCCCCTAGTGCCTAACCCTCATCCCAACCCTGCTACTTACATTTTGGATGCCGACGCCGGGATTCTGACAAGTGTCGGGGTTCCGGTGCTGACATTCTAAACGCAGGAATCCCCGCGGACGGGAATGTTTAAGCCAACTTTTTGGTGTATTTGCAAACTGTCTTCAGGGATCAGTTTATATTTATTACCAGTTATTTATATAGCACACACATTACGCAGTGCTTTACAGAGAATATTTGACCATTCACATCAGTCCCTGATCCAGTGGAGCTTACAATCTATATTCCCTACCACATACACATACACACTAGGGTTAATTTTTGCTGGGAACCCATTAACCTACCAGTATATTTTTAGGGTGTGGGATTAAACTGGAGTACCCAGAAGAAACCCACTCAAGCATGGGGAGAATATACAAACTCCACACATTTAGGGCCCTGGTGCAAATTGAACACAAGACCTTACTGCTGTGAGGCAGTAATATTTATATTTCATCATATATATCTATCTATATATATCTATATATATATATGTATATACTTATATGTGTATCTATTGTATAGGACATGTTTAGCATTCCAAGCAGCAGTAAAAATTCTCTGGCAAGTTGGCAACAAGATGCCCGTCCACTTTGGTTAGGAGAAATTGCTGTTAAAAACAAATAAAGTGCTGATTACTGACAGCTGTGCATCTGAGTGACTGGTGTGTTTGCTCTCACGTCCTACTGTATCCATTATGGAAGTGCAGGGTTACTGACAGCCTAATGCATTTCTGACACCCCCTCTAGGCGGTGGAAAGTGCCAGGTGAGGATGACCCGGGGCGGGCATGTGCCGCTGCTGCACCCTGTGCCTGGCAGGGCATAACAGACCTGTGACCTGAGCTGGCAGTCTTTTCAAGGGGAGACCTCAGTGACTGGCAGAAGCCAGGAGACCTGTGCCCTGAGAGCTGATGAGTGCCAGGCAGGAAGAGACCTGTGGCTGTTGTCACACAGTGAAGGAGAGGGTAGTGCCTGGCCACGCCCCCCTGCCAGCACAGAGCGGGCGCTGATTGGCGGAGCCGGGAGCAGTCAGGTGAATGATACAGAGTGTGCAGCAGCTGCAGCTGGCAGTATACACAGTACGGGCACGGGCTGACAGCGCTACCCATCACCTGCTGCTCCTGCACCATCACTCGGCAGAGCCCCCGGAGTGTCTCGGGGAGAGGAAGCGGCCGGAGGTGCTATGCCCACAGAGATCATGAGCGCGGTGAGGATGCAGCCCATCTCCCAGCTGCAGCACCACAGCCCGGTGCTGCCCATCAGGCTGCTCACCCGGGGGCCCGACTACCTGCGGCGGCAGATAGAGACCGGCACGCCGCGGAGCAGCCTGAGCGCCGTGGAGCGGCTTGCAGCGGACAAGGCCAAGTACGTGAAGAGCAAGCAACAGCAGGCGGCGGCGGGCGGAGGGAGCAGCGGGGGCAGCCGGCGCGGTGCAGGGGGCAGCTCGGCCTCGGAGAGCAGCAGCAGCACCAGCGACAGCTCCAGCAGAAGGAGCCAGCAGGACGGATCCCCCCCAACGGCCGCCGCCGCCGCGGTTACCCCCATTCCGGCGGTCAGGCGAGGCAGCAGCAAGAGGCTCCTGCGCCCGGACTCCCTGCTCATCTACCGGCAGAAGACCCGGGGGGAGGGGGCGGCGGAGGAGGCCAGGGACCGGGCTGGTTCGGAGGCTCTTCCTGGGCAGCAGCGTGAAGGAGAGGCCGCTGCTCTCTCTAGCGCCCCCTGCTGCCGAGGGCCGGACACAGGAGAGCCCGCAGCGCCTGGACTCCCGCTCCAGGACCGGACTGCACCGCTCCCAGTCCGACATCAGCTCCCGCTACTCCCGCTCCTTCTCCGACTTCGACACCTTCTTCAAGTACTGCGGCCTGGAGCCCGAGGTGGTGGAGGAGCTGGGCCGGGAGAGGTTCGTCGCTGCCCCGGAGGAGAGCTCGGAGGGCGCCGGGCAGCACCGCATCCGCAGCGCCAGTGTGGCCACCTCGGACAGCGGCTTCAGCCGGAGGAGCGGGGAGGACAGCACCGGGGGGCTGCAGGAGGACGAGCCGCTGGGCGGGGGGCAGCAGCTGCCGGGGGCGGGAGGCAGCAACACGTCGGTGATAGAACGCAATGCCAGGATCATCAAGTGGCTGTACAGCTGCAAGAGGGCCAAGGAAACCCGGGGGGCTTCCCCTGACTTACCCTGACTGTCTACTCCACCATGGCCCCAATGCCCCTCCGGCCTCCTCAGCACTATGCCAGTCATTGTGACCCCCACCTGATGAAGGCTGGGGCAACGTGTGGCTATTGTGTATGGCATGCTGGCACTTGTAGTACCACATCGTCTTTGCCCCCTCCCTCCCCCCATCCTGCTTACCTCTGCCAGTATACCACAGGCCTATGTGCCAAGGGATGGGAGGGGGCTCAGTATAGCTGCTGGACAGCAACTGGCTCCAATTGCTTCATTATGTTGGGCACTAAGAAGATTTGCTACATTTTAGACTTTGCCATCACCCCTGGAGTGGGGTAAATGGGGACTTTAGATACAGATTGTCTGTGAGTTATACACTGGGACCATCCTCACACAGCCCTAACACTGAGTGATACACTGGGACCATGTTCCTCACACAGCCCTAACACTGAGTGATACACTGGGACCATCCTCACACAGCCCAAACACTGAAGCCAGTACTCTGGGGAGATTTGCTGCTGTGGGATTGTTGCATGCAATCCAAGTCTGTTCTCTCTGTATGGTATGGTTCTCCTATGCAGTGTCCTGTACAGGATACACATCCACCTGCGCTCTCTGTGGATACACCATATCCAGATGTTGTGATGAATGCTTCATTGTGGTCACGTATATTCTTTACCTTTTAAAAATTGGTACATTAAGACTCAAGCGTTCAAGGTTATCTTCTGTTATGTACAAGAGTTGCCTTGCAGTATTTTCCTAGAAATGTCTGTGATGCCACCAGTGCTATTTTCAGCCTTTACAGTCTTCTCTGAATGTCACACTAGCATTAGAATCCATATTGCCGGCTGTATGGGGCCGCACGTGACTGGATGGTCTGCGGATAGTGTTTTTGTTAAAATCAAGCTGTCTTTTTTTTTTTGTATTGAGATTGTATCCCTAATATCTGACTAGCTTTATACATAAGCAGGAATGTAGATGTGCAGGTGTGTATGATCTGCTATGGTACTTGTTATATTGGAGTAATACTGAGTATAGTGTCACAGCTGTTACATCGCTGATTGCTCTGACCTGAACCTGTGTAACATAACCTTCCACTTAATCTCAGAATAGGCTAATACTCCTTTACATTCAATTCCTTGTTTAACCTGACATTTACCAACATTGCAGATTTATTTCTTTGAGTTGGTTTCTATTTTTTGTGAAACACTATTCTATCCCAGTCTGCGAGCTGCTGTCCTAGACAAGTGATATTTGCCGATTGTCTGCCTGTACACGGTACGATTTAAATGTACGATATCGTTCATCTCGGACATTTTTAGGCTACCAACGATGCACGTTCCCGCATGGACGATAACGATATCGTTAATCTTCCATGCATGCAGGCCAACCTGGACGATATCTATCGGTGCCTGCAGGAGGGAATGGTCGTTAGTCGTGGGTGATATTGATGGTGTGTGGATGAACTGTATCGTTTATCCAACACACCGGGAAATTCAAGGGAGATCGTTCAGCGATATCAATTGCTGAACAGATCGTCCCAAGTGTATGCAGCATCAGATTCTTTGCCTGCAAATCAGGGCCTACTAGCACTAAACAGTTTCCCGGGGCAGTGCCATTATTATTGCACATTCGAGCGACAGTTTTACATCCATGCTTTAGAACCCTAGATTCATGTCTCTTGCTAATCTCCTGCCCGCATAGACACAGTTAGTGTTGCACTCTAGAAATATGTAAAGAAAACAATATTTTTCTATGAATATATGTAAAAGCATAGCTCTCCTAGAGCATGGGTGGTACTGTATAAACAAATATATGGGGCCTACTTTTTTTTCACCCTCATGTATAACCCCAGTCTATTCCTTCCACAATAATAAGTGCCATCAAGTCTGTCTTTGCTAGTGTAGGTTACATTAAGTAGAAACAAAAAGCATTTTTTTTAGTACAGTGTTGTCTAAGGACAAAACATACCTTTTATTACTAAAAGTGGGTAGGTAGTAAGGAGAAAGGATTAAAGCTGCTTAATTGTTTCAGGTTTTAAATGCTAATGCAATCTATTCTGCGCGGCCTGGGGGGCTACTTCTGTGGCCCTCATTGCCTCAGGTGCTCTAAATTGGATTGCAAATTGCAGAGGCATGTCTGGAACAAGCAAGTGTTTTACATACTGAGGTAGGGGCACTAGATGACACCTTTTTTTTTTTTTTTTTTTGAGTCATTTAATACAACATTAAACTGGTCACCTTATTTCTAACCCCTTTCTGCCATAAACTATGCAGAAAACTGTACATTGTTTATGAGACATTTGCATCAGATACGTGCATTTGGTCACATGTCCTGCCTCACTTATTGCTAGAATTTACCATGCAAGATACTGGCATAAGTTTACAGCTTCTAGTCAGGTGATATTTGTGTGTTTGTACTTGCCAATGTAAGACGTATAAAGCTGCAAACAGCCTCTTCAGTGTCATTCAGGCAGCTTAGGTCGTCTGGGGCCTGCAATGTTGTTCATAAAAAAAAATCTTCTAGTAAAACCTTTCCTCATTATAGAGGCCAAAGGACTGTTAAATTTGTATATTTTAATAATATTGCACGAAGCAGGATAGTCATTTAACACAGAGTTTGGGCAAAATTTACTAGACGGTGGTTTCTGTTCTATTCTAAACCCCCGGCGGTTTGGTGGCGGGTTCTATTCTGTTCTAAACCCCGGGGGTTTGGTGGCGGTTTTGCAGTGGTTTCTAAATGACAGCCCTGTACTGTTCTATGCAAAAATGTGTTTTGATGGCAGTTTTGCAGCGGTTTCGGCCTTAGTAAATCTGCATATAGCAAAACCGCTGCAAAACCGCAGTCAAAACACATTTTAGAATAGAATAGAACAGGGCTGTCATTTAGAAACCGCTGCAAAACCGCCACCAAACCCCCAGGGTTTAGAACAGAATAGAATAGAAACCGCCGTCAAACCGCCGCTTAGTGATTTTTACCCTTTGACTTAAACATGATATGAAGCTATCTAGGCTAGTCTGTACTTGTTGTAAAGTATCATTTGTCTTTCTTTCTTGCAAAAAATAAAAAAGGCATTTTTAGTAGAGTGTTTTCAATGGAGTTTAAAAAGAAAACTGAAAGCTGAGCATTTTAATCGCTAATGTGTCTTGTCCACTGCAAAACTGCTTTATTAAGTGAGACACTGGCTAAAGCCCCTACACACACTAGTGCCACCAAACTCTGCAATCACAAAGAATTAATATGTCAATACTTTTCATTTTAACACTTGCATATGTGAATACGTTGTATGTGTAACTAGTAACACTGGAAAGTGGCATTTAAGCTATGTATAGAATTGTTCATTTTTAAGACTTTTTCCCTTTGCTGCTTTGAGATAAACTTTACCCCAGGGCTGTTATGTGTTAACTTGAGATTATTGCAAGCGTTCTAAAATGACCAAAGTTACTCCGTGGCTTCAGTTGTGGACAGTGCTGTAACTGTAAGCGAAAGTTCAATGTTCAAAACTGTTATTGTATAATATGCACAGAGGCCAAGGCACTCTCTTTTTTTGTATATTTAAAACAAGCTTTGTGCACTATGTTTATGGTTTGTACAGTATTTTTTTCTTGTAAATATCAATGTACAGGATTGCATTTATTTGTTATATATCTTTGTGTGCAGATTACTATATGTGCAGAATATCTATATAACAATAAAATTGTTATGTTACAGTATTTATTTATTTTTCTTACATCTTGTTTCTTGTTGATATCGCTAATCAACAGAAATCTGAGTGTGTTATAATAGCAATGTATGAAATTACACCCTAGTTAAATCCTATTTTGTAATTTACCGCTTTTCCAGTGTATAGTGTAACTTTATGACATGTCACATGTTAACATAATCATGGAAAACACAACCTCCATGGTTTACACCTAGTGATAGAGACCTAGATAGCTTAGTTATTTATGGCACAAAAGAATTTCTGTCATAGAACACAAGGCGGCATTTATGAAATTGTTCTACTGTAACCAAACTAATTGGTCTTCTATAACTTGATAACAGAGCCTTACTTGCACAACCATTTTCCCCCATGATCTCCTTATAATAATATTTGATACTTGACACCACTTTACACATAGGCCCAAATGTGATAGCCACTAGATTTAAAGCGGCCCTTAGTTTTAAAGCAAAACCAGGTTGGTGTTTGCCTTAAAACTAAACTGCCGCTTTAAATCTAGCCACTATATTGCCAAAACCTGTCGCCCACAATTGGAAGGCTATTATATTTGGGCCATAGTCTGACCATGCCTGGAATACGTTCTTATTAGGACAAGCGGTATCTATAGTTTTATGCAGACAGCTTGGCATTGATTTTTCCATCTCACTAACACAAGTAACTGAGAGCCAGCACTTGCTTGGGGGGGATTTTTGTAGTTCAAAGTTTGTTGAGGAATTTACAGGGTCAACTGAGATTTTTATATTTAGAGTCCCCAGTGTTTCTGGACATATTTGCATTTGTTACAGGCACAGTTGTCTGTATCTCTCCAGGATTCCAAGAGTTTTACAGGGGTCATACCTCATTATTGCCACTGAAACACGACAATAGGCACACTGTTGGAAAGGAGTAATAATCCGCACAGATTACAGGTAGAAATAGGTGGAGAAAGAAATATGTAGAACATTGGAAAAAAAAAAAAAAACGGATGCGTCAGGGAGATAAACGAGTTTAATTCTGCGTGTTTTATAAATGTATAAGTATTCATATCATGGTTCACATTCAATACTACCCCACCATAACATTTGTGTCAAAAATTGTATGTGACAACAACAGCAGTAAAGAATTTCAAGCCCCTTCCTCCCTGCATTTTCCCAAAGGCAATCGGCACAAATATAGTAGGCCACCAAGAGGCCATGGTGATCCTATATTTTTCTGGAGTACCCAGCGCTTCTGAAGCGCCCTCTGGTACACTGGGCATCTGCTCACTATACCTCCCAATGTAAATCATTGCATTTGGGAGTTATACATCCCTGGTCCTTTCTGCAGTACAACAGCTGTTTTTTTAATCCTTTTGTGTATTGGTGGTCTGTAAAATTGTATAAGAGATTAAAGCTGCCTAGTGTTGTAACCTTGGCATGCAAGGGTTAAAAAATGTAAATACTTTACCTGGAAGTGGTGACCTGTGAGATGGATTATGGGCAGGTTGTATGAAACCTCACACATTTTCTTTGCCACAACTTGTCCTAGTTCTGTCTCAAAACTTCACAATCTGTGTAAAATGTTGTTTGGGCCTACAAATAAAGACAGGAAATGTCCCTCACAGCCTTAGCAAGGTTCCAGTATAACAAGGAGAGCAGGGGCTTGCCAGCTTGATAACCAGCTCCAGCCTGGTGTCTCTGTAGAGCCCCCCCTCCCCTCCACCTTATACTGATGGGGGCTCCAGAGATAAGCCTTCTCCCCCAAACATACTTCAATGTAAAAGGAAACCTCACCACTTATTAAACTGTCAATTGCTGCCTTATAACTTATGAAATTTGAAGGTCTCCGCGGTAAAATTCAGGAGGTGAGTTAGAAATATGTATCTATAAAATACACCCATGAAGGCTCATTAACCACATGCAAAAATACTGCATCATTTTGTGCAAATCACTCTAATTGTATGCTATTTGTACACAAGACAAGGTGTGGACCATTTTTGTTTTTTGTAATTCTTATGTCAGTGTAGGTAAAACATCACATAAAGTCCAGCCTTTTATTCGTTCTGGACTATATAATTCATAAAAATTTTTGTCCTGAAATACTTTTCTTTGAAGCCCCATCTATGTGTCTTTCCTTCCTATACCCACATAATAGTATATTTCATTCGTGCATAGAAATATGCAGTTTCCCATATAAAAGTGGGGCCTTATTGGTGCACCTAAATGAAAGTGTTGGTTGGTGACTGATTCTGCTCTCAGGGGATGGAAAGAGAACTTTGCAGCTAATTACTAAACTTGGAACATACACCTCAAATGTGCAATCTCCAACTAGAGATCATCCTATTCAAAGTGACAAAAATGTGCAATCTCCAACTAGAAATCATCCAATTCAAAGTGACAAAAATGTGCAATCTCCAACTAGAAATCATCCTATTCAAAGTGACAAAAATGTGCAATCTCCAACAAGAAATCATCCAATTCAAAGTGACAAAAATGTGCAATCTCCAACTAGAGATCATCCTATTCAAAGTGACAAAAATGTGCAATCTCCAACTAGAAATCATCCTATTCAAAGTGACAAAAATGTGCAATCTACAACTAGAAATCATCCTATTCAAAGTGACAAAAATGTGCAATCTCCAACTAGAAATCATCCTATTCAAAGTGACAAAAATGTGCAATCTCCAACTAGAAATCATCCTATTCAAAGTGACAAAAATGTGCACCCCCTTAGTTTGCCATCTTGATCCACTGTGCCATGAGGTCATCCTCGTAAAAGCGCACAATATAGACAAAAATACTGTCGACATCACAAAATGGCGTTTGTGCTACAGAACACTTTCTTTGCAATCAGTTATCCATATTACCTACTCCAAGTGAAGGCAGTGATTGTGTTTGCTAAACAAATGTTTATAAGAATGCAAGCTATTCATTCACTAATATCATCACTGTCTCATTGGCCATGATTATAGGTAATGCTGATGGGATGTAGTCGGCATCCCGGCGTGTGGAATGCCGACGGTCTCAACCCATTCTGATGTTATACTATCACAGGACACCCCATCATATATACAGATAGTTTTATTACCAACCACGATTCTGATTAACCACCTGGAAAAGAGTTAAATGGTGAATTTCATGCAACAGTTGTAACATTAAACCACATGTAAATAGTTTTTTGTATTATTACATGCACACAAAAAAAATGCAAATGTCTCATAGAGAATCTTGCTGAGCAGGGCTATGTATTTGCACAAAGAATTAGCATTTCCCCTTTCTTACTCCCATAAGGTGATCTTGGGTCACTGTCATCTCATTTAAGTGACTCTCATTAAACTCTTTGAAAATGACTTGTGTTTATATGAAAATCAGCTGTGAATCTTGTATTTTTACCTATGTATTAATATTTCTTTGCCAGAAATAGGTGTGGGAATAGAATGAGGAAGGGTGTGGAGAAGAGGTTAGACAAAGACTCTAAGTAAACATTTCACAATCATTTATTCGGTAACAGGCCACTTGTAATTATTCTAAGATATTCTCAGGAATTGGGAGGTTTTGTAAAATGATTACAAACTAGCGATCAGCCAAGAAATCAATACTTAAAGGCTTCTTTACTAATATGGCTTAAAGGTGCAAATCTATAAAAAGCGTAGCAACGAATCCGCAATTAGATTTTCTACTTCAGGGTCCATAGGGTATCCACAGGATACCTTGGGGTATAGGTGTGACGTCAGTCATCGGGCACCATAGAGTTAAGCTTTCAGCCTCCCAGGATGGACTAGGGTCCCCCTCCTATACCCCGCCCCCGAGCCAAGGCACCTCAGTTTAGTTTGGTGCCTGGCCGGAGTCGGGTGCACCTGTTGGAGTGGGGGCTAAGAAGAGCCCCTGAAGCTTTCCTGCATGCAGCTGTGGCTGCACATCTGGATGTACAGCATGGACAGTCAGTCCTGACGTCCATGCTGTCTTCCCTACACCCCCGCCGGTACCGATCCGGGGATGCTGGTGAGCATCTGGGGTCACAGCTAGCGGTGACCCCAGATGTTCCGGACCATGGCCAGATTCAAGGGGGACAGCAAGCGCTGCGACGTCCCAGGGGTTAAATGCATGCCAGGGGAGCGCGCCTTCCCTGTCTCACAGCCGGCGCCTCCCCCGCTGCACACAGCCCTCTCTACACTCTGCCGACTGGCCCTGTGGCAGCGCTCCTCCCCCAGGCCAGCCTCCTCTCTGCTCCTCGTCGGCCATCTTCCTGAACGCATGGTGAACACTGCTGGAAGCCTGGAAGGAAGCATCTTGGTCTGGGTCCCCCCGCATACCTCTGCTCCGCTGTGGTCAGGTCTGTGTATGCAGCGCTGTGTCCTACCAGACCCTGTGTCTGCGAAGTTGAGTGATCAGCGCTGGTTAGTGCAGGAATTGATTTTCTTTGCATTGTATGTGACTGTGCTAGCGCTGCTGCCTGTATCTTCTATTTTGTCAGCTTTATTACTGTCCCTGTTCTTTCTGCTAAACCCTTGCGGTGCGGTGCTGCAGAGTGGTCTCTCACCTCTTTAAAATACAATTGGTGAGAGGGGTCACATACTTAGTACCATCATGTCTGAAAGTGATTTTCCTCTCCGGCTACAGTGTACTACATGTAAAGTACCTTTAGCGGAGGGGGAGGGTAGCGCGGAGGGCCTCTGCCGGCAGTGTTTGTCAATTGCGCGGCCTATTACGGTTACAGCACCGGTACAGGAGCCGCCCTGGGCTTGTTTCGCTCAGGCGCTTACAACCTTAGTGGGCCAGTTAGCTCCGCAGCCCGCGTTTACACAGATGGGTTTGTCCCAGCAGTCAGTGGTGTCGTCACCCATGCAGGGTTTCCCAAGACAATTGGTGGTACCCCGCAGTCTCCCTATTTCCCCTCTCCCGGTTTCTCAGGAGCCGGCGTGGGTTAACTCCCTGACGAGTTCTGTACAGCACTTGTCGGATGTGCTGCAGGGGGAGACTGTGATGTGGCCACATAAACGGCCAGTGGCATCTCTGTCGGCTCCTTATGAGGATGACGAAGTTACGTCTGATGATGGGGAGATTCTGGATCCTTACGATCAGGAACCTCTCCATACTAAGGACGCTGACGCTAGGTCCAAGGTATATATTCCTGGACTTATTCGGGCAGTCCGCACAGCCTTGGTGATTGAGGACGAAGTTCCCCCAGCTGCTAAATCCAAGTATGCCTTTTTTAAGGATGTGAAGGGTGACGCCACAGTCTTTCCTGTTTCGGGCCAGTTAATGGACCATTTAGAGGAGGCGTGGAAACAGCCTGGCAAGCGATACCAGCCGCAGAGGCGCCTGGCAGTGGCTTATCCGTTCGCGGATAATTATTTTGCTAAGTGGGAATCCCCTCCACAGGTGGATTCTCATGTGACATGTCTTGTCCGTAGTGCCACATTACCGATGCCATCCATGTCCTCCCTTAAGGATGCTACGGACCGAAAGGTGGAGATCTGCCTGAAGTCCGCTTATTCCCTTGCGGGGGGGGGGGCAGCGCGGCCGGCTATGGCCATTTGCTGGGTTGCCAGAGCGATGGAGGTGTCCTTTGATTCCGACTGTCCGGCCGAACAAACGGAGTTGATTGGTAATCTCCGTGATTCGGCCACTTATATCAACGAGGCGGCCTTAGACATTAGTACACTGGTGTCTCGAATTTCTTCAGCAGCGGTGGCTGCTCGTCGCACCTTGTGGTTGCGATCCTGGAAGGCGGACGCTGACTCCAAGAAGGGTTTGGAGGCGTTGCCCTTTAACGGAGAAGTTCTCTTCAGTCCAGATCTGGACAAGATTGTGACCACGCTGGCGGCAGCCAAATCGGCATGTCTCCCATCGGCCGCGGTTCCTTCTGGTTCAGGACCATCGTCCTTTCGGTCTTATAGGGCCCAGGGCAGGCCCAAACCACAGTCTTTTCCCCGTCAGGCTGGTCCCAAAAAATCGGCCAAGCCCCGGAAGCAGGCATGGAGTACCAGACGTCCGGCCCCTAAGCCTGATGACAAGCCTGCGGCCTGACGGTCCGGGCCTCCCGTTGGGGGATCCCAAAGTGGGAGGCCGCCTGCTGCAGTTCGCCCGGTGTTGGTCGGTCACCACGACAGACACTTGGGTTCTCGAGGTGGTCTCCCACGGGTACGCCCTCTCTTTCCGGCACAGACCCCCGGCTTGATTCTTCACCACGGGTCTACCATCAGACCGGAACAAGGCCACGGAGCTGCGGAAGGTCTTGCACACTATGCTCCAGGCTGGAGTTATAGTGCCTGTTCCATTCTCCCAGATGGGCCAGGGTTTCTATTCAAATCTTTTTTTGGTGCAGAAACCCAATGGGTCGTATCGTCCGATTCTCAACCTCAAAGCTCTCAACAAGTCTTTGCGGGTGCCGAAGTTTCGGATGGAGACCCTACGGTCCATCATTCTGGCGCTGGAACCTGGGGACTACATGGTGTCATTGGACATACAGGACGCTTACCTGCATGTCCCTATTCTTTTGCGCCATCAACAGTTCCTCAGGTTTGCAATCCGCAGCGACCACTTTCAGTTTCGGGCGTTACCTTTTGGCCTGGCGACAGCACCGCGTGTGTTCACCAAGGTGATGGCGGTCATGGCGGCTTCTCTGCGGCTGCAGGGAGTCCGCATGTTGCCGTACTTGGACGACCTGTTATTGGTGGCAGGATCTCCAGAGCTCCTTCTACGCCACTTGGACCTGACCATTGCGCTGCTGCAACGGCACGGCTGGTTAATCAACTGGCAGAAGTCCACTCTAATCCCGTCTCGGCGGATTCTGCACCTCGGAGCCTTATTGGACTCGGGACAGCAAAGGATATTTGTGATGGAGGAAAAGATCTCTGCTTTACAGTCGAGGGTGCGCAGTTGTCTGCACAGCCGCCGGGTGTCTCTACACTCGGCGATGAGGTTTCAGTTTCATGTTAACTAGGAAATAGTTGTTCCGGCCTTTAACTCACCTGGTCTTTCAGTGGGTGAGGCCACTTTGGATGTTGTGCGGGCCTTAAGGACTTATGTTGACCGCACTTCTTCGTTTAGGAAGTCGGACGCCTTGTTTGTCTTCTATGGCTTCCGTAAAAAGGGTTGGCCTGCTTCAAAGCAAACTTTGGCGGCCTGGATCCGTATGGCTATTTCTGAAGCTTATCTTCATGAAGGCCTGCCGGTTCCTCCTTCTTTGAAGGCTCATTCCACTAGGTCTGTGGGTCCTTCATTGGCAGCTCGACGTGGTACCTCTGCAGTCCAGATCTGCAAGGCTGTTACGTGGTCCTCTGTCCATACCTTCGTGAGGTATTACAGGTTTGACAACTTCGCCTCTCAGGATGCTTCCTTCGGGCTGCGGGTTCTCCTTTCAGCACAGGAGCATCCCCACCCTTAAAGGATACTGCTTTGGGACATCCCCAAGGTATCCTGTGGATACCCTATGGACCCTGAAGTAGAAAATAAGAGATATGGTAAGAACTTACCTTTGTTATCTCTATTTCTACGAAGTCCATAGGGTTCCACAGGACTCCCGCCCTGTCGCACCTGTGCTGCAGATGGGCTTTGGTCTGGTCACCGGTTTTTCCGTCTCCCTCTGGTGAGAGTGTGATTCTTGTGTGTATCCAGATCTTCTTTCTCTCTCTTCCTACTCCTCCTCCGGCCTATGGCTTGGTAACTAACTGAGGTGCCTTGGCTCGGGGGCGGGGTATAGGAGGGGGACCCTAGTGCATCCTTGGAGGCCCAAAGCTTAACTCTATGGTGCCCGATGACTGACGTCACACCTATACCCCAAGGTATCCTGTGGAACCCTATGGACTTCGTAGAAATAGAGATAAGGTAAGTTCTTACCATATCTCATATTTTTCCGTCTGATGCAACCTGACCCCCCCTCCAAAAAAAACCCCAACAAAACTAACATCTGATTGGTTGCAATGATTTCAGGGTAGATTTGTGGCTTTGAACAATTTTATTAAATAACTCTCAGGGGAATCGGTATGATTTACCGCTGGACGCAAGTCCGGTGGTTGGAATCCCGACAGCGGCTGCCCAACATGGGTGAAAATCCCGATTGTCCCTAAGGTAAGTATAGACTAACCTAATTCCCTCCCCAACCCACCTTAGGGTTGCCTAACCCTAACCTTCCCCCCCAGTTCCTAACCCTAAACCCCCCTCTAAGTGCCTAAACCTATCCCCCCCTTCCCTGCCGCCTAAACCTAAGTCCCCCGGGGGGGCCCTAAACCTAACCTCCCCCCCTGCGGCTGTCGGCGCCCGGCATCCCTTTGATCGGGATGCCGGGCGCTGCTCTCCCGGCGTCGGTAAAATGACAGGCGTCTAGATTTAGACGCCTGTCATTTAACCCTCGCCGGAATAAAGCAGTCGGGAAGCCGGCTGTCAGGATTAGGTCCGCCCGCTTCCCAACTGCATACCCTCTCAGGCTGTAGAGTGCTAGCAGCTTTGTTAAGTAAACTCAGGAAAACCCTCTAATGCATTGATAGGCAACTTGATACACTTTGGGGACTGCATTGGGCAACCCTCTAGCCTTCAAAAGGGTGCACATTACTCTTAATGTCGGTAATATGTTAAATCAATACAATTAAAAGACACCTATCTGTGATAACATATCAGCAGACATTTTAAACATGTATTATAAGCTATGACAAATATGACAATAAAACAGGAAGGAGCTGCAAGTGAGGGCTCAGAGGGTTTTATGTGGCACTAGGGCCACATGTTGTCCATCATTGCTCCAAAACAATACCTCCCCACATTTGGACTGTAAATTGCGTGCATTAAGGGGGGAGTGGCCACGCATTATGGGGGCACAGCCCAGTCGAGATGGACTCGCACCTATAGATACTCCCCTAGTTGGCAAGTATATAGATCTAGATGTCAACCTAGTCAAGCTATCATCTGAAAGGTGGCAAAAAAAACATTATGGCCCAGCGACAGCATTGATGAGTTAAGGCCTTATTTACATTAACGGGCATTTTCATCTACCAGGCAAAAAAAAAAAGCCCTATTCATCCATAAATGAACAAAAGCTAACTCAGCCTAGCATTTAAATAGCTGATTCCCATGCAGGAACAGGCAGTCCGTGTACATTTTGTTTTTTTAAAGTAAAGGAAGCCGCGCTGACAGACAGCTGTATTGATCAAGTTTGCATTTCCTTGAAAAACCCTTATATATACGGTCTATACCTATCTGCGGAATCAGTATGAATGACCGCCGGCCCTATGGGCGCTGGAAGACCGGCAGTAGTGAAGATCCCGACAGGGGATTTAGGTAAGTATAACTAACCCTAACCCCCCTCCCCCAACCCTTCCTTAGGGGTACCTAGCCTCACCTCCCCCCCTGGTGCCTAACCCTAACCCCCCTTCCCCTAGCCTAACCCTAACCCTCCTGGGAGGGGTGCCTAACTTTTAAGTTCCCCCTGGGAGCCCCTAACTTAACCCTCCCCCCCTGCTGCCTGGCTTACCTTCGTTTGGTATGCCGGGCGTCGGGCTCCCGGCGTAGGTATAATGACAGGCGTCGGGATTTCAACGCCTGTCCCCTGCCGGGATTTCACAGTTGGGAAGCCGGCTGTGGCATTTCGACCGTCGGCTTCCTGACTGCATCCCCTTTCTGCATAGGGGAGGGGTCAATGATTTTCATGTTATGCCACACTTACACTTGAGTAAACCGTGCTTTACAGGTAGGAAAAAACCCTTATGTAAGTGCTGCCTTATTTTGAGGCCTACAATAAAGAAATGATGCTTGGTAAACCAAATCACCCTGTTTTAGTAGTTGAGGATATATAGGGGGCCATTCAATTAAAAGCGAGGGCTATGGAATGCTGGAGAAACGGTCAGAAAGCTGACATCTCTTGGCCACCAACATTGCATATCTTCCCAGGCAGCCGACAGAGGCACGATGTTGGTGCACCGTAATTCTCAGTGGTGTTCACAGCAGCAGGGGCGTAACTAGAACTTTGTGGGCCCCATAGCAAATTTTTTAAGGGCCCCCCCACTGTCTCATTGTATATACGTGTATATATGTGTATATAAAAATATATAAATAACCTAAGTGACATTAACATAGGTGCTGGCAGCCTGTGGATTGTCAGTAGAGGAAGAGAAGACACACAAACACAAGTACACATGTGTTCACGTACACCTGTCCTTTTTTGCTTCATTTGGAACAAGATGCCAGCACGGCTAAGATGCTCCATGACGAGTAGCAATTGGATGGATCCCAATTTTTTTTTCCCTGCAAAAGTATTCATATAAAGTAACGGATTAAAGAAGAAAATTTTAAGAAAAATCACAAGGTAGATTCAAAGGCATGGCAAAAATGGCCGTATTGCTAGTTTTTAGGAAAGGTGTATCATACTTACCGATTTTTAGCTCCCTCCTTCTGGGAGGGCGCTATCTTTCACAATGGGGGGCGTGTCACGGCAAAAGGGGGCCATTAACGGCAATGTGAGGCAGGGAGCGGGACCACGATGACTTGATTCAGCGCAAATCGTGTCACGGGTCCTCCCTGCTGCTGGGATTTATCGTGGAACCGCGGGGGGGAAGTTTGGGGGGATCGCCGGGGGCCGGGAGGCTTGCCTGCTTTTTTGGGGGGCCGAGAGCGGCCCCCGTTTTTTGTGAGGCTCTCGGTCGAATCGGGAGGGTAGGCAAGTATGAGGTGTATGTGGACACATCTGTACGCCCTGTAGGTGCTTGTAGTGCCACACAAACCTGCACAGTGGAAGGAGGAGTAACACTGCAGCTGCCATAGATGTAACCAGTGAGCTGCCAGGTAGACAGGTGCTGCCCTAGCAACCAGTCACCAGCCATGACACGTATGGTTCAGGGGACTTTCCATTACTTCCATTACACCCGCTGGGTGTAGAGAAGGGCTGTTAGACAGGGGGATGCTTGTGTCCGGGGCCAGCCCTCAGGACGCGCAGTCATCGCTGCTGCCGCTGCCCCGGGATCCGGTCTCTGGCTCCGATTCCGGCTGTGAGTACGCAACACAGCGGCTCCTGCAGCAGCAGAATCAACCACTTCCTCCTCTTGCCCCGCCCTGCCAGAGTGACGTCACTGAAAAAAAACTTGGCAGGGTACAAGGGGTTGCTTGCTGGGCCGGTGGACCCCTATGCCGTCGGCCCGTAAAGCAAGCGCACCCCTTGCACCCTCTATAGTTACACAACTGCACAGCAGCACATCGCCAGTAATTGAACTGCAACCTCAAAATCTCTGGATAATGAGTTAAGGCCCCCATATATCTGTGGTATATTGGTCCAATTACCCTATCCACAGACGCTGAGGCACTGGTGAAAGTCGGGAAGCCGGTGGTCGCAATGCCGACCTCTGGCTTCCCGACTGCTTAATCCCGGCAAGGTACAAATGACAGCCGTTGAAATCTCGACGCCTGTCATTAGACCTACGCCGGGAGCCCGACACTGATCGAAGGTAAGCCAGGCACGGACAGCCGCGCGGGGGGGAGGGTTAGGTTAGGGGCTCCCGGGGGGGATTTAGGGTTAGGCTAGGGGAAGGGGGGTGCCCCCCCCCGGGGAGACTTAGGGTTAGGCTGTGGAGAAGGAGGGGTTAGGTTTAGGCACTTGGAGGGGGGAGGTTAGGGTTAGGCACCCTAAAGGAGGGTTAGGGTTAGAATTAGGTTAGTTTACTTTATACTTACCTTAAGGACGATCGGGATTTCCTCCTCTGTCGGGCTGTCGCTGTCGGGATTAGAACCGTATTAGAATAATGACTACGTATTAGAACCGTATTCATTAGAATCATACTGATTCCGTGAAATCCAACATGTTGCTGCTCTACCTGCTGAACAAAAATACAGGAAGGGTGAAAAATTGGATTCCTGGATTAGAAAGTGTCTTGTGAAATTGCAGCACGTTCTAACTATGAATCACAAGCTTTAGTGGAAAAGAACATAACTGTATGCAGAGTGAGGCCTCTAATGCACTGCTCTGATTAATACTAGTGTTCTACATCATGTATTCAATGCCAACAGAAGCTGACTCATGGAGGTGTGTATAGTACAAGACTAAAACAGCAGTGTAATCCAGGGATTGCAGCAATAACAACATGGTCATAGTCACTGGATTTCACAAATGTAGCAACCCTGAAGCTTTTCCTGAATAATAGGCCACCGGAAGCAGGCACCGTCATCCGAACATTCTGAAACATTGGAATATTAATATTACAGGGCATAACTTTACACAATCCATAGACTCTGGTCACACTCGTAATGTCAGTAGAAACCCCTTTATTTCAGAATGTATCTATAACATATTCCCAATAGCTCAGGGAAATTCTGAAAAAAAAGACAAGAAAAAACAAAAACAGCAGCAATTTAAAAACTGCACGTGGCGCTATGATGCTTTGTCAGACCAGTGGCCAGTGGTCAGCATGAGAACACAGCCTATACATTCACTAGGGACCAGTGACATCACTGAGACACTTCAAGATCGATACTCACAAGCCATTGACTCCTAATTGATTAGTGTTACCAATCTCTCCTGGTGTTAAATCTAACCTGTGACATGCCTACATCCCACCAGTACACATCCACTAATAACACCCACAAAACACGCCAGATGCATCCACATGTCATTTTAGGGGTTCTCCAAAATTTACCACCTTATGCCTTGTCTATCCCTCTTTTCTGTTGCACCTGCCCTTCTGCATGTCATGCTTTGCCTATTCTCCATTACCTGCCCCGTCTTAGTTGACATTCTTTACTCACCCTCTATGGACCTGATTTGGAGGCGCTCACAATCCATACGCATTGCTGATAGTCACAAAGTTGAGTAATTATTTGCAACTGCGCATGTGCAAAAAAATGTGAAAATCCCTACGGCACATGCATAACAAAGGTGGTTTGCGATAGGGACAGACGGTATCACAAATGGGACGGAAAAGTAATGGGCGTTCCTGGGTGGTGACTGGGAGGTTTTCAGAACTGAATGCAAAAAAAGTCCATCTCATGGGCATGCTATGGGAGTGTCGTGGGTGTGTCAGTGCAAGCGGCTACAATCCCATACGCACAGCCGCCACCACAGAGACCATAGTCGGATGGAGGAACTGCCATAAGGCTGGTCTAAGTGTCGATGGTGCATGAGCCGGTGCTGATGGTGGTGTGTGGAGAGACTCTAGCGGTATTACAGCTTGCAGAGAGGCTGACAGTGGGCGTCTCAGTCCTTGCACATACAGGCGCAAGCTTCTACACCAGGGGAAGGTGGACACTTGTATGTTATTGCAACTACGGTAACAGATGCAAGAGCAGACGCAGAAGCGTCCACCTCTGAATCGGCCCCTATATCTCCATCGATTGCTTTCCTGCCTCTCGTCCACCAGAGTCTTGTACAATCATGGCTCGTTCCCATCAGGTCTTGGACAAACTGTGGCAGACCATCTGCTGTAAGACTGCATTCCTCCTGGAAGAGTATGTTGGACCAGTGTGTTCAGAGTGGAGAGGGCCCAGTCTCAGTGCAACCCCCCCCCATCGTGCCCATACATGCGCTGAGTAGACACTCCGGCATTGTGCCAGCGTCTTCTGCACATGCGCATATCTCCAGGAAAGTGCTACCAACGCCATTTTCCCAGTGTTTTCTGCAGTGTCGGTGGAGAGGTACAGTAAGTATGGTCTATGGGTACATGATGAGTCCTGTGGGCCCCCTGGACCCAGGGGCCCGTGTGCACGGCACACCCTGCACCCATTATATATACGTCGCTGTGTTGGACCTATGGTTCTATTACAGCCAGACAGTCACCATGCTTACATCTATTCTATCATATTTGGTGTAGGAATTGTGTTTTCCAATAGCAGCACAGTTTTCTATTTGGGATGGGTATGGGATGCTGGTGTTCGGGATCCCGACGGTCAGAATCCCGATTCTGGCATGCCGACGGGCTTAGAATACCGACACTTTGTTGGTCGGTTTCCTAACCCTCCCCCTCTTCCTACCCTAACACTTCCTCCCTGGTGCCTAAATCTAACCTCTCCTTCCACATGCGCTAAACCTAACCTTCCCCCTTAGTGCCTAACCCTAACTCTCCCCCTAGTGCCTAACCCTAACCCTACCCCCAACCATGCTACTTACCTTCGGAGTTTCCGGGCTGCCGGCGCCAGCATTCTGACCGCCGGAGTCCTCTCTGTCTGTATTTTAATCACATCCCTTCTATTTCAGGTGTGTTTTGAAATTCTCATGTTTCTAATAAACAGGCCATAAAAATGCAGGCTTTCCTCATCCCGAAGGGAACCCTGTGCAATGATGTCAGGAGACAAGAGGAAGAGCTTACACAGACCCTGCAAAATAGGGCTCTCAATTGGTCCCAAGGATCTTAGGGCCCCAATGCAGCTATAATTGCTGCAAATGTGGCTCCTGTGTTGACTACATGTGCTCTTAATGACTTTTGGAGTAAACACACATTGTTTTGAACATTTTGGAACTGAAAATATTTATTTTTATCTTTTGTCGTACTGTTGGGGGTTTTCCACGGATCCCATGTTTGTTACAAACACGTTTGAAGGTAAAAATGTATACAAAAATGTCAGGTTTCTCTTGGAACGTGCTGGCTAGAGATAAGATTTGGTGATGTGACAGCTGCAGTGGTGACAATCACAGTGATGACAGCCGTACTGGTGACAGCTACAGTGGTGACAGCTGCACTGGTGACAATCACAGTAATGACAGCCACAGTGGTGACAGCTACAGTGGTGACAATTACAGTGGTGGCAGCCGCAGTGGTGACAGTTGCAGTGATGACATCCGCGGTGGTGACAGCTACAGTGGTGACAGCCGCAGTGGTGACAGTTGCAGTGGTGGCAGCCGCAGTGGTGACAGTTGCAGTGGTGGCAGTTGCAGTGGTGACAGCCGCAGTGGTGACAGATGCAGCGGTGACAGCCGCAGTGGTGACAGTTGCAGTGGTGACAGCCGCAGTGGTGACAGTTGCAGTGGTGGCAGCCTCAGTGGTGACAGTGGCAGCCGCAGTGGTGACAGCCGCAGTGGTGACAGTTGCAGTGGTGGCAGTTGCAGTTGTGACAGATGCAGTGGTGACAGTTGCAGTGGTGGCAGCCGCAGTGGTGACAGATGCAGTGGTGACAGCCGCAGTGGTGGCAGCCGCAGTGGTGACAGGTGCAGTGGCAGTAGCCGCAGTGGTGGCAGTTGCAGTGGTGACAGCCGCAGTGGTGACAACCATAGTGGTGATAGTTGCAGTGGTGGCAGCCGCAGTGGTGGCAGCTGCAATGGTGGCAGCCGCAGTGGTGACAGCCGCAGTGGTGACAGCCGCAGTAGTGACAGTTACAGTGGTGGCAGACGAAGTAGTGACAGCCGCAGTGGTGACAGTTGCAGTGGTGACAGCTGCAGTAGTGACAGTTGCAGTGGTGGCAGCCGCAGTGGTGACAGTTGCAGTGGTGACAGTTGCAGTGGTGGCAGCCGCAGTGGTGACAGCCAGCAGTGGTGGCAGCCGCAGCGGTGACAGCTGCAGTAGTGACAGTTACAGTGGTGGCAGACGAAGTAGTGACAGCCGCAGTGGTGACAGTTGCAGTGGTGACAGCTGCAGTAGTGACAGCTGCAGCAGTGACAGCTGCAGTGGTGACAGCCGCAGTGGTGACAGTTGCAGTGGACCACTGTATGGTAGCAACAAGTCTCAATGTCTTGGTTAACCAGATGACATTTCCTGAATAAATGTGAGCAATGACATGCCCTTTTGTATCCAGAAAGCAGAATATTAAATACTGTAAAACTGGCAACAGTGGTGAATTTTATCATATGTGCTTTATACTGAGTTTGCATGAACCCTACCCCCCCAACCCCCCAAAAATAGTGTGTTCCCAGTCAGGAGCATAATGGAATATTTGATCATTTGTTCCCATAGCAAAACTTTTAGGTATTGCCTTTGTATTCATACAGGACATTTTTTAACCATCCCACCTCGCCCTACCAGGCCAGCCGCCCGTCTCCCATTATCGCAGTCACTCTGCCTCACTTTGCAGTTCCAGCTCAGAAGGAAGGGAACATCAGGGAAGTCTTTCACTGACAGAGCTTATTAAGGTCCCTCGCTACTGACAATGCTATTCTTCGTGGGGCACTCAGAGGAAATAGCAGGGGGGAGTAGGGCGAGACAAGCTCAGGTGGCAACTACATAGGGGCCCGCAGTTGAGGGGACTCATCAGCTGCTAAGCCTAAAGCAGCAGCCACCCTGGCAATTACACCCACGAGAGATCCTGATAAAGGGAACATGATGTACAGTAGCCCACAGAGTTCTGTTGTTGTTGTTATTGCATGGATCATGTCACTGTCACTTCCTTGTACCTGTCATAAACCTGACTGAGGCTGTGTGTCATATAACACACATATAATGACTTGTACCAGTGGGATACAACATTCCCTGTAATAGGTTTATTGAGTACAATTACCTCCTGAGTGTGTCTTTTTTGGACTCACATCACTATGTCATCTTTTCCTGCCAAGTCCATCCATTGTTCAGTCAATCTCGATTTCCCACTAACACTGGAAAGCCTCTAATTGCATCTAATTACATATCATTCTTCCCACAAGCAGTTCGTGGTGGGTCAGATTGGAAGTGCTCATTAAATATATATAGCAGAGGAAACACAATCCTGTACATGTAATAATAAGCTTACATATAACGGTTAAAAAACCCATTGCTTTACCATGTGAAATTGGGTTTTATTTAGGATTTAGCAATAATAAAGCGACTGTATTATCTTGGGAATTTTTAATACACAAGGCATTTCATGCATTTGGACAAAAGTTTGATTAATTTTTTTTCTTAGTCCAGTGCAGCTATATAGTCTAATAGAAGATGTAAGGTCGGGGTACATGAAATAGCCTGCGACTTGCAGACATCGGCAAGTTTCCAATGAGCCTGGCCGATGTTTTAAAGCGATAATCATTTAAAAGGCAAAACCAGGTTGGTTTTACTTTTAATGATAGCTACTGTACTTTAAAACATAGGGCAGACTTACCGAAACTCGCTATCGCAGGCTATTACAGTTCCCATATAGCTTATTTGTGTGTAAGGTTTATCTGCAGCTTATTTTTTACATATAGACATACTCCTAAAAGACATGGGCATACATTTTTAATATTTTTTTAAAACTAACAATTTGTTATTTTTTCATGGGGTTGGCATGTGTACATTTGAAACAGTTCATAAGTTTTAAGGCTCACCAGCATTGGGAAAATTCTTAAATAGAGGATCAAGTTAGGGAAGAAATTATTATTTGCAAATAGAGCACCGATCCCACACCAGCCATCTATTATGTAGTTTATAGTTTACAATTTCGTTTGTCCTCTCTCCAATTAGCTGTTACTCTGTATCTATAGATTAAATATAAAGCTTGCTGAGGTGCCACCCACTACTTAAACATTGTAGAAATCACATTTACAAAGAAGAAAAGTAAGTAGTTTTTAAAGGGTGCACTGGGACCCACGTTGGTTAATTAAAATGTAATATTTTTAACAGGTATGCATTAAAATATCTCACTTTATAAAATTTGATGGTGAAATTTAAAAAGAGTATTGTGCAAAAGAGATGAAAATTAACGTGTATAAAAAAATTAATATGCAAAATTAAACCATTGTCAATTTGTCATTCTTTCAATACAATCAGTGTTTAGTAACACAGTGGTTCATTACTCATAGTTTATTCTGTTATTTATGTTGCAATTAATTAATTCCTGAGGCTAAATGCCTCCATCTGCTCCTTAAGAGGATGTAGCAAATTGTATCAAACAATTCAGTGACTGATAATGTGTATAGTCAGTATTCCAAACTGATACAGTATCTTCTCTTCCTATGCTTAGATGTCTTATCCTTATGTATTGCCATGCAATGCTTATCGTAAATATTTATTTAGCTATGCAGTATATACAAATATATGTTGTAGTTCTGAGTCTCTTAGCTATAAGGTTTAATCCCACACAGCAGGTATATTATGTTAGTATATAGTTGGTCAACACACCTACTATTAATGGGTGTCCACGACATATGATATATAATAGTAGTTCCCATTATATCATGTGTGTGCATCACATACCTTAAAAAAGGTTTTATAGGTCAAAATGTTAACCTTTACAGCTCTGGGTATACAATAATGCAGCTAAACCATTTAGGCAATTGCAATAATTCCCAGCACTTCGTATAGCACATGTATCATTTTATACATCAGTAGCTGGAGCATAGGCCTCATATATTTAGCATGGCTTTCAATAATCATAGGTAATAGCAATTAGTCTCAGCACTATGTATATGCATAGCATATATCATTTTAACTTAGACATCAATGGCTGGAGTTTTTGTCCATTTCTCAACAAAAGCCTCACTGGGGAAACAGCCGTAGGCTATCTGTAACCGATTGTTAATGTCATGTAACTAAATTCAATGTTATATGTTGCTAAATGGACATAAATATAAGGTACAAGAAGTAACCATGTAGGATACATTAGAATATATATATTCAATTGATTGAAGAGATATGTGTTTAATAGAAGCAGAAAAAATAATAATAAAACTCATTGACTGATCCAATCATAATAATTGACAGACATCCTTAACCACTTAACTGGCAACTTTTTTTTCCCCCGAAAAACCGCTTAGAAATTATCAGTTTTTTTTTATGATAGAATTGGGTCAAGAACATCTATTTAAAACTTATTCAACACGATTTTTAAAAAGAAAAAAATATATATATTTTTAAACACATAACATTAACACACATTTTTAGTATATCGGTCACCATTATATCGGACCATCGATGTTCAGAGCATAATGACTTTCATTTCTCCAGCGGCTGCTACTCTGAGGGGTTGTGAATTTACATTTCCCTGGCAGCTGCTACTCTCCACAGCCGCTGGGTGGGGGGGGGGGGCCCTGCCGTGCTGACCAGTCAGCAGTGATCAGCAGCATGGCAGACACTGGGGGAGGATGCAGGGATGCAGAGGGACCGGCAGCAGCATCAGCGCACCCAATTTCCCCCGGCTGCACCACAGAGGATATAGGGATATAATTACTAAAGTGAGAGTTTTTAGAAGTGGAGATGTTGCCCATAGCAACCAATCAGCTTCTAGATATTATCTTCTAGAAGGTGCTAGTTAAATGCTAAGTAGAATCTGATTGATTGCTATGGGCAACATCACCACTTCTAAAAACTCTCACTTTAGAAAATATACCCCTAACTGAGCTACACTTGCTGGATTGAAGCCATCTCCATTGCCATTGCTCCCTGGTTCTTTCCAGCAACCATACTGTTGCTGTCAAGAAGAGCTTGTGAATAGCCAACTACTTAACCCTCCTGGTGAGTAGGCCAATGTACTTCTGCTCAATTTGCCACTGGAAACAGGAGGGTGAAACTGGAGTTGCTCCAGATGAGTTGCGGCTACTATTACTACCCCTCATCACGACCTTTTATTGAGCTCCAGACAACCTGCTTGCTCAAGGTACTGGAAGACAGGGATTGGTATTTAGGGTGAGTTAAGGGCACTATATTGTAGCAAAATGTGAACTGGGCACTACAGTGTGGCAAAATGTGAACAGGTAGCACTACAGTGTGGTATAGTTTAAACAGGAGGCATTTCAGTGTGGCATAGTGTGAACTGGGTAACTTCATTGTGGCAAATTGTGAACTGGGGTACTCAAGTGTGGCATAGTGAACTTGGGGCACTACAGTGTGTCATAGTGTGAACTGGGGGCACTACAGTGTGGTATAGTGTGAACTGGGGGCACTGTAATGATAAAATCTGCTTGATGGTGTGCCTTTACAAGTTTAGAATCTTGTTCAGTGTGCCTCAAGTTGAAAAAGGATTAGAAACTTTGGTGTAAGGGATGGGAAAAGTGGGGTTTAGTCGGGTAAAGATGTTTATATGTGTATACATTTAATGCATGTACTGGTTTGACTTTGAAACATAGTATAAATAGAATGAAATCCTGCTATCGCTGAGGACTTAATTCCCATCCAACCACTCCCAGCCATAACCATCCGATCTTCAGCCCTAATTCTCATCTGACCTGCGGCTCTCTGTATTGTATTGTGCATTGTGTATGTGTGCATACCCTTTGGGTCCTGATCTATACTGCAAACATATTTAGAGTAAAAGAGTAAGCTTAATGTTTGTATAAAATTATATCCATTATTTAAATAAAGTCTATGCATTAAGCACTACAGAAAATACTAAATACAGATAACGTGGAGAGGTCTGAGATGCATGTAAGGGGCCTGAGGGGAGGGTCACAATGTTTGGTTGCACTACTGTTCTTTCATTATTTCTCTCAGACTGTTTTAGATTTTACAACAAACTTTACATCATGATAGGAACCAGATACAGTGATGAAGGACCCCAAATTTTAAAAATATGTCCCTGGGACTCACCATATTTCCTTCTCTGAGAAATTAATGATATTAGTAGTTTCAAACCTCAGCCTCCTATGTTAGCATTGGTTGTTTGAAACTTCAATTTTCTTTGTTATATAAGTTATAATAGTCTTTAAATGTTTCATCAGAAACCACTATAGGAAATGAGCGGAAAAACGCGTCAAGTGGTGTTTTGGAGACAATTCTACCTGCTTTGGTTGCAGTAATCACTGGTTGTTTTTTTCGAACCAACACATACTAAGGTTTGATATTGGTTCCTGAACCTGTATAGAGTGGATATGGCCACTACAATCACTATTTGGTCTCCGACACAAGCGACGATACAGGATACACTAACAGCGGAAAGTTAATTGACAAGTACACTAGGGGACTGCAAGAACTGTGCCTTATAATTCTCTAATGAGGTTGTGACATAGGAAATCCAGCAGCCCGGATAACAGACCAGTTATCAGATTGAGGGGTCTATTTACTAAGCTTTGTTAGGAGATAAAAAGAACGGAAATAAGGTACCAGCCAATTAGCTCCTAGCTGCCATGTCACAGGCTGTGTTTGAAAAATGACAGTTAGGTGCTGATTGGCTGGTACCTTATCACTGTTCTCTTTATCACCTAACAAAGCTTAGTAAATAGACCCCTGGATGTCAGTAAATAATTCCAAAGACAGTTATTTTTATAATTGCTAGTTTATTACATAATATCTGTATCTTTCGATATAACAAATGATTGGCTAATTTTGTGCAACTGGGAATTGTTATTGTGGAATATAGTGCATGCCGGTTAATGACTGTTATACAACCACAGGATAATGAAGTTTCAAACAACCAGTATTACTAACACAGGCAGCTGAGGGTTTAAATAACTTATATGTAAATACTTGGATATACTGTTGATTGGATGCACTAAAACCTTATGGATTTCTTTCAGTTGTTTTGATTGGATCAATCGTCAATTTTTATAATTTTTTTGCAACTATGAAATAACATATACATGTTAAACCAATTAAATAGAGCTATATGATCAATAGAATTTCCTGTGGCCACGGAATTTTATTCATATTATTTAGATTGGAGGTTTTAGGATATATTATCTGGCCATCTATGAATGTATTTTAATTGTTTTTTTTTCATTTTCCATTTTCTTGTTTGTAATATTTGGGGGTTCAAGTAAACTCACTGGGGAGCTGCAGACAATCAAGTTAGCAGTTTGTATATAAAACTAGCGCCTGACTGAACTAGGTTGTTGTTTTTTACATTAGAATTGCTCTGTCAACACATGTGACATGTAATAAACCTTTGTGCAAGGTCTCTGGCATGTAATTCACACAAAGAAGAAAGGTTAAAAGCGCTCTAGTTGAGGTACATGACAAATATCTTCAATAATCACGGAAATATTGTAGAAACATATAGTCACTGTTCCGTTGTAGAGGTAGTTATCAACAAATTCCAATTTCTAGTTTATCCCGTATGGTTTCCAATGTACCAGTACCAGTACCAGTACCAGTACATTGGAAACCATACGGGATAAACTAGAAATTGGAATTTGTTGATAACTACCTCTACAACGGAACAGTGACTATATGTTTCTACAATATTTCCGCAAGTTTACATTTTGCAGATTGGACTATTGAGACTTTTTTAAATCTCTGTGATTATTGAAGATATTTGTCATGTATCTCAACTACAGCGCTTTTAACCTTTCTTCTTTGTGTGCATATATCTCTTGTGATTGGTGAACATCACGTTGGTTATTAGCTGCCTGGTGTAGTGTGGATCGCATACATTTAATATCTATATTACATTTCTGGCATGTAATTGTCTGCTGCTGAGTTATTTGCTATCACAATCACAATATTAGTACGCCGTTTTATAATACTCCAAGTTCTAGAGACCACAATGATAAAAGCTCTACACTGACTACTGAAAGATCATGGGAACTTGCTAGAAGAAGTAACTAGACTTCTCAGGTATTAATGCTTTTAAAAATCAAGGAAGGAAAGAACAATGACAAATAATTATATTACCTAACAAAGTGCCTCAGGGGAGCTTAATCACAGGTGCTGGATACAGCAGGAAGGGATCTGGCAGGAGTACAGTAATGTCATTAATTATACAAATACTAAAAATGGTAAACAGGTGTTGTACACAACTGACACTGAGTGGTGTAATGTGTTCCCCTTCATAACTGGATGTCAGATGATTCAAAAGGGTCTTTAACAAATGTATGGAAAATACTCCGGAAGGTGTATTGTGAGTGTGTTTGAAACACTGCAGCTCCTGTTATGTAAATCATTGGGAATTGAACGTAATATATGTTGAGCATTCCCAGCAACCCCATTGTAGATGTGATACAAATAAATACATATCATGCTTGTATCTAAAACCAGAATAAATCATGTCAATGAATGATTTCATGAAAATACAACTTTTTGGGCAACGGTTACATTTGATGGTTGAATGATGGAATTGAATTTATCTATATAGACATGTTTAGGGTTTAAGGTGCTTAGAATTCCCCCCGCTTCCCCCCTAGGAAAATAAACTGTGTCCAAAATTTACTAAGAAAAATTGGACTTTTGCCATCAATCCATACTTACTGTATAAATATAGCAGTTAGGTCCGTTAATTATATTGGGGCAATATTCTTAGAGTAATATGTTGACACTTTAAATCAGCAGGATTATAACTGTACCCAGTGCTCTCTGTAAATGGATCAGTCTGTGCAATGTAAACATATGGTGTGGCGGCGGAAATCAGGGATTCGAACAACACAAAGGATGTATATTCCAACGTTTCAGAACTTTACTGCTCTTTCTTCAGTAAATATTATATAATCTTAAATATACTGTATATTGAAAGAATCCAAGGATCCTGAATCTGAAACAGCGCCATATCTTACCCTGCAATAATGTCATCTGAATTATTGCCTGGAATTACGGTAAAACATCTCCCAAAATTGTTAAACTGTGCAAACTTTGATATTCGCTGTCTCACAAGGTGATTAATGCGGCAGCTGCATGTGACCGTTCTAAAAACATGAAATATCTGTGGTGACTATTCAATCAAATGGAACTTAGGGGGAATAATTAGCCACTACAAAACCTTTGCTTACTGCGGCTGGACTTAACATGCTTATCGCATGGTCATTTTGCTTACTGTGTGTATGCCAGCTCCCGCTTGACGCACAATTCAATTGGAAAAGGCTTATCCTGGCGGTCTGTGGTAATTCTGGCTGATAATACTTGTTAAGTATGGAGAAAATGGGGAAATCAGCTTGTACCCCCAAAAGTGCAAACTAATATTAAATAACACTATAGAAGTCTGTTAGTGACCAAAAACAAAGTACTTGGGGCTCCTAAAAGTTGTAAAAATTGCTAAATTTTGCATTTTTTAATAAGAGTGGAAAAATAAGAGAGTGTTTTTTAGCAAATTAATGGTCTCTAGATACATTGTGAGGGCATGAAAATGTCGGTAAATTGATTTTAATTGTGAAATTTTTGTAATTTAAAAAAACAAACAAACCTGTAATTCCTGTTTGCTAGCAAAAAAACACCTCTCCCATCACTACAACATCCCCATATACCTGCCCCACTTCCTTTAACCCATAAATCTGCATTTTGCCATTAACTTTATACATATACTGCAGGACTGGGCTGAATTCATTCCGCAGCTTAACTAGGACCAAATCATATGATGACAAGTTACACCATACTTGCCAACTCTCCCTGACATAGTAGCAATCTCCCTGACTCCCTGAAGAGTCCAGCAATTTCCCTGATTGCACCTTACCGCCATTATGAAGCTGTTATATAAACAAAAAAACAGATATATACATTCAAATGTGATCATTAGTGTAATCACTCTGCATTGGTTATAAGTAGGGGTGAGCGGGTTCGGATTTCTGAAATCCGAACCCCCCCGAGCCCCCCCGATCCGAGTCCGATCCGAGTCAGGCTCGACTTTTCCCGCCTGACTCGGATCTGACATCGAGGCAAAACGTCATCATCCCGCCTTCCGAGTCTCGCGGGTTTTGGATCCTATATAAGGTACCCGCGTCGGCGCCATTTTCTCACTCGGCTGTGGACAGTGAAGAGGGAGGGTGGGAGTTAGTGCTGTGTAGTGTAGTGTAGTGTAGTGCTGCTGTTGTCCACTACTTCAAAGTCCATAGGGGCTGGCTGTGTTGTGCTGTGCTGCTGTTGTTAATAGGGGCTGTGTCCACTACTTCAAAGTCCATAGGGGCTGGCTGGACTGTGTTGTGCAGTCAGTTCTCCATAGGGGCTGTGTCCACTCCAAAGTCCTGTGCAGTGTCCCAGTCCTAAAGGGGTGCTGTAGTGTTGTCCAGGGGGTGCTCTGTCCATCAGGGGTGCTCCCCCCAAGTGCTAAAAAAATAATATATTTTCTGTGTTTGTGAATTGTGTGCGCAGTAGCCGCACGTGCATCAACAAAGTAGTGCCAAGCGTGCGCCTGTGTCATAAGTAAAGGGCCGGCTGGCTTGACCGTTAAGGGTGCTGTAACCCCCGAAAGTACACTCCAGTCCAAACCAAAAAAAAAATTATTTTCTGTGTTTGTGAATTGTGTGCGCAGTAGCCGCACGTGCATCAACAAAGTAGTGCCAAGCGTGCGCCTGTGTCATAAGTAAAGGGCCGGCTGGCTTGACCGTTAAGGGTGCTGTAACCCCCGAAAGTACACTCCAGTCCAAACCAAAAAAAAAATTATTTTCTGTGTTTGTGAATTGTGTGCGCAGTAGCCGCACGTGCATCAACAAAGTAGTGCCAAGCGTGCGCCTGTGTCATAAGTAAAGGGCCGGCTGGCTTGACCGTTAAGGGTGCTGTAACCCCCGAAAGTACACTCCAGTCCAAACCTAAAAAAAAATTATTTTCTGTGTTTGTGAATTGTGTGCGCAGTAGCCGCACGTGCATCAACAAAGTAGTGCCAAGCGTGCGCCTGTGTCATAAGTAAAGGGCCGGCTGGCTTGACCGTTAAAGGGTGCTGTAACCCCCGAAAGTACACTCCAGTCCAAACCAAAAAAAAATTATTTTCTGTGTTTGTGAATTGTGTGCACAGTAGCCGCACGTGCATCAACAAAGTAGTGCCAAGCGTGCGCCTGTGTCATAAGTAAAGGGCCGGCTGGCTTGACCGTTAAGGGTGCTGTAACCCCCGAAAGTACACTCCAGTCCAAACCTAAAAAAAAATTATTTTCTGTGTTTGTGAATTGTGTGCGCAGTAGCCGCACGTGCATCAACAAAGTAGTGCCAAGAGTGCCCCTGTGTCATAAGTAAAGGGCCGGCTGGCTTGACCGTTAAAGGGTGCTGTAACCCCCGAAAGTACACTCCAGTCCAAACCAAAAAAAAATTATTTTCTGTGTTTGTGAATTGTGTGCGCAGTAGCCGCACGTGCATCAACAAAGTAGTGCCAAGCGTGCGCCTGTGTCATAAGTAAAGGGCCGGCTGGCTTGACCGTTAAAGGGTGCTGTAACCCCTGAAAGTACACTCCAGTCCAAACCAAAAAAAAATTATTTTCTGTGTTTGTGAATTGTGTGCGCAGTAGCCGCACGTGCATCAACAAAGTAGTGTCAAGCGTTCGCCTGTGTCATAAGTAAAGGGCCGGCTGGCTTGACCGTTAAGGGTGCTGTAACCCCCGAAAGTACACTCCAGTCCAAACCAAAAAAAAAATTATTTTCTGTGTTTGTGAATTGTGTGCGCAGTAGCCGCACGTGCATCAACAAAGTAGTGCCAAGCGTGCGCCTGTGTCATAAGTAAAGGGCCGGCTGGCTTGACCGTTAAGGGTGCTGTAACCCCCGAAAGTACACTCCAGTCCAAACCAAAAAAAAAATTATTTTCTGTGTTTGTGAATTGTGTGCGCAGTAGCCGCACGTGCATCAACAAAGTAGTGCCAAGAGTGCGCCTGTGTCATAAGTAAAGGGCCGGCTGGCTTGACCGTTAAAGGGTGCTGTAACCCACAAAGTACACTCCAGTCCGAACCAAAAAAAAATTTATTTTCTGTGTTTAGCCGCACGTATATATCAAATCGATATAACATAAATGGAGGACCAAACTTTCTCCGATAAAAATAAAATAGAGAAAGATCAAGAACCACTTCCTCCTAGTGCTGAAGCTGCTGCCACTAGTCATGACATAGACGATAACATGCCATCAACGTCGTCTGCCAAGGCCGATGCCCAATGTCATAGTAGAGGGCACATACAATCCCAAATGGCAAAGTTCAGGAAAATGACCTTGAAAAAGACATTTAAATCAGCTGAAGAGAAACGTAAACTTGCCAATATGCCATTTACGACACGGAGTGGCAAGGAACGGCTAAGGTCGATCCCTAGTATGTTCATGACTAGTGGTTCAGCTTCACATGACGATGGAAGCACTCCTCCCACTAAAAAAATCAAAAGAGTTAAGCTGGCAAAAGCACAGCGAAGAACTGTGCTTTCTAAGAAGATATCACAAATCCCCAAAGAGAGTCCAAGTGTGGTGGTGGTTGCGATGCCTGACCTTCCCAGCACTGGACGGGAAGAGGTGGCTCTTTCCACCATTTGCACGCCCCCTGCAAGTGCTGAAAGGAGCACCCACAGTCCACTTGCTGATATGCAAATTGAAGATGTCACTGTTGAAGTACAACAGGATGAGGATACTGGTGTAGCTGGCGCTGAGGAGGAAGTTGGCGAGGAGGATTCTGATGGTGATGTGGTTTGTTTAAATCAGGCTCCGGGGGAGACAGTTGTTGTCCGTGGGATGAAAAAGCCCATCACGGTCATGCCTGGGCAGAAGACCAAACATTCCACCTCTTTGGTCTGGCAATATTTCTATCCAAATCCGGACAACAACTGTCTTGCCATATGTACCATATGTAAAGGTGAAATAAGTAGGGGTAGGGACGTCAACCACCTAGGAACATCCTCCCTTATACGGCACCTGCAGCGCGTTCATAAAAAGTTACTGTCAAGTTCAGAAACTTTGGCTCAGACCGTAAGCAGTCCAGGGACACCTAAATCCCGTTGTCCTGTTGTATCCAAGCGCCTGCAAACCACACCGTCAACTCCCTCCTCGTCAATTTCCTCCTTAGTCAGGATCGGAAGTAGTCCTGCAGGCCATATCACTGGCATGACTGACTCTCCTATCCGGGATTCCTCCGGAGGATCCTGCATTGCTACGCCTACTGCTGCCGCTGCTGCTGTTGCT
Source organism: Taudactylus pleione (assembly GCA_031769625.1). NCBI lineage: Eukaryota > Metazoa > Chordata > Amphibia > Anura > Myobatrachidae > Taudactylus > Taudactylus pleione. The sequence continues at coordinate 3,343,863 of JAUIMM010000467.1, forward strand.
GCTGCTGCTGGGAGTCGTTCATCATCCCAGAGAGGAAGTAGGAACACCACTACTTTTACTAAACAATTGACCCTCCAACAGTCCTTAGCGAGGAGGATGAAGTACGACAGCAGTCATCCTGAAGCAAAACGTATAACTGAGGCCTTGACTGCTATGTTGGTGTTAGACGTGCGTCCGGTATCCGCCATTAGTGCAGTGGGATTTAGACAATTGATGGAGGTAGTGTGTCCCCGGTTCCAAATCCCGTCTAGATTCCACTTCACTAGGCAGGCGATACCGAGACTGTACAGAAACGTCAGAAAAAGTGTCCTCAGTGTCCTGAAAAATGCCGTTGTACACAATGTCCACTTAACCACGGACATGTGGACAAGTGGAACAGGGCAGACTAAGGACTATATGACTGTGACAGCCCACTGGGTAGATGTATCACCTTACGCAGCAACAGCAGCAGCGTCACCAGTAGCAGCATCTCAGAAACGCCAGCTCGTTACAAGGCAGGCTACGCTGTGTATCACCGGTTTCAGTAAGAGGCACACCGCCGACAACCTCTTAGAGAAACTGAGGGAAATCATCGCCCAGTGGCTTACCCCACTTAGACTCTCCTGGGGATTTGTGATATCTGACAACGCCACCAATATTGTGCGGGCATTACATCTGGGCAAATTCCAGCACGTCCCATGTTTTGCTCACACAATAAACTTGGTGGTGCAGAATTTTCTGAAAAGCGACAGGGGCGTGCAGGAGACGCTTTGGGTGGCCCGAAAAATTTCTGGCCACTTTCGCCATTCAGCGACTGCGTGCCGAAGACTGGAGCGCCAGCAAACACTCTTGAACCTGCCCCGCCATCACCTGAAGCAAGAGGTTGTGACGCGGTGGAACTCAACCCTCTATATGCTTCAGAGGATGGAGGAGCAGCAAAAGGCCATACAAGCCTATACATCCACCTATGACATAGGCAAAGGAGGGGGTATGCACCTGACTCAAGCGCAGTGGAGAATGATTTCCGTGTTGTGCAAGGTTCTTCAGCCCTTCGAACTTGCCACACGTGAAGTCAGTTCAGACACTGCCAGCTTGAGTCAGGTCATTCCCCTCATCAGGCTTTTGCAGAAGCAGCTGGAGAAAGTGAAGGAGGAGCTAAGACGGAGCGATTCCGCTCGGCATGTGGGACTTGTGGATGAAGCCCTTCATTCGCTTTGCCAGGATTCCAGGGTGGTCAATCTGTTGAAATCAGACCACTACATTTTGGCCACCGTGCTCGATCCTAGGTTTAAAGCCTATGTGGTGTCTCTCTTTCCGGCCGACACAAGCCTGCAGAGGTGCAAAGACCTGCTGGTGAACACACTGTCAGCTGAAGCGGAACGTGACACGTCAACGGCTCCTTCTTCATTTTCTCCCGCAACTGGGGCTGCCAGGAAAAAACTTAGGTATCCTAAGCAACCCGCTGGCGGTGATGCAGGGCAGGCAGGACCAAGTTTGGACATCTGGTCCGGACTGAAGGACCTGGCAACAATTTCTGACATGTCTACTGTCACTGCATATGATACTGTCACCATTGACAGAATGGTGGAGGATTACATCGGTGACAGCATCCAAGTAGGCATGTCAGACAGTCCATACCTGTACTGGCAGGAAAAAGAGGCAATTTGGAGGCCCCTGTACAAACTGGCTCTATTTTACCTGAGTTGCCCCCCCTCCAGTGTGTACTCCGAAAGAGTGTTTAGTGCAGCCGGGAACCTTGTCAGCGAAAGGCGTAGGAGGTTGCTTCCACAGAATGTGGAGAAGATGATGTTCATCAAAATGAATTATCAGCTCTTCCAGGGAGACCAGCCTCCAGAAGGTACAGAGGGACCTGTGGTGGTGGATTCAAGTGGGGACGAGTTAATACTTTGTGAGGATGAGGATGTACACACTGAAGAGGGTGAGGAATCGGTGGATGAGGAGGATGAGGATGAGGATGACATCTTGCCTCCGTAGAGCCAGTTTGTGCAGGGACACATTAATTGCCAGCTTGTTTTGTGGGGGCCCAAACGAACCAATCATTTCAGCCACAGTTGTGTGGCAGACCCTGGCGCTGAAATGATTGATTTGTTAAAGTGTGCATGTCCTGTTTATACAACATAAGGGTGGGTGGGAGGGCCCAAGGACAATTCCATCTTGCACCTCTTTTTTTCTTTGCATTATGTACAGTTTGGGGCCTAGTTTTTCTAACTGCCATCCTGCCTGCCACTGCAGTGTCACTCCTAGATGGGTCACGTGTTTGTGCCGCCCACTCGTGTCGCTTAGCATAGTCATCCAGCTACCTCGGTGCAACCTTTTGGACATAAAAACACTATTGTGAGGTGTGAGGTGTTCAGAATAGACTGGAAATGAGTGGAAATTAAGGTTATTGAGGTTAATAATAGCATAGGAGCAGAAAAACCTACAAATTCTGTGATTTTAGCTGTTTTTATGCTTTTTTTCAAAAAAATACAGATCCAAAACACAAAACCCAGAACCCAAAACACGGAAGGGTGGTTTTGGCAAAACCAATCCAGATCCAAAACACGAAGAAAGATCCAGATCCAAAACCAAAACACAAAACACGAAAAGTGGCCGGTGCACACCCCTAGTTATAAGGCACAATGATCCCTATGGCTACATGTATTTTCTGAAAAGTATCAGTGTGTTTTCATCAACAAGTAGATCTTACTAAGGGGTCTATTTACTAAGCAGTTAGGAGACAGAGTGAAAAGTGATAAGGTGCCAGCCAATCAGCTTCCTAACTGCCATCTCACAGGCTGTGTTTGAAAAATGACAGTTGGGAGCTGATTGGCTGGCACCTTATCACTTTTCACTCTGTCTCCTAACACTGCTTAGTAAATAGACCCCTAACTGCTTTGGGGCTCATTTACATTTGGTGGTAAATCAATTTTATGACACGCCTCTCAGATGTAGCAGTACACGCCCGCTTTACCGATGCGCTCATACTGTAGGTGCTGCTTTCACAATCTCCCTGAAATTCTTTTTCAAAAGTAGGCAAGTATGGTTTACACCGCTGATGAAGGGCATATGTGCAAGAATTCAGTCATGTTCCTCTGATATTCATGTTTGGATCTATGCCTCTGTGTAAGTATTAGTGTAATGGTTTCTACAATATACTACCGCAGCTGAGCTATGGAGGTATATTTACTAAAATGCAGGTTTTTAGAAGTGGAGATGTTGCCCATAGCAACCAATCAGATTCTACTTAACATTTATCTAGCATCATATAGAAGATAATAGCTAGAATCTAATTGGTTGCTCTAGGCAACATCTCCACTTATAAAAACGTGCACTTTAGTAAATCTGCCCTGTGGAGTTTTAGCAGATGGAATGCCTCACATTCTGGTATGCCAAGTGAATGGCACCTCATCTACATTTATTTAAATAGTCTCCATTGGTGGCCTATTTTTCTTTTGTGTTGCTTAAAACTGCCATACATATGCAAGCAGTCCTGATTTTTCAAGGACCATCCCAGTTTTTGACTACGGAAAATGACGTGGCTTTCATAAATAGATGTGGTCTTGCGCACAATGAAAGTTATTTGGATAGATCATATGTTTCCCAGAATTTCTAGTAAGGAATGTTGGCAAATATGGCCCAAGCATGACAAGCCTAGGGGCAGTGACCTTAATGGCACATCCTGTACACAGAAACATGTGTTACTGTTTATCTAAATGGAGCTAATTAAGCTATTGTTGTTATGGGGTTGTCTGGGTTTTTATTTTACAATATGGGAGCATGTTGGGTGGTCAGTGTGGTGGTCAGCTATCATTATGAATTTTCATGCAGCGTACCTGTACATTGAGATCTGTCTGTCATTCAAATGTGTTCTTTTATATATCTTTTATATCTTCTTTTATATATCGGCAGGTGTGTACCCAGCTTCACACTTAGCACTTTGCAACCGAAAGATTCTCTGATCCTGTTTAACTATTTATCCTTAAAGTATATTATCATTATTATTTAATTTTTTAAATATTGCAATATACCAATGTCACTTTTTCATGATATACATTTAACTGAATATAGCCTTGCCTTTTCTCAGTTACCTGTATTTGTGGGTAGGGGAGGCATCAGCCATTGTGCGATTGGGGTACTAGGCAGCCGTGCATGATTACTAGGCAGTCAGTGTACCAGAACTGGTAAGTGTTTGTTATTCCTGCCAATATCTATGCTAAAGCACGGGTAGGCAACAGCATCGGTTCCTACCAACTTGGATGAGGGGGGCTGCCACTAAAAAAGAAGAGGGGCAGAGACAGTCCCGGCCGGGTCCTGGTGCCTGCTCAATGGATCTGGCAGGCGCTGGGACCTGCGCACAAACGAGAAGTGGGTTGGCGTGGCATATGCGCAGAACACTGGCTTCTACAGACTGCATCGGCTGTAGTCCCTAGAAGCCGGTTAGAGCTGCCCGAAAGGTTGTGGAGCCTTTCCACTGGAAAACACCTCCCCCAGGATTGCCTGTCCTGTGTGTGACTGGCAGAGAACGCTTTCAATGGGAAGCCACCGCCAGTCACAGGGTGTAGTCACAGACTGCAACTGACTCACTGAGGTGGCAGATTTTATTGGGGGGGCTGCAGCCCTGTAGCCCCTAGGGAAAATCCACTACTGGTAGGCAATCCTTGGCACTAGTGCCACAAGATGACACTCAAGGATGTTTAGAGTGGCACCTCTCCTACTAGATGTGCTGTGCCTACTCCCCTCCTGCTCCACCTCTTTGCCTTACAGAGGTGACTGTTTCAAGGCCCTTATGCAGCAGTGCACACTAATGCACTGCTGAACGTAGATTCTCGATGGAAGGGAATCTGACCCGTACTGCACATGTGCAGCATGGGTCCTGCGTGAACGCACGCAGAGCGGCAGCAGACTGTCAGTGGTAGACAGTCTGCTGCCGTTTGGTGGCAGGAGGAGGCGGCGCCGGCCTACAATTATCCAAACGGAGGCGTGTCGCCGCCTTTTGGGGGGAGGGAAGAGGCCAGGATCTCCGTTGGCTGACAAAGATTTCATGGCCTCTTCCTCTCATCTGCGGTGACCGGCTTGCGTGACCCCATGGGTCACTTAGCTGGGCGATGGTCCCACAGATTATCCGATGCTGCGTTGGACAACGCAGCTCAGATAAATAATGCAGCAGGTGGTGTGATGTCTCCTGCTGTATTACCATATCTGCAAGGACGGAATTGCAAAGCTGCCTGCGCGCCGCTTAGCAATACAGTTCATGACTGAATCAGGCCCTGAGGGCCATATGTATTGGGGTGAGAGTTTAGAAAATGTGAGAGTTTAGCAGTAATCTCTCACATTGGTCGAGTTTTATCTTCAAAATGGGAAAACATCTGGATGAGAGTTTAAATCATGAGAGTTTTTGAATTTAAAAATATGCGAGTTTGCCTGTTCTCGGACTCATTGGCCAAGTTTAAAAAGTGAAGAGTTTACTGCTAAACTCTCACATATTCTAAACTCTCACCCTATTACATTTGGCCCTAAGTGTGTTAGAAACTCTCTATATTGGAGAACACAAAGGTGGCCTGCATATCCAGTTTATCTTGGGCCTCTGGTGAGTGTACCCTAACTAGCTTCAAAAATGGAAGGACAGCTAAACTACTAACATGTTTAGTACCCTTTCATAACTTTTGTAAATGTTTGTATATGTAGAAACTTAATGTATGGTCAAAAATGTATCCCAGACTCTAGGAAAACAACCACCACAGCACTACAGGTGAAGTATACTAACATCTCTGCTATGATCACACAGGGCATCAATCTGCACAATTTAAAAAATTAAGAACCTCAACCATAAACACACTTTGGAAACCAGTAATAATAGCATACAGTGGTGTCACTAGATGGGTGCGGACCGCACCGGGTGTCACCCTCCGAGGGGGTGACACCAAAATGCCGGTTCCTCCTCGGTGACAGGGAGCCAAACACTGAACACTAATATCACAGTACAGTGTCTGGCTACCCGTCACTGATGAGGAGCTGGCAGCAGGGACGCTGAGAGGGGGTGGAGCGGGTACTAATTACCAGGGCTTGTTGGAGGGGCCCGTGTCTGATGCAGCCCCCCGCTGCCTCTTACCTGTCAGCAGCCCAGCACATGCTGTTGTGTGCTGGAATGCAGTGGGACCAGGGAGATTGCTACCGCTGAGAAGCAGCAGTCTCCTCTCCTGTGGGGGGGGGGGGGGGGGGGCAATCATTCTAAGCGCAACCCCCCCCTGGATTTGCCACTGGCTGAGGAGCTGATAGCGCCCCCACCTCAGCGCACAGCATGCCACCTCAGTGCACAGCACCATGAAAGCAGGGTTTTGTCTAAAGGAGGCATGGGCACGCATCTTGCGATTAGGCCACCCCTCCGTGTTGTACTAGGTGTCACTGACACAATGCCGCCACTCGCACATGCTCTCCAGATCCATTTATAAACACATATTTCTAGTAAGAATAAAACAGGGAGACATGGGACGGAACATAGATACATTAAAATCACATAATGGCTATTGGAGCAAAAGACAGTGTTAAGTACATACAGTAAGCAAACTATTTGGTATGTGATTTATAAACCAAAATAAGCCTGTGGCACGGTTAGTGAAATACAAGCAAATTTCAATGAGAATTGGTTCAGTTGATGCTTTTGAAGCCAGCAGAAATGCCTGGAATTTGCTGGGAATATTTCCTCTTTGTAAGATATGCACCTGACTAGGAACAAAAGGGATTTAGGGACTGTTTGACTTGTGGATATAGCCACTAACATGTTTTTCATCAGCCCGTTCCGAGATCAATATAAGACACATTCCTCCATCAAGTACTATTCTTATTTGATCAGAGTAAAAAAGCATTGAGCTCACCACAGTTAAGATAAATACATGAAGACGTGTCCCTGTCTCTACAGGTTGTGTTGTTCATATTTTAATGCCATTACTGCTGAACCAGCAAATGTTACCATAATAAGAGGAATCTGTAGACGTCTGGTGTCGATGTAAAGTATGGAAAAGAGTGGATGTGACCACACCTGCACATTCCTTTTTACTGGGGTGATGTAATGCACAATCAGTATTGGTTTGTTCACACCTCGTGCGCTGAGAAAAGGAAAGCAGGCTTTAGATGTGTTTTTAACGCATTTTCTACAGACTTTTTATGTGTTGCGCTTGTAACAATACAATCTGTTGTACTGGGTGCATGCATTATCCCATGTCATGTCACATTCTAAAATTTTATATGTGGAGTTAAAACCTTAGAATGCAATATTAGGGACGTGCCCATATAAAACCATTCATGGTACGATTAATCTTCTGCCATGAGTAACTTGAAAGCGCGTTAACACCAGCTACTGTAGGTGTGAATGAGTGCTTAAGATCACTGGTGTATATCTATAATGAGTGCAGAGTGTGAAGTGCACACGGGCTCCTGGGTCAAGAGAATAGCCGGCACCCAGAATGGTATGCCTGGCATGCAGCTGGTCCACCCCCCCACCTCTTCCCCCGGCACAGGTAATAAAGACTATGGCACTGTGCCAGAACTTTTTTAGCTTTAGCACATGCTACATCTTCTGAAAATATCACACAAAAGATGGCATCACTGGCAAACGGTAGACATTTTTACTTCTCTGCTCGGGATGTGTGATCCAAAGACAAAAAAATAAAGAACAAAACGACAGGGACATCATCAAATCACATTGAAATTCTACTTCAAATTTTCAATAGGATAACGCCATGCAAAAATGACCTCAATATTTATATTTTCAAATCATTTCATTAACTCTCTCTAATTTTTAGACTTATTTTATTGGTTTATGTACCTTCCAACAAATTTTACGAACTACATTGCTTTATATGTTTGGTCTACTTATTATATATTACTATTTATATAATGAAGCACAGTTGCCAATTTGATTGGTCCTTGGCACAGCACATGTGATCTGCATTGGGTACATTTGTACCGAAAGTTTGTGTCATATCCAATGGACATAGCAATGAAGAGTGGCTGTCTCTAAGGCACACTAGACGATAAATTGGACAATTTGTCATTTTGAGACGAATTAGAACGTCAAATTGTCCACATCATCTAATGTGTATGCACTATTCTGCGCTCCCGTGCATCCTACATCCTCCCATCTTTTGATCTGCTTGTACATGCATGGCAGATGAGAAGATATGCAGCGATTTTGTGCAATGCAAATTGCGTAGTGTGTACGCCCAAACAGACGTAAGGCGATAGCTTAACGTTATATCTTAACGATCTAATGACCAAATGATGCAAGATATATCGTTCGGTCATTTGAAGGATTGCACAGTGTGTACATACTATATCGTCTGTTCTGGGAATGAAGAGAATTCGGGACGACCATCATGCCGTTTGCACATTGTCTAATGTGTACCCAGTCTTAGCCAATCAGTGGGCCAGCCATTGATTGACAGAGACATTCACACACAGCAAATCAGTGCCCTGTTCCCATGATAGCGCCGCTAATTGGATCGTGGGGCTCCAAAATGCAGGAACACACATGGGTCCTGTCACTTTCAATGAGCCACGCTGTATGTATAATGTGTACATATAGTGTAGCTATGTCCGGCTGGATTAGAATTCTCGGTTTGTTATTTTCTTCCCTGTGGCTGTACTTGAGATGAGGACCAATCATCACCTAGGATGCCTACTGGAGAAGGGGACCGACCAGCGCAAGTGACAAGGTAAGTATGTAGTGTGAGTGCGAGTGAGTCAGTGCGTGAGTGAATGTGTAATAAAATATTTAAACATTTGGTGTGTGTATCATGTCTTTATTTTAATACTTTACAGGGGCAGTATAGGCACCATCGGGACCTTAATTCCCCGCCTCCAAGAACCAGCATGCGGGGGAGGCTTGCTGGGACCTATAGTCCTAATGTAAAAGACAATATTACTTTAAATCTATTTTTTACACCTATCAATCCCGCACCCACCACCCTAGGGGTATGGGGGGTAGCCCCGGTCTTCATCCCCTGTCTGGGGTACATTGAAGAGGGAAATCCCTTTATTAGGGGGTCCCCACCTCAACAGGAATCCCTGGTCTGGGCTGACTAGTTGGGAGGGTGAATGCTTTGGTGGGGGACCCCGTCAAGTGTGTCATCCGGCTGTGGCACTATACCCCTCCCCCCGCTAGTGGAGCACGGTGCTTGGTCTAAAAATATGGGGGAACCCTATGCAAATTTTTCCCCGTATTTTTTGAATCAGGGCAGGCTCAAAGAGCCCAGGGATGGTTATGCTTTTGAGGGGGGACCCCTCATCATTTTATATATACTTTTTAACCATTTAATGGCCTTATTACACTCAGAAGCATGCACAGATCACACTGATCTGTGCATGGTTCTGCTAAACACACTGCTTAGGAAGTGGTCTACTTCAAAATTCTATTTTGGCCCAAGTTTGCTTCATTAAACCCAAGTTTGCAATCACTATTCTTGGAAAATCCCTGTGTTGTATTTCTGTCCTTGGAAAGTATTCGCTGGTTTGACCGATGGCATATTTATTTCTATTTGTGTTTTCACCCATGTTTTGCTGAGCATTTGCCTTTAGTAAATCTCCGTGTTTGAAAAGCAGGGCAAACACACGCGTGAATGGCATCTCAGCCAGACACGATTCTTAGTTAATAAACCACTTAGACTCAGAGCCATCAGGTCCAAGTATATAGTCTGTACAGTGACTGTCACAGGTTGACAATCAGCAGTCAAGTCTCTCTACTCTGTGGGTTTGAGACTGAGAAGGAATTATCCTTCCAGACCAATGTTGAGTACACGAGTGCCTGTGCGCCGCAGCTGGCAGGAAGGAAAAGACAAGTGGCCATCGTTGATATCATGACGTCATAAGATGTGGCTGGCCTGGCTGGGAACCACAGTCATGTCTCCAGACCGTGCAGGAGCATCCTATGCGCATACGCAACTTCTAGCTGCCTGCCTTGCCCAGAGGTCCTCACTGAAAGTGGGACATTTGTGCATCCCAGATAATGTTCTTGGGATCCAGGGCACATGCCCCAATTCCGTTATGATCTCGGAAATTCCTGGGTGTTTATCATCCCTAGCCCCATACCTACTCGGGCCCAAGCCAGCTAAGGATGCATAGCCACTCCACCCCCAATATTGTGTGGCCATGCCCCCTTAAGCATAATTACTTTGTTTTTGGCACAGTCCTTTCATAAGGGTTTGCTATGCACAACAGAGCTTGGCCTCGTGCTCCCCAGATGGTGAACATCTCTTCAAGTACTGTGGTCCAGAACATTTGGTTGCAGCCCTGCTACATTGGTCACAGGCTGTCATCATTGCACTGATATTTCTTCATAAACATAAAAATTCTGTAAATACAGTTTCTGTTAAAATCCAATCTCAGTCATTATAAAATGAGGCTATTAAATAAGTTTATTTACAGTATAAAACTACTGAAAGATGAGAAAACTGGACAAAATTCTACGGTAAATGGCCTCTATGCCATGTCATACAATTGGCCTTCTTGGCAATGTCTAAGGTAAATTAATTAGTTCTATAATCGCACTCTTGTGTTGAAACAATGGGTATGCAATAAATTGTTTACATTACTGAAACTGTATCCTCTTTTGATGCCCTTTAAATAATTATTCTGAATGTTGAATGACTTATAGGGATTACATCATTTAATGTGATTGACTTCTTACAATAGAACCATTTTCTTTCCATTAATGCAAATGTACCTGTACTGTACTGACATGTAAACAGGGTGGGATGTTCAAACCCAAATTACCAGAGAAACTAGACACATAATATAGTGATTAACGCTTCCAGCAAAAGAGTAGGAGAAGCACCAAATATTCCCAGGATTCTATGTGGAGGAACAGGGGGCAGCATGTTCTTCTCTGCCAACAGCATGGATATAATGGAATAATAACACTGTGAGTGACAGCTTGTCAGATTCTCCTTCCAGAAATGCACTATGGTTAATACTGAAACAGGGGCAGTCTCAGGGATGTCCCCCACTCAAATGTCTGCAGAGTGAACTTTTTGACCTGCATCCAATCCTATTCGGACACAGGACCTGATTCAGAGAGGGATGGAATTGCAGAGCCACCCACAAGCAGCTGTGTAATTCTGACCATCTTAATGTAAATGCAGAAGGAAGTGTCAGACACCACATTGCTGCATTTGCGAGCACTGTTGCAGCCATCGCGACCGATGAAGCTTCCTGAAGCCTGACCAGGTGCTGGTCACTTCAGAGGCATCCACTGATGCAGAACCTGGCCTCGTCCCTCCTGGAAAATGGGGGTGGCACGCCCTCGTTTCCGGGAACGGTGACCAGCCATGCCCCCGCTCCGCTCCCCAAACACTGCAGCATGTCAATCATGCTACGGCTTGGGGGGGGGGGTCTGCGAGCGTAATCGTAGGACCCGTTCTGCACATGCATAGAATGGGTCCTGTGCAGACTCAGACCTCTAACCATTGGAGATGTATGTTCATCTTCAGATGAATGTACATCTCTAAATCATTCCCACAGATATCTGTAGTGTATTGTACAGTTGTCTGTAAAGGATTTTACTTTACACAGATGTTCAGTGTAATGTCATACCTGAAAATTGTTTGTAGGTATTGAGGAAAACAATTGAGCAATACTACAGTCAGGTGCATAAATATTGGGACATTAACAGAATTTTCATATTTTGGCCTCTATTCACCACCACAATGGCTTTGAAATGAAACAAACAAGATGTGCTTTAACTGCAGACTTACAGGGGCCTATTCATTAAACGTAAAACTTCTCTGGAGATAATTAGCTTTAGAACTCTCATGGAGTTCTAGCTAATTATAGGTGGAATTCATCATTCCACCTCTCCATAAGTATCTATTCCAAAAAGCTGTAAATTTTGCGATGACAGCTTTTCGGGAAATAGATACTTTTCCCTGCCTACACTACCTTATCGCATCTGGAAACAGTGCTGCGCATGCGCTGTTACATCTGTAAAACCAGCACATGCGCAGCACTGCCTACAGATGCGTTAAGTTTCAAAAGTAATGGGACAAACTAAACAATCCTAAATCTAACTTTCACTTTTTAATACTTTGTTGCAAATCCTTTGTAGGCAATTACAGCCTGAAGTCTGGAACGCATAGACATCACCAGACACTGGGTTTCATCCCTGGAGATGCTCTGCCAGGCCTCTACTGCAAATGTCTTCAGTTCCTGCTTGTTCTTGGGGCATTTTCCCTTCAGTTTTGTCTTCATCAAGTGAAATGCATGCTCAATCAGATGCAGGTCAAGGGATTGACTTGGCCATTGCATAACATTCCACTTTTTAGCCTTAAAAAACTCTTTAGTTGCTTTTGCAGTATGCTTCGGGTCATTGTCCATCTGCACTGTGAAGCGCCGTCCAATGAGTTCTGAAGCATTTGACTGAATATGAGCATATAATATTGCCCGAAACACTACAGAATTCATTCTGCTGCTTTTGTCAGCAGTCACATCATCAATAAATCAAGGGAACCAGTTCCATTGGCAGCCATACATGCCCACGCCATGACACTACCACCACCATGCTTCACTGATGAGGTGGTATGTTTTGGATCATGAGCAATTCCTTTCCTTCTCCATACTCTTCTCTTCCCATCACTCTGGTACAAGTTGATCTTTGTCTCATCTGTCCACAGGATGTTGTTCCAGAACTGTAATGGCTTTTTTAGATGTTGTTTGGCAAACTGTAATCTGGTCTTCCTGTTTTTGTGGCTCACCAATGGTTTACATCTTGTGGTGATCCCTCTATATTCACTTTTGTGAAGTCTTCTCTTGATTGTTGACTTTGACATATATACACCTACCTCCTGGAGAGTGTTCTTGATTTGGCCAACTGTTGTGAAGGGGTTTCTCTTTACCAGGGAAATAATTCCTCTGTCATCCACCACAGTTGTTTTCCGTGGTCTTCCAGGTCTTTTGGTGTTGCTGAGCTCTCCGGTGTGTTCTTTCTTTTTAAGAATGTTCCAAACAGTTGATTTGGCCACACCTAATGATTTGCAATCTCTCTGATGGGTTTGTTTTGATTTTTCAGCCTAATGATGGCTTGCTTCACTGATAGTGACAGCTCTTCGGATCTCATATTGAGAGTTGACAGCAACTGATTCCAAATGCAAATGTCACACCTAGAATCAACTCCAGACCTTTTACCTGCTTAATTGATAATGAAATAACGAGGGAATAGCCCACACCTGTCCATGAAATAGCTTTTGAGTTGATAGTCCCATTACTTTTGGCCCCAGTGTCTGGTGATGTCTATGCGTTCCAGACTTCAGGATGTAATTGCCTGCAAAGGATTTGCAACAAAGTATTAAAAAGTGAAAGTTAGATTTAGGATTGTTTAGTTTGTCCCATTACTTTTGGCCCCATAAAAAGTGGGAGGCACATATAGAAACCGTTGTAATTCCTACACCGTTCCCCTGATTTGGATGTAATTACCCTCAAATTAAATCTGAAAGTCTGCAGTTAAAGCACATCTTGTTTGTTTAATTTCAAAGCCATTGTGGTGGTGAATAGAGGCCAATATTTGAACATTCTGTCAAAGTCCCAATATTTATGCACCTGACTGTATATTAAAGTAGTAAAAAAATGTAATAAAATGTAGTTAAAAATGTTAGTTTATAAGGTATTTTTTTCACTACTACATTAGTGTCCATTTCTAGTGTGCCAGCACACTCCAAAAGCTGTACAGTCAGGGAGAACAGTACTATGGGCACGGTTCAGCAAGGAACACAACTGTGAATACAATAGCGATTTCGCACACAGTCTCACTGCAATAGTATGCTAATCCATTACGAACACTATGCCGCCACTGCACTATACAAGGACGCTCACATTAATTAGCACATATCTGTAATGTTTGGCAGGACTGAAAAACCATTGGTACAATCGAGTACCATCACAGCCTCACTTGTACAAGCCCTGACCTTACTCAGAAATTGCTACAGTGACTTCCATGCACGCAGGGCCAGATTAATAATGGGGCGGATGGAGCTACAGCTCCAGGACTCCACATAAAAATAGGCCCATCATCATGACAGCATGATTACCAGCTGCCTAACTAGCAATAAATAGTTTTTCTAGTTTTCCCCCTAAAAAAAAAAAAAATGCAATTTTTGTATTTCTATGTAGTTAGGGAGACATAGGGCCTGATTCAGAGCCGCTCGCAAAAAGCGAGCGCTCGCTCTGAATCAGGGCGGCCGCATGTTTTTTTTGTTCGGCCTCCTGGCTGCTCGCTAAGCTGTGGGTGACCACCCACAGCTTTAGCGAGCGGCCAGATGATGGTCGCGACCATCGGGCTTGTGATGAGACCCTTGTGGAAGGGTGTCATCCGTCACAAGCCCCAGTGAGCTTCCGGCTCTAATAGGCTCGTGATGTCAGTGGGGTCCACCCCAAACGGCAGTCGTGCAGCCAGCCACCCCCCCCCCGACACGCCTACCAAACGGGGCGAGCAGCGTCGATCAACATCAATAGCCGCCCCTTTTGGATGCGAGCGCCGGAGCGTATGCACTGCCCTGCCATCGACCTGCTTGCGAGAGGGTCTGAATCAGGCCCAGAGTGTTCATAGTGTAGGGGTGTACACACCAAGGTGACTTTGATCACACCCACACAGCACCAATCACAGCTCTTCCCCTTCTCAGTATAGGCCCTTGAACATTTTCAGCTCCAGGCCCATGTGGGCCTTAATCCGGCCCTGCATGCACGCTATAAAGCCTCAGGCTGCGTACGGCATCACAGTGGATAATTTATGCATGCTCCTGCAACGCAGTTGAAATGCCTGCTTTCACCCGACCACCCCCTGTTATCAACTACAAACGGCACTTCCTGTCAATCACGATGGGCAGTGGCGTAACTAGGGTATTTGGAGCCCAGTGCAAAATTAAAAATGGAGTCCCCCCATGCGCGCGCGGATAAATGGGTGTGGTCACATGCCGCAAGGGTGTGACCACTGAAAAATGACACACCCCTTTCTCATCTCTCTGGGAACATTCCTTTCCATTACATATGCACCTTAATGCCCTGAGTAGCAGTGTGCCTTATGCAATGTCCCAGCAGCAGTGCCCCATATAGTAGTACCCTTTATACAGTGCCCCCAGTAGTGCACCCTTATGTAATGCCCCTGGCCAGTAATGGTCCCCCCTATGCAGTGCCCCTTATACAGTGCCCACGGCCAGTACTTGTGCCCCCTATGCAGGGCCCCTTATAGAGTGCCCCCGGCCAGTAGTGGTGCCCCCTATGCAGTGCCGCTTATACAGTGCTCCCGGCCAGTAGTGGTCCCCCCTATGCAGTGCCCCATATACAGTGCCCCCGGCCAGTAGTGGTCCCCATTGTACAGAGTCCCCGGCCAGTAGTGGTCCCCCCATGCAGTGCCCCCGGCCAGTACTGGTCCCCCCTATGTAGACAGACACAGACAGACAGACAGAAAACACTGACACTGACTTACCTGAATCCCCGCTCCTGCCGTGCCCACTGCTGTCTGCTCCTCCGTCCTCCTGCTCTGTCCCGCTCGGTACTATGGGAGAGACGTCATGACATCTCTCCCATCACCCACTGCAGGAGCCAGAAGGTGGAGCTCATGAATGAGTTCCAGCCTGGCTCTGGCAGTGGGCGCAGCAGCCAATGACAGTCTGTCTGACACACACATCGGCGCCAGCACCAGCGGCGATTTGTGTGCGCCTGTGTAGTCTGCACTACACTGCGTGACAGGCCTGTACTGTGGCTGGCGGCGCCCAGGGCATGAGCCCCGGTGACCCAGCCCTAGTTACGCCACTGGCGATGGGTCTGCATAGTCACTGCGATCACAGTCCCAATCGCAGTGGCTAGCTTGTGCACTACAATGCATACGCAGTATGCAACAATCGGCCGATTGCATTCGTATTAGCAATTGTGAGCCTGATTCAGCAAAGGAACGCACACTAACAGACACACGCACCCGTCTGCTGCGAGAATATGCTAATCAGTGCATACACACGGAGACTGCAGCACAAGATGCAGATGCCCAGCCCCACATTAAGCCGCCCATCTCCCTTTACTCACAGCCTGATCAGTACGCAAGATAGCGTAAACATCGGCAACATCGAGAACCATCGGACATATACGCACAATAGTGGTTGACCTGACCTGCGGAGGAATTTGGCCACATGCTATGTACAGCTTACGGTATGGCTGCATATGCCGCCGCACTGCCTTAATTATGCACGCCCCTATAACCGCATTATAATTCCTGTGTTCGCCTGACCACCCCCCGTCACCACCCACAAACAGCACTTCATGTCAATCAATAACGGAAGGGTCTGCGTGCACACTGCGTGTAGTCTGTGTACCATAACCCGTATGCACATAACACAGTGCGATACATAACCATGCGCAGAGAAAAAACATCGGCCAAGTGCGTGCGTTCTCTCCTTTGCGTTTCTTGCTGAATCAGGCCCTGTATGCGAACATGAGGTCAATGCTTGCAACCCCTACAGTGAATATGCCGACCTCACAATGCCGACGCCAGGATCCTAACACGGGTGTAATGTTACTTACAGCATTTTAGTTGTGTAGGTTTCATTACTTTAAACATGCCTTTAAGAAGCAGTTTAAAGTCATAACATCTCCACACAGGTAAAATGCTGTAAGAAGCATTAAACAAGTGTCGGGATCCTGGCGTCAGCATTGTGAGTTCAACATACTCACTCACTGTAGAGCATAGGCAAAAGCAGGGGGGGTTTCTGTCTGCCTGGAAACCCCCCTCCCCAGCCCACACCATGACCACAATAGAAACAGTAATGTAATAGAATTTTACTAGTGCTGCATTTTCTTCACAGTATCACACATGAAATAATTAGCACCACCTGTGGATCTTCTAACATGTCAGTAATAAATAACCTGTGCACCAACTAGGAGATCTGGAAAACATTCACTGTTAGGCAGGGCCGGCGCTAGGCTGTGCTGCGCCCGGCGCCGTCCTGTGTTGCCGCCCCTTCCCTCCTCCACTCCCTCCCAGCTGAGCTTAAATATATCCCATTACACTGGGAGGGAGGTGGGCGTTTTCTGCGCCCTCCGGAAACAGTAGTGCTCCGGGCGACGGACCGGCTTGCCTGTGCCTGGAGCCGCTACTGCTGTTAGGGATGTGCTGCTGTAGAGCCCAATATATGTCCAGGGCAGTGCTAGGTTCTTCTGTAGCTCCTTCAGACTCCCGGACTTGCTCCAATGGTCTGGAATGGTGCCTACATCTAAAATAAAAACATTCAGCACAGGCAGGATGGCCTACTGCCACATTTAATGGCTTTCTGTGATCGCTGGTCCTGTATATGCTGGAATTGTTACACACAATACACTTTGTATGACGCATATTAAAGCCGGTTAAGTGCTAATTCTACCCTCTTCATGGACTGGCCACTCTCACTCTAAAATCAGGCATTTGGAAACCCCCCTTTAGAAATCCTGCATTTGCCATGTGTAGAGGTTGTGTTGATCTTTCTTACCCAATCCATTTTTGGACATATCCTGAATGAAAGGGTGAAAGGTCTCTGGGCCTGATTCAGAGCCGGAGCGCTCGCTCTGAATCAGGGCCCTTCTACCTAACATTGGAGCGGCCTCTTGGACGCTCGCATAGCTGTGGGTTACCACCCACAGCTTATGCGAGCGTCCATGATGATGGTCAAGACCATCGCAACCATCGGGCTTGCGACGAGACCCTGCGGTAGGGTCTGGCTGCCGCAAGCCCTGGAGTGATTTTAGCTCTATCAGAGCCAAAATCACTCCCACTGACATCACTAGTGATGTCAGTGGGGCCGGACCCAGACGGTAGGCGTTCCCATGGGTACGCCTCCGTTTGGTAGCCATGCCTCCGGCACGCCCACCAAAGGGGGCGTGCTGTCACTCACCATCGACAGCACGCCCCCTTTGGTGCGAGACCCCGAGCGACGGATTCCCCGTCGCTCACCGGGTCTCGCGCATGCGCACAACGGAGCTCCCTCCATCGTGGCCATGCGCACTAGGGCACCATCGACTCGCTTGCGAATGTACAGCGCTCGCGAGCGGGTCAGAATCAGGCCCTCTGCTCTATAAACCTTACACTTTAAGGGACATATATACCATTATTGGGGACCTACTGTAGTCCCAATGATGCTCTTTGCTACCTATTCATTGATCTGAAGTCAGTGACTACGGTCTTCTGGTTTGTCATGTCAAAATATTTTTTCAGCGTTCGTTACACTTTAATTACATGCCTGGTATGTCAGTGACAGGTTAACTGACGTGGCGGCCTCTATTATTGAACAGTATAACTGTCATAATATTAGCTGTGTGTAGATAGTATGGTTAATGATCTGTTAAGCATGGTTTCCCAGCTGCATTTTCCTGCACAGGTTGGCGTTACACCTCTGAATCCCACCCACAGACGTTGCATATAGCGCCAAACAAAACATAACACTTATGATTACATTTTAGCCTTTCATTATGCCTACACCCACATAAAATAATATATATTTCACAATTTAAGTAAACACACGTTTATAGGACCCTTGCTGACAGATTTCTATGTTTGCACAGTAGTCATTTAGAGCTTCTCAGTCTGTTCCTACAGGTTTTGCTTCACCTTGAAGTAAACGAGTTATAGCTCGCACTCTAGTGCACGTCCGTTTAACACTGAGCCTGTTTTATTATCATAGTATTTTCTCTAGAAGACAGATGTTCCAAGAAGCTGCACCCACCTTATCAATTACATATTCAGAACAAGTAAACAGTGCTGAACACTCTTTAAATAATTAATATATTTCTTTATGCATTTTCCAGGTCACTAATTAATAAACAGATGGAGAGAAGTGGGTTCTGTAATGTCCTGAAGGTAAATAATTCTGACACACACATTCATAGAAAAATTGGAATACTGAACCTTGTTTTTGTTCTTGGTAGCGGAAACATGACCAATACTGTGGCTAGCCCCAGGCATGATTGTCATCTAAACCCTATGGGAAGTTTCCCGGTTCACATTTTCTAGTACAGTACAGAAATGCAGCACAGGAGCATATTAGTGGTAATAAGTACATTTATGGGGTCTGCTTTAGGTCACAAAAGAGATGTACTGTAGATTGTAAAGCCACCAAAGGTTTGAGGGTCTGCACTAGATAGCCACCGGAGTCTTGCCTGCAGTGTTGTAGCAGGACACTTCCACTCCCTGGCCTGGTCCCCAGCACATGTAAAGTCACGGGGCTTGATTCAGATGTGGGCGTAAATGTCATCGCAGCTGCGATCTCTCACAGATCGCAATTATGAAAATATGCTAATGACTCATTCGCCCATCCAGTGCTTAGAGACGGCCACTGACAGCCTCTCACATCCGGCGCTCACGCACGAAACCGGAAACATCATGAGCAGATCAGGCGGCCATCAGCCTTCTGAGGAATCTCAGCTGTCGCAGACATAGCAGAGGGCTCTCCTGCTGTGAGCAAGAATGCAGTGGCTGATATATAAATGCCCAGAAAACAGAGTTTAAACGGTTCTGACACGTCTCTAACCCCCCCCCCCCTCCCGGTTACCTACCCCAAATGCTGACTTCTTGTCACTCACATTGTAAGTGATTTCTCTGTGTGAGCATATTTGCAATTCAATCATCGTGCGTGCGCAGTGCGGCAGAGGTGGACGGGAACAGGATGGGCATCAGGATGGACAAAAATATTATTCACATAAACCTTTGGTACCACTTAATTATCTATACAGTAATAATTGCCGACAGAGATGATTTAAGAGTCTTTAATTCCCCTAACTAGAGTGCCATACATGCTGCAATATTTTCCCTGCATCACTGCTTGTGTCGTCCTTAATTGAGTACAATACTGATAATGTTGCTATCAGACATGCCCATAAATCCAGACATAAGTTGACCACTAATGATCAGTATATGTGGGCATCTTCTGCTCTCACTGCGAAGTCCCTCACGTGGCTAAGAAGTCAACTGGCCACTTGGAATGTCCCTTTTGTTGTGCTCTCCATCGATAGTTGCCATTGTTGGAAAAATTAGAAGGAACCATCGATAATGTGAACAATGCAATGGTGTACCATCAATGGCAACGACTGGTTTCTAACCATCTATGGTCAATGACTATCCCTAATGTGGCTCTATACGGTTGTATTTAACCTATGCGTCACTAACTTAAATGGGAATTTTTATTTCAAGCATGCCTGTTATGGGTCCAATCTGTAAAACTATAATGCCATACATTGAATTATATAAAATGCAGGAAGAGCAATTTTATAGCGCAGTTATTTAACACTGAAAATTGTAACAGATCCAGGGACGAATCTTTAGAACCTGGATCCGTCCTTGTAAATTAGAAACATTTGGCCGCTATGAGTCTGTTAACATGACCATGAAGATTCTGCAATGTTAATAAAAAGATCAACATTCAGCACACATTTATACAGATATTATGTACAGGAGTTTATACATACACTGAGTGGCTAAATTATTATGACCACCAGGCACAGTAGGTATTCCGCTGATAATGCTGATATAGGATGTATGACTCTGTATAAGAACGGAAAGGTGAAGGTATGCAGAGACTAATGAAGTGTATCACTTATCAAATAATGGATAAACAAGGCGATCAGATGGCAAAATGGCTGCACTGGTGAATTGTTTGAGGGCAGCAATATTTAAAGTGTTGACAGAGTGGTCAAGCAGACAAAAATCTGGGTCTGAGGGCCTGATTCAGAGCCGGACGCTCTGACCAGAGCGCTCGCTCTGAATCAGGGCCCTCCTACCTAAAAATGGAGCGGCCTCTTGGACGCTCGCAGAGCTGTGGGTTACCACCCACAGCTTATGCGAGCGTCCATGATGATGGTTGTGATGGTCAAGACCATCGCGACCATCGGGCTTGCGATGAGACCCTACGGTAGGGTCTTGCTGCCGCAAGCCCTGGAGTGATTTTGGCTCTATCAGAGCCAAAATCACTCCCACTGACATCACTAGTGATGTCAGTGGGACCGGACTTAGACGGTAGGCATTCCCATGGGAACACCTCCATCTGGCAGCCACACCCCCGGCACGCCCACCAAAGGGGGCGTGCTGTCAGTCACCATCGACAGCACGCCCCCTTTGGTGCGAGACCCATAGCGACAGCTTGGCTATCGCTATGCGGGTCTCGCGCATGCGCACGACGGAGCTCCCTCCATCGTGCGAATGCACATTAGGGCACCATCGACCCGCTTGCGAGCATCCTACGCTCGCGATCGGGTCTGAATTAGGCCCTGAGTGCAATGTCTACTGGATGCTTGAGCGGAACAGAGAGTGGGCAGACTTAATCAGTCTCATGGAGGCAACAGTGCATCAAATTACAGATAATCTGAATTAGAGACCAATTTAGATGGCGTCACAATGAACTCTACCACTCGATGTCAAAAGAACAGAATATGACACAAGAGCTGTGGCGCTTTATATGATGTTACACAAATTTAACTGTGCAAATGAAATATCTGTATACATAAATATGTCTAAATAACGTCCTAAATGGTAACTTTCATGTTGAAATTTTTCTTTGATGAATTGGCGTACCCCAACTCACTTCTTCTCAAAGGTTATGTAAGCATATAAAGGTATCTTTCCTTATGAACAGCCTTTCAATGTAAACATTTTTTGAAAAGTCGCGTACCAAAACTCACACTGTATGGTATGAGTATAATCATATAACGGTTTCTTTCAAATGCCCGTCTGGAATTTTCTTATGAAATGTGTGGGTACGTACCCCAAATTACGTGGAGTGGTGAAATAATGATCCTATAAAGGTTTCTTTATTCTCCCTGACACTTTAAATCCTCCAAAGATATAAACCCATAAATTCCATAAAAAAGGGGTTTATTTAAATCAAAGTTCCAAAACAAGTTTCCACAAAAAAGGGTAATAAATAACAATAAAAAACTAAAAGGTGCACATGAGGCACCATAGAAAATACATACAGTCCAAAAAAGTAAAAAAAAAACAAAAACATAAAATGGAAATCAAAATGAAAAAAATTCCTTCTGTCAACGCGTTTCAGTCCTTTGGGACCTTTTTCAAGACATACTGCTGGTATGGGAAGCCAGATATTTATACAGAGACAGACCAATCAGTTATGCACAGGAAGTGGTCATTTACATAATTGTTCATCGTTAGCAGGTGGAAGTAGAAGAAGAAGAAAAAAAAAACAAAAAAAAAAA
This sequence comes from Taudactylus pleione, assembly GCA_031769625.1. NCBI lineage: Eukaryota > Metazoa > Chordata > Amphibia > Anura > Myobatrachidae > Taudactylus > Taudactylus pleione. The sequence continues at coordinate 3,366,051 of JAUIMM010000467.1, forward strand.
CATAAATAAATAAACAACATTATGTCAATGTTCTAACATCACTAACAATCGTTATCACTTTTTATAGCGATTTTAACAAATATATAATGCACAACTGCCCAGACATACAATTAATGCATCATGGGAAATGTAGTTCTAACACAATTAAAAGTATTTAGGTAATGTGTCTTAATTATACAGTCTTTTTAACCTAAACTGTTACTTAGTTCTTATTCTATATTCTTTATTGTCCAACATCTCATTAAGTAATTGTAATCCAAATATGTTTCGATAATAATATTAGATCTCAAACCGGAAATGACATAACGCTATTGAACTCAGATACTGTGACATTTGGAATTATGGGAAATGTAGTCCGGAAGTGACGCGCCGCCGTTCAACTCCAATGCTATAACATTGAGAATTGTGGGATATGTAGTCCGCTTTTGTAGTTTTTAAGTTATACAAATTGGATTCTTGAATAGCGATTATGTATCCACATAACACCCTTAGTTGTCGCTGATATAAGATCCTCACAAATCCATTGCAAATAAGATTACACACTGGTGATTCACAGTCCTAGTGCGCTTCACTGCCGTTACTCCATCCGACACCGGAAATGACGTGATGCCGTCTCGGACACGGGCACCATATTAGGACTCATGGGATATGTAGTTCCCGCTGATAATTCTTTGATGATATGAATAAATTCTCTGAACAGCGTATTAGCGTCACCATAGCAACCGCAATCACCACCGGTGTATAATCCTCATAGACACATCAGAGAACAGATGCATGTAAAAAAATAAACAAATAATTAATAATCAATATCCTATTAGCAACAAATGATGACATATACTCATAAAAAATACAATTAAGTATCTATATATAAAACAAATGCCACTAAAAACAACAGAATGTATATGCACAGAAGTGTTTATACTCAAGGATGCTCCACAATGGAGTCAAACAGATTAACATACCGATTATATTTGTGCATAAAAGATGCAGCAGAAGGGCTATTTATAGATATAACTAGAAGGTGAAGACACAGAAATATCAGTATAAGAAAATGTCCCACAACAAAGTCAGACTAATTGACACACTGTATGTAAAAAGTCAAAACAAAAATCATAAATTGCTATATAAACACATATAGATAGAAACTATTAAATATAGTCAAAGCAGGACGTCTGAAGGGTATATACTGTATAAAGATCGAGCTCAACATACTTTAAAATTACAAAAACCATTTGAGCTCAAAATCCTCATTAAGGCCATGAGGCGAAAGGGTCTTGCACTCATCTCTGCTCTGGCTAATTTTGTAGCCGTGTTTTTACATCTTAAATCTCCCTTAATGTGTCTAATTCCATAAAACGCTGAGATCTCTGAAACTGAACATTTATGAGTGTTATTAAAATGTGCTGACAGGGAGTGTGATGTTAATTTTGAGCATTCTTGATGTACATCCAATATAGAATAGATTGCATGAACATTTTATGGCATAGATTCCATTTTTTGTACTACATGTTATAAAATCTCTAATTTCAATCTTGTGATTGTTGATTGTAATTTGATGTTTCTACATCCCAGGCAACTTCCGCATCTAAAGAAACCTTTTGATGTGACCACAGACGTAATCCTTTCCGATTTCAAAGAACTGGACACAAGTTTGTTCTTTAAACTGGGAGCTTTCCTATAAATATGTACAGGTCTTTCGGGTACGAGGGTCCCTATCACAGGATCTTTCTTAAGGAGTGTCCAGTGTTTCCTTAACACTTTTTCAATAGATTTATATTGATCATTATATTTAGTAACAAAGGCCCACTCAAATCTCTTGTTATTTTCATTTTTCCTATTAATAGACTGTAACAGATCTTTTCGTTGGAGATTTTTTACTTTTTCCACAGATCTGTTAATTTTGTCTATCTTATAACCACTACTCAAGAATTTGTCAGTCATTTCTTTAGCCTGAATTTGATATACACTTTCCACTGTACAATTTCGTTTCAATCTTGTAAGTTGACCAATAGGAATGGAGTTGAGCCACGACTCGTGATGGCAACTAGTAGTTGAAATATAAGTGCCCGAATCTGTAGGTTTTTTGTAGTTCATAGTCTGAATCTTACCTCCTTCAATATAAACCTTTATATCCAGGAAACTGATTTCTTTATCACTAATATTGAAGGTGCGGACTAAGGGCCTGATTCAGAGCCGTTCGCTATTTGTGGTCGTTCGTTCAAAAACAAGGGGTGGCTATTCAAATGATCCGTTCGCAAATTGCAGTCTGTTCACACCTCTAAGTCTGAACGAGCGAGCAAAACATACGCTTGTTTTTTTTTTATAAAAACGCCCCCTGGCCGCACGCACCATACGTCATGTCCGCTATTTATTAGATTAATCGAGTACATCGTACAGCGTATGAACTGCTCGCTATTCTTGTGGTTGGTGTTTTCAACCGCTATTTTGCGAGCAGTTCTGAGTTAAAAAAAACCAAGTGACGTGGTCAATGACGCTGCTGTATTAATTATGCACTCCCTTAAAACGCCCGTTTTGACCTTTAAGCACGCCTGCGTTCGGATCTCCACTCCCCGTTTTCAAGCACCTTCCCCTGTTACCACCCACATATGCCTCATTCTGTCACTCAAAATAGCAGGCCCTCGCTATATTGCGTACCAACAATTTTCGGCCGCACTGACTGGTTCGCGCATGCGTACTAAAAACCGTACGCATGCGCAGATGTGCGAACATCGCTCGGAACGAGCGTACTGCCGCTAGCGAGTGGCTCTGAATGAGGGCCTAAGTTCTTATTGTTATTATTTAAAAATGAACAAAATTCCTCTAAGGCATCCTTAGGCTCCTTCCAAACAAAAAATATGTTGTCTATGTAGCGTGCGTAGGACACCAGGTTCGCCCCAAAGGGGTTGCCGGACCAGATGCTCTGAAGTTCCCACAATCCCATAAAGATGTTCGCGTAACTTGGGGCGAACCTGGTGCCCATCGCTGTTCCTGTCTTCTGTATATAGAACTGATCTTTAAATATGAAGAAATTATTTTTGAGTATAAATTCAATCCCCTCTATTGTTAGATCTTGGAGATCTTTTTTAATATCTGATTGTGCCAGAAAGTGTTGTATGGCTTCTAAACCTAAAGTGTGGTCTATAGAAGTGTAGAGCGAACTCACGTCCGCGGTGACCAAAAAATAATCAGTAGCCCATGTAATGGACTCTAGTAGTAATAGGAAATCTTTCGTATCTCTTAAGTGTGATCTATTAGATAAAACTAATGGCTGTAATATATAATCGATAAATTGGGAAAGATTTGCAGAGATAGAGTCCACTCCCGATATGATCGGTCTCCCGGGAGGGTCCACAAGGCTTTTGTGGACTTTAGGGAGAAGATACATAACGGGGGTGGTAGGGACATCAATTAAGATGAATTTAGCCTCTTTTTCTGTCAGAGTGCCTTTGCTCCTATATTTATCTATTAATACTTTCAATTTATCTTGAGTTGCAACAGTTGGGTCGTTCCTGAGTTTTCTATATGTGATACAATCGTTTAGTTGTCTTAAACCTTCTTTAATGTAATCATCATAATTCAGCAGCACTATCCCCCCGCCCTTATCTGCTGGTTTGATAATTAAATCAGCTTGTTGACGTAAATCTTTGAGGGCTCTTCTCTCTTTAAAAGTTAGATTAGTGATTTTATTATTTTTATGGGATAATTTTTCTAAATCCTCTTCCACTAGTGTTGCAAATGTTTTTATATAGTGGCCTTGAATGTGTTTCGGGAAAAATATTGACTTCGGATGAAATGGAGTAGATTAACTCTCTCCTATAGAGTCAGTATTGTCACTATTTTGACATGCAAAAAATTTTTTTATAGTCAATTTTCGTATAAATCGTTGGGTATCTAAGTAGATCTCAAAAGGATTAATGTGGTTTGTGGGGGCATATTTAAGTCCCTTTTCCAATAAAGTAGATTCATGTTTAGTTAATACATGAGAACTCAAATTAAAGATTTTTGCTTTCATATCCACTTCTTTTTCTAGTAAACAGGCATCTTCTGCCATGATGGTAGTTTGTCTTTTTGATTTATTCTTTTTTCGAAGTCTAGTTTTTTTCCGAGGTCTTTTTTGGCCGGCCCTTTTCCCTCTATACTTCCGACAGTTTACTATCTGTATCTGTTGGAGATCGAACTCTACCACTGTCTGTATGCTATTGCTATCTGCTGCAAACAGGGTGAAACACCTCAATTTTGTTCATGAACACAGGAATTGGACAGTAACTGATTGGAAACAGGTCATGTGGTCTGACCAATCACATTTGCAAGTACACCATGCAGACGGTAGGATGAGGATATGGAGACAACAGCAAGAAAGCATGGATCCTTCTGAATCCGGTACATCAGACCAGTGGCGTCACAAGGGGGGTGTGGACCGCACCCCGGTGTCACCCGCCGAGGGGTGACACAAAGGTGCAGACTCCCCCTCCGTGACAGGAGCCGAGTGCTGCACTGTAGTATTAAGTGCAGCACTCGGCTCCTGACATTGTGAGGGAGCTGGCACTGCACACAAGGCAGTCTGCACCTCCTGCACACCCCCCATCATGTAAGAAGAACGGAACCACGGGGTTTCGGGCTGTTCCCTGTCCCATGAGGCCACACCCCCTTTCCATGAGGCCACACCCTCTTTTCTAGCGGCATGCAACGAAGCCAGACAAACAGCGTCCCTCGCCACACCGCATGACACTGCGGGGAGGGACACCATTGCATCAGACCTTCAGGAACTGGAAGATGCAGTTCATTGCATTTAGGGCCCTAATATTCCCCAGGAAACATAATGGCAGTTAGTAGAACCCATGCCTAGTAGGATTCAAGCTGTATTACGGGCCTGATTCAGTGATGGACGGTAATGCAATCACAGCTGCATTCACTCACGTATCCCAGTTACTAAAATATACTGCCTTCCAAAGCACAGCCGAGCATAGGAATGCCCACCGCTGCCTGCTCGTATCCCCCGACGACGTGCAACAGCATGAACATCGCGAACACCAACACACAGCAGGCGGTCACGCAACATGCAAGGTAAGTCTGATCAGCCGCAAACACTGCAGCAATGCAATGGGCAATTTATACATTTAAATGGTCAGACACGCCTGCGTTTTCCTAACCAGGCCCCATTTACCACACCCAAAACGCTGACTACCTGCCACTCACTTTGCGAATGGTTCCTCTGTACAGACATAATCGCATTGTAATTTCTGTGCGTGCGCAGTGCTGCTGCCGGGTGTGAGTGATAGCAAACAATTGCTCGTTTTGCAAAAATATCAGCAATGCATCCGTGTCTGCATCAGGCCCTAAGATGACCCAGCAGAGCACTAACCCAGTGTACATTAGAATCATATAGAAGTCACCTACATTGTGTGTATTCTCATAGAGGAAAGGGAACCCTAGGGCTCAGAGGAAGTGTATGGTGCAATTGTGTAATGCTGAAATATAGTAACATTTGCAGGGACATATCTGGCCCCTGGAAATTAGGGACAGGTATCGGCTATGAGCCTGTTACCATGACAGTGCAGATTTAGCGCACATCGGCTCTGCTTTAGCTTTGCAAAATTGTTAGCGGATGGTACAATCAATAAAAATCACCTGCCATGTCGGGTGTCTATTGTCAAAGGCTGGTTCCCTTGTAATTGGATTTCTGGTCAAGGAATACAGCCTATGACTCTTGAAAGGTTGAGTTTTTGTCTCTACAATTGTATTAGAAATAGAAGTGGCTGGAATTTAATGCAGCCTTTATAGAAAGAATGACCAACTATTTCTCATTTCATCCACACAATGGTACAGTACTGTGCTTCAGCTGTACATACAGATACATTTATATCACTACCAAAACTGAACACATTTTAACCCTTCACTGTTTGTTTATTATACATGTACTTCACTTTTTTATTTTCATTCTTTATATGCAGCTGTGGCTGCTCTTAAGTATCTCTTTTCCACTGCACTTTTCTTACTATGGCGGTGCCCTGGGGCAGCTTAGCTGGGCCAGTTTGGGGGTGTCCTGCGCTCTGGATTTGAACCCTAGTATGTTAGGGACTTACCCGACAGAGGTTACCCGGATGTGGTGGGTAAGCCCATAACCTTGGCCAAGATTTTGCCAAAAACCTCCATCCACTGCAGAAATTTATTTATATACAATCAGTTAATTTGGAGTTGAGCACCTGTGTCTCTTTTTGTGCATATAACAATTGTCTCCACAGGTAGCACCTCCAATTATATATATATATATATATATATATATATATATATATATATGTGTTCAGGGTGTGCAGTCTGAGGTCCATTTCCTATACAAAACTGAACATACAGTGGACACATTTTTAAAATATTTCATAGAAACACAAAAGTGGCAGATGCTGGCTGCATACTTATAACCTGGAATAAGCATGATGTTCTCTGTATGTAGGAAATAAGATTTAGGCCAATGATTGACAACAGGTGATCCTAGGGCCACGTCTGGCCCTCTGATGCCGTGTATCCACTAGCACATATTAATGAGCAATTGCATAATTACAACATCGTAATTGTGCAATCGCTCATTAATCATGCATGAATCAGGCATGAAAATGTTGAAAATTATGCGCGCTCCCAATGGTCGTTTTCGACATAATTTATCGCCTGAACATGCCGGTTAATCTGCCGATAACGACAGATTGACCATGTTTAGGGATGAGAGAGGGTGCCCACTCTGAACAACATGCAGTGGAAGAGGAACGACTGTACGATTATAATGTTGTAATCGTACTGTCGTTCCACTATCTGCTAGTGGATACACACCTTGAGCCTTCACCGGTGACCTCCAGCTCCTTCCTGCTTTGTTGTCATGTTTGTTTGTTATAGCTTGGAACACTTGTATAACATGCCCGCTGATATGTTATTCCAGAGAGGTGTCTCTTTCTTTCCTTAAATGTAATGATTTGACTTATTATTGCTAAAATTGAATGCCATGTGCAATCCATTTGAAGGTTAGAAGGTTGTTCATGTAGCCCCTGAAGTGTACTGGATTGCCTGTCGCTGACTTACACCTGTCTATAGTGCACTGCGGCCTCATCAGTCTCACACCAAGCCTGCAGTAACCATAGCAACAAGATGTGCAGTAAAAATATCACTGTAGCTAAACGTCCCAAATTTCCAGGGACTGTCCCCTGCTTTAAAGATCTGTATATTAAAATTCTTGCAGGGCCACCATCAGGGGGGGGGGGGGGGGGGGTACAGGTGGCACATGTGTAAGGGCCCGAACAACATAAGGGGCTCGTTGGGACCTTAAACTTGATATTTTTCTTTTTGGTATTAAAATATGTCTCTATTGCAAAACTACTGCTACCGATATCGCTCTTGTGAGGAGGCAAGAGGGGCCCGCTACCGCCTGGGAGGAGGACGATAGCACAGAGAGAGTGAGACTCAGGGCAGAGACAAGGCTCAAATCGATCTGTAGGCCCTGTATAATGACATGGCACAATGTTATTGGCTGAGACAAGACTCAAAGCGAACTGTGGGCCCTGTATAATGACATGGCACAATGTTATTGGCTGAGACAAGGCTCGAATTGAACTGTGGGCCCTGTATAATGGCATGGCACAATGTTATTGGCTGTGCTGGATGACATTGGGCGCTATCCAATCCGCTCTTTTGTTTCCAGAGTACAAATGGAAAGAACGTGATTGGGTGAAGAAAGTGTAATGTCTCTTGTGCATAATTTTGGTGTCCCCTTGCCAAAACGGCCACATTCTAGGGTTATCTCTGGGAAAATGATTTCCATTTACTGAAATAAGTGGCTGACATAATGGTGTTTTGCTAAAATAAAATGGTATAAAATTGTGTATTGTCATCAAATTAACAGGGAGGTGGAGGCCATATAAAAGTCAGCGATATAGAGGGAGGGGTTTGTGAGAGGGCCCTGCCTGTTTTATTTGTACTGGGCCCCAATATTTCTTATTGCAGCCCTGAATATATGTACCTGTCAATATATATTTCTCTATACTATTTTTTTCAATATTTACCACTTGTATAGTACATTTGCAATTATTCGGGTTAAAACTTCAACTACAGGTGATTATTTCGTGAAGATGATTGAATAACAAAAAATTAGATAAGATTGTGCAGAATGGATGTAAGTCACTGCGGCTTCCATATTTACTGGTACAGAACCTGCTTACTACATGAAGTTTTACATTTGCCCAAACATAGGTATTATAAAGGAAAAAGTGACCATGCAAAGTCCAATGAGTACTTTTACAATGGCTATTAATGTTCAGCTATGTATAATCAGGGGCGCCGAGATGGGGGGGGAGTGGGTACTAATTACCTGGGCCCGGGCTTGCTGGAGGCCCCCATCCTCTTACGTCACAGCAGCCCAGCACACGCTGCTGTGTGCTGGGCTGCACTGGGAGGCTGCTTGCGGCTGCTAAAGCAGCAGCCGGAGCAGCCTCCTATGCCCATGGGGGGAGTGATCACGCTGATCACGTCCCCCATTGGCTATGCGCTGGGCTGAGGGGCACACAGTGCCCTCTGCACCTCCCCCCCCCCCCAGTGCGCGGCACTGCAAAAAAATGGTTTTCTTTTTCTTTCTAAGGGGACGTGGCCAGGGGCTGGCTGGCAACTTTTAGCCTGGGGGCAAATGCATGCAGGCGGCCCTGGCAGAGGAGTAGCATGTAGCCAGGGTGCCTGAAGAATGTGCGTGCTACGGCGCCGCCCCCCTCAAGTGTTTCAGGGAGGAGGCGGGTCCATATGGGATTAATGTAAGGTAAAAATAAAGATTAGGGGCAGCCCCCTGTCGTAGTGCCCATATGCAGTGCCCCCGTGTGCCACAGGAGAGAACACCCTTATGCAGGCCTCCAGTAGTGCCCCCAGTAGTGATCCCCTCCTATGCAGTGACCCTTGTGCCCCCAGTAGTAAGCCCCTTATATAGTGCCCCCAGTAGTGGTCCCCCTTGTGCAGTGCCCCTAGTAGTAAGCCCCTTATATAGTGCCCCCAATAGTGGTACCCCCTATGCAGTGCCCCCAGTTGTAGTCTCCCCCCTATGCAGTACCCCCAGTATTGCCCTTTATATAGAGCCCCCAGCAGTGGTCCCTCGATGCAGTGTCCCCAGTGGTAGTCCCATCCCCCTATGTAGTGCCCCCAGTAGTAGTAGTCCCCCCCTTTGTAGTGCCCCCAGTAGTAGTAGTCCCCCCCTTTGTAGTGCCCCCAGTAGTAGTAGTCCCCCCTTTGTAGTGCCCCCAGTAGTAGTAGTCCCCCCTTGTAGTGCCCCAGTAGTAGTAGTCCCCCTTGTAGTTCCCCCAGTAGTCCCCCTTGTAGTGCCCCCAGTAGTAGTAGTCCCCCCCCTTGTAGTGCCCCCAGTAGTAATCCACCCCCCTGGTAGTGCCCCCAGTAGTAATCCCCCCCTGGTAGTGCCCCCAGTAGTCCCCCCCCCCCCAGTAGAGAGAGACTTAATAAAAAAAAAAACAACACTTACCTGAAACTCCCGCTCCTGGTCCCGACGCTTCTACCGGCTCCTCCGGCCGCTTTGCATTATGGGAGAGACGTCGTCATGACGACGTCTCTCCCATTACCCACTGCGGGAGCTGGAAGATGGCTCCCGCAGTGGGAGCAGCAGCAGCTGATGAGAGTCTGACAGACTCTCAGCGGCTGCTGATTACAGCAAACACACAGCTGCCGGCTCCGGCGGCTGTGTGTTTGTGCTGTGTAGCGCTGACCGAACTCCGTCCGGTCAGCACTACACACGTGGTGCAGTCTGTGTCACAGTGACACAGACTGCTCGCGGCCCGCGGCCCGCATGACGCTGCGGCCCAGGGGGCACATGGCACCCTGCCCCCCGGCCCAGCCCGCCATTGGACATGGCCACGCCTCCCACGATTAGGCCATGCCCCCTGTCACCTGGGTCCGGGACAGCTGTCGGCGGCCCTGTGTATAATTGAATACCTCCACCTGTCCTGATTTCAGCTGGACATTCCTGATTTGAGCATCAACATACCAGAAAGTTGGATGGGTGGTATGTCATGCCCACAGCTGTGAGCTGGTACCATGTACCTCTGCCACTGATGCTTGTGGTAATGAATGGGTGTTTTGAAGGTCCGACTCCTTATATCCCTTTCACATCGCTAATGGTGGGTCGCACCCGAGATTTGTGCATGTGTCGATCCCGAGTGCGACCCGCCTGAGACCCCTTCCAGACTGGCGGCCCGACCCGTCACTAATGCCGGGTGGATGATATCACTGCCATTGCTGCTGAGCCGGCTCTTCCTATGCAGTGAACGGGCTCCGGGTCGCCTTGACCTGGGTTACCCGTTCACACTGCACTGCGAGCCGGGTTCAACTCGTGTTCAATCCTGCTCATTACCCAAGTTGAAATGCCGACTTGACCCGGGTTATTTCAACTGGCCCCTTCCTATTGCACAGCAACCCGGGTTGCTGTGCACTCATGTGCAGTAATCCCGGTTATTTGCTAGCCGTGTGAAAGGGGTATAGTGACCATCCTGATTCAAGAACTTCAAATAATGGAGGCACAATAGAATAGGATAGGGTAGGCATATGTATTCTTTACAATAGACCAGGCTTGCCTACCCTCCCGATTTGGTCGGGAGCCTCCCAAATATCGGTTGCGGCTCCCGACCCCCCGGAAAGGCAGGCAAGCCTCCCGGGTGCCGCCTACCCCCGCCAGACTACTAGTAAAAAACCCCGCTGCGGGGGGGCCCGATGACACGATTCGCACTGAATCGCATCATCGTGGCTCCACCCCCTGCTTCACAATGCCTTTTTTCCGGCATTGTGAAGAGGGGGCGGGGCCATGATGACGCGATCGTGCGGTCACGCCCCCGTCCCCGTCCCCAAAACGGCATCATAGCTCGGCCACGCCCCCCACAGAATGCAGGCATTCAGCTCCCTCCCGGAAGGAGGGAGCTGAATGTCGGCAAGTATGCAATAGACATGGTTTCCTAAATGACAATGATGACATGATGACATCAGAACTCCCTGATTATATACAACGGCATAAGAACGCACCAAATATACAGACATTATTTACAGAAGTTTATACATATATTAGATTCATATAAAATTACAAGGATATATGTTGTGTATTTTATACAGGAAACAGAACCTTAGGATTAACATAAGTGTTCTTTATGAATACACCAATATTATTTACGTATATTATACATCACCATACATCACCAAATTTGTTAGTGTGCATGCTTCTGCACACAAGACATGGTCTCACCATGTGGGGGCTTATCATGTACATCAGAGGGGTGTTTAGTGGTTCTGTAGAACTATGCCATCTCCAACTCTCTCCTTTTCCCTGCCAAAAGCCTTGAATTGCATGGTCCTCCCAATTTCCCAATTTCGTGCATGAAAAGGGGGGAAACCATCCTGGACCCCCCAAAAAAGGCAACTGAGATAGCAGGACCCTATAGGTGGCTGTTAGCGGCCATAAGGAAAGTACTGGAGGCTTTTAAAAGGTGTCAACTTTGGTTGAAAAAGGATAGCAAGCAAGTGTTTTTCAGCAAAATACAGGGCCCTTTTTATCAATATTATATTTACTAAAACAAAATTTCACATTATTTTAGTATCACATAAATGTATTAAAGTGCAATTAGAGTAGTTTTTTCAGTAGTTATACTTGTAATGGGGAATGCGATCTGCCTGAGAAGGACTAAAAATATATTGTTAAAAAATACCGGGGGAAGCCCTGTGATAATAACGCCACCTGGAGATGGCATTATCCAGGGTTTCCCCTTGGTTCCCCGACTCCGGAGCTGGGCCCCAGTGATCAGCTGTGTCACTGGAAAAAAAGAAAAGTAAAAAAAAAAACCCCACTTACCTGCATCCAGGAACCGGTGATAGGTGCTCCGGTGAAGTCTCCTGGGGCTCCGGTCAGCTGATCGTCAAGCTCCTGCACTGTGACCATGGTCAATTGCTGCATGGAACAGTGCAGGAGTCGGGAGATCAGCTGACCCGAGCCCCAGGGGACATCACCGGAGCACAGATCGGAGGTAAGTGAAAGCTAAGCGCGGGGGGGAGGGGGAGGTGGGTCGAGGAACGGTTTGACGAGTCGGCGGCGCATGCGCGGACAGCTTCTCACTGTATTATTTGCAAAAATTGGACTGTTATGACGCTTAATTGTGATCAAGTTCAAACGGTATAATATTGACTGCATTCATGTACTAATGACTGTCCGGTCCTGTGGAATTCTGGCGACATATATAAATAAACAAGGATAAAAGGAATTCACCACCCATAGATGTGAAACATTATTGCTTTCACATCTGTCCAATACAATATAAACATTATTTTCCCCTACTGAGGTGTAAGTGCACCAAGTCTCATGGTTTATAATGCAGCCCCTGGAAACGGTCAGCATAGAGAACAATGGTGTTCTTTGTACCTGAGCAGAACTGTATGACATAGTTACCCAGCAAGCAGTAGACAGGGAGAGATGACGCATGGTACAAGACCTAACTTGCTAGGGAACCAGCTATCTATGCTGTGTGCTTATAATCATGTATTGCCATGCAGGACGTACTTATGTCGTAATCTGTCACTAGTGTTGTTTTTCCTATTTTTAGTACAGAAAAAATATATTTTGAATGGTGGAACATATGGGTAAATAAGGGAACTATAACAATGTACATTTCTTCTATGATTGTATCACTACTTATTATTCCAGCTTCCCTCTCCTTTTTACATTGGGTCTGGTGTGCTTTGGAAATGCAATGGGTTAATGTTGCCAGATTAACACAGATTGCGTTAAAACAAATTAGTTACTGTGCTAATACCACTAAATATTTGTACGTTTCTTTTTATTGCATGTCTGTATTACAAATTTAGCTGTTTAGGCTTAAGGTGCATAGACACTAAGCGATATATTGGCAGATATATATCGTTTCCAAAGTGGATTGTAATGAAATATAGGCCACATAACTCAGTGTGTATGGGTGATTGTGTGCTCCCGTACGTCATTCGTCGCATCTTCTGAACTGCAGTGCATGTACGGCAGATAAGAAGTTCCAGCGGCCGACACCATACCTCTGGATGCGGCGGGGCAACGATATATTGGGAGGTCGTACACCAGAGCGTGCAGTGTGTACGGACCACTCGACATATTGTGCCATCGCATCTGCGGTCGCTGAGTACACACATCGTCTACTCAGTTGAACTGGGACATGCAGTTCATCAATTGTTGTGGAACTGCAAGTCCCAGCATGCCATAACCAGACCCGGATTAAGGTCTGCGGAGGCCCCTGGGCAACAAACTTATTGAGGCCCCTATCAAATATATATATATATGTATATATATATATAAACAAATAAATGTATACATACAGTGGTCGATGTGGGAATTTTGAAGTGGGGGTATGGAAAATGCACAATACGGGACGCATTTCTCTCGCATAAGTGGCAAACAGCAATAAGGTAAGCTTACCACTGTTTGTTAAATACTGAAAGGAGGACAATAACCCCTTTAGCGAGTGCTAAAGGGGTTATGTCTCGTTGTTAAATGGGGCCCATTGGGCTACACATGAAAAAAAATACACATAGGCACCCATAGGAAAAAAAAATATATATATATAGGCACCCACAGGAAATATTACTTACCAGTTGCTTCTGTAACCAGTCTGTTGGTGGTAGAGGTGGAAAGGGATCCGGTTGCAGTGTAGGGAGGCTACAGGGGTGGTGATGGGGAGGGCAGCAGGGAGCTGAGATTCGTCCAGCGGAAACACCACGGGAGCCAGGAGGGTCAGCTGCGGTAGTCAAGGGGGCGGGAAAGTTTAGAGACTGAGAGGCTCCAGCAGCAGGGCTCATCAGAAATGGTAACTACTGCGGCTGGTATGAGTAACCGACCGTGGGATGCTCACCTTTCTGGCGGTGTGGCTGTCAAAAGCACATGCAGCTGTCCCACACGCTGTTCAAGCCTCTCCCCCACAGTGTGCAGTCGCCCCCCATTAATCCGGGCTTGCTAGTAGATGTAGGAACAGGGACAATCGGCCAGTTACTGTCATCCCGCTGCAGGCACATTTCAAGCACATATAGGAAGACCGGACCGGAAGCAGCTAAATGTTGTAATCCGGGTATTGTGGGGACATCCTGGCCCTTTATGTGTGAAGGCCCCGGGGCAACCGCCCCAGTCATCTCCCCGTTAATTCGGCCCTGGCTGTAACAGCTTCTCTGTCTGACCTCTAGCCAGCACACACATTGTTCCACTACAGCTACACAGTCACTCAGTGCCAACCTATGTGTTAGAGTATCTAAAGTATATAAGTGCTTTTATGATCAAATGGATCCAGGGATCACAAAGATTGAGAGAGTTTGTCTGGGACGCAATCCGGTTTATTAAATATAATTTAAATGATACATTCCTTTCCAGCTATGGCTTAGTATTTATTCCTGCCTTGAACAATTGCAGACATTCTTCTGGGTACAAAAGCTACAAGCAAGTAACATCAACCAATACCTCAGAGCGGGTCTGTATGGTATCATAGTATTACATAAACACGACTTATTGGTGATAATGGTATTGCACAGTATCCAGCAACTCATTACAACAGTGTAGGACATTGAAGGGCAGCATATTTTATAATATATGGGCCAGATGCTAAGTTATATGGATATTAAGCCAGGGCCGCACTGACCCATGGCCGGGCCCCTAGGCTTTCGGGTATTTCGGGTCCCTTCCGGCACTTCAATCTTTCACCCCACTACAGGTTCTGTATGATGAGTGGGACTGGTATGCTTGAGTGGAAAATGAGCAAAAGTATATGGTCTAATACAGCGTGGCCAAAAGATGAATTCAAGCAGAGTGTATGTATGGAGTGACTTGATTCAGTATAGAGTGAGTTTCTAAGAATGGAGACACAGTGCTCCAGACAGTCCCAATAAAATGTACATTGAATTTACAATAATATCCAGACGGGAAGACTTCTGTCATACAGGTTGTTGGTGAGATAAAATGGCTCCTTTAGGGTTTTCCACTGTCTGTATTCCAAAATAGTGGTGATATCTTAAACAAATAAAACATGTGAGCGCTAGGTCAGAAACAGTAGATGAGCAAACTATTTATTCACTGTAAAAATATATACCTACTGTACAAGGCATCATAAAATACACAATTGTCAATCTTCAAATGGAAATAGTTTAATTGACACAATGTAATAATTGAGAACAATACATAATACCCAGCCCAAGCAAAATAAAGGTATCCAATGATAGCAACAGTTTTGCACCATGTAATGTGTTTAGAATTGACACAGTTCAGAGGAACAGCCTGTCGGACGGCCGCGGACGCAGGAGCAGGGGCTTATGGTGTTTTTTTTTGTAAGCAGCACTACTACAGGTGGCGCTACTATTGGGGGTATTACTATTAGCGGCATTACTATTATTGGCACAACTACAAGGGGCATTACTATTGGAGGCATTATGATTGGGGCACTACTACAGAGGGCATTACTATTGGGGGCACTACTACTGTAGGCATTACTACAGGGGGAATTACTACAGGGGGCATTACTATTGGGGGCATTACTACTCGGGGCATTAATATTGAGGGAACTACTACTACAGGGGGCATTACTATTGGGGTTACTGCTACAGGGAGCATTACTATTGTGGGCATTTCTACTGGGGGCACTACTACAGGGAGAATTACGATTGTAGGCACTAGTACAGGGGGCATTACTATAGGGGCATTACTACTGGGGGCACTACTACAGGGGGCACTACTACAGCCCCTGCTTAAGGGACACTACTACTACTGAGGGCACTGCATAAGGGGCACCACTACTGTGGGCTCTGCATAAGGGGCACTACCACTGTGGGCACTGCATAAGTGGAACTACTACTGGGGGCACTGCATAAGAGGCACCACTCCTGGGGGCACAGCATAAGGGGCACAACCACTGTGGGCACTGCAGGA
The DNA here is from genome assembly GCA_031769625.1 of Taudactylus pleione. NCBI lineage: Eukaryota > Metazoa > Chordata > Amphibia > Anura > Myobatrachidae > Taudactylus > Taudactylus pleione. Next base: position 3,382,000 of record JAUIMM010000467.1, read on the forward strand.
GGAGCACTACCACTTGCATAATGGACACCACTCCTGTTTGCACTGCATAAGTGGCACCCCTACTGGGGGCACTGCATAAGGGGCACCACTACTGTGGGCTCTGCATAAGGGGCACTGCCACTGTGGGCACTGCAAAAGGGGCACCACTATTATGGGCACTGCATAAGGGGCACTATCACTACTGGGGGCACTGCATAAGGGGCACTACCACTACTGGGGGCATTGCATAAGGGGCACCACTACAGTGGGCATTGCATAAGGGCACTACTGCTGTTGGCATTATATGTATTAGGGGCACTACTACTGTAGGCATTGTGTATAAGAGGCACTACTGTGGGCATTGTGTAAAAGGGACACTACTGTGTGTCATAACATGAATAAGGGACACTACTATGTGGTGCAGCAACAGCAGCAGCGGCAGCAGTAGGCGTAGCAATGCAGGATCCTCCGGAGGAATCCCGAATAGGAGAGTCAGTCAGGCCAGTGACATGGCCTGCAGGACTACTTCTAATCCTGACTAAGGAGGAAATTGACGAGGAGGGAGTTGATGGTGTGGTTTGCAGGCACTTGGATACAACAGGACAAAGGGATTTAGGTGTCCCTGGACTGCTTACGGTCTTAGCCAAAGTTTCTGAACTTGACAGTAACTTTTTATGAACGCGCTGCAGGTGACGTATAAGGGAGGATGTTCCTAGGTGGTTAACGTCCCTACCCCTACTTATTTCTCCTTTACATATGGTACATATGGCAAGACAGTTGTTGTCCGGATTTGGATAGAAATATTGCCAGACCAAAGAGGTGGAATGTTTGGTCTTCTGCCCAGGCATGACTGTGATGGGTTTTTTCATCCCACGCACAACAACTGTCTCCCCCGGAGCCTGATTTAAACAAACCACATCACCATCAGAATCCTCCCCGCCAACTTCCTCCTCAGCGCCAGCTACACTAGTATCCTCATCCTGTTGTACTTCAACAGTGACATCTTCAATTTGCATATCAGCAAGTGGACTGTGGGTGCTCCTTTCAGCACTTGCAGAGGGCATGCAAATGGTGGAAAGAGCCACCTCTTCCCGTCCAGTGCTGGGAAGGTCAGGAATCGCAATCGCCACCACACTTGGACTCTCCTTGGGGATTTGTGATATCTTCTCAGAACGCACAGTTCTTCGCTGTGCTTTTGCCAGCTTAACTCGTTTGATTTTTGTAGCGGGAGGAGGAGGGCTTCCATCGTCATGTGAAGCTGAACCACTAATGAACATAGGAAAAGACCTTAGCCGTTCCTTGCCACTCCGTACCGTAAATGGCATATTGGCAAGTTTACTTTTCTCCTCAGATGATTTAAATGTTATTTTTAAGGTCATTTTCCTGAACTTTGTCATTTGGGATTGTATATGCCCTCTACTATGACATTGGGCATCGGCCTTGGCAGACGACGTTGATGGCATGTTATCGTCTATGTCATGACTAGTGGCAGCAGCTTCAGCACTAGGAAGTGGTTCTTGATCTTTCCCTATTTTACTTTTATCAGAGAAAGTTTGGTCCTCCATTTATGTTATATTGATATATACGTGCGGCTAAGGCGCACACAAACGCAGAAAATAATTTTTTATTTTTGTTGGAGACTAGTGCACTTTGGGGGTTACACCACCCTTTAAGAAATGACCCAGCCGGCCCTTTACTTATGGGACACAGGCGAGCGCTTGGCGCTGCTCCTTTGTGGATGTAAGTGCAGCTACAGTGCACACAATTCACAAAGACAGAAAAAAAAGATTTTTTTATTTTTTGTGGAGCACACTTTGGCGGTTACATCACCCTTTAACAGAAAGACGCTGCTGCTTTGAGGATGCACGTACAGTGCACACAATTCACAAACACAGAAGAAAATGTTTTATTTTTGTTGGAGTGCACTTTGGGGGTTACACCACCCTTTAACGGACAGACGCACGCTTGGCGCTGCTGCTTTGAGGATGCACGTACAGTGCACACAATTCACAAAACACTGAAAAAAAAAATTTTTTTGGAGTGCACTTTGGGGGCTACAGCACCCTTTAACGGACAAGCCAGCCGGCCCTTTACTTATGACACAGGCGCATGCTTGGCGCTACTTTGTTGATGCACGTGTGGCTACTGCGCACACAATTCACAAACACAGAAAAAAAAAATATTTTTTTTTGCACTTGGGGGGAGCACCCCTGATAGACAGAGCACCCCCTGGGCAACACTACAGCACCCCTTTAGGACTGGGACACTGCACAACACAGCCCAGCCAGCCCCTATGGACAACAAGCTGCACAACACAGCCCAGCCAGCCCCTATGGACTTTGGAGGAGTGGACACAGCCCCTATGGACAACAGCAGCACAGCACAACACAGCCAGCCCCTATGGCCTTTGGAGGAATGGACACAGCTCTAAGGACTACAGCAGCACAGCGCAGCGCAGCGCAGCACTACACTACACAGCCCAGCCAGCCCTAACTCCCACCCTCCCTCTTCACTGTCCACAACCGAGTGAGAAAATGGCGCCGACGCTGGTACCTTTTATAGAATCCAAAACCCGCGAGATCCGGAAGGCGGGATGATGACGTATTGCCTCGATTTCAGATCCGAGTCAGGCGGGAAAAGTCGAGCCTGACTCGGATATGACTCGGATCGGGGGGGCTCGGGGGTGTCCGAACCCGCTCACCCCTAATATATATATATATATATATATATATATATATACATACAGTATATATATTAGCGGTACTATATCTATATATAGTATCTATCTATCTATCTATCTAGTATCTATCTATCTATACAGTATCTATCTATCTATACAATATCTATCTATCTATCTATCTATCTATCTATCTATCTATCTATATACAGTATCTATCTATCTATGTACAGTATCTGTCTATCTATTTATACAGTATCTATCTATCTATATATACAGTATCTATCTATCTATCTATACAGTATCTATCTATCTATGTACAGTATCTGTCTATCTATTTATACAGTATCTATCTATCTATCTATACAGTATCTATCTATCTATGTACAGTATCTGTCTATCTATTTATACAGTATCTATCTATCTATCTATACAGTATCTATCTATCTATGTACAGTATCTGTCTATCTATTTATACAGTATCTATCTATCTATCTATCTATACAGTATCTATCTATCTATGTACAGTATCTGTCTATCTATTTATACAGTATCTATCTATCTATCTATACAGTATCTATCTATCTATGTACAGTATCTGTCTATCTATTTATACAGTATCTATCTATCTATCTATACAGTATCTATCTATCTATGTACAGTATCTGTCTATCTATTTATACAGTATCTATCTATCTATCTATACAGTATCTATCTATCTATGTACAGTATCTGTCTATCTATTTATACAGTATCTATCTATCTATATATACAGTATCTATCTATCTATCTATACAGTATCTATCTATCTATGTACAGTATCTGTCTATCTATTTATACAGTATCTATCTATCTATCTATACAGTATCTATCTATCTATGTACAGTATCTGTCTATCTATTTATACAGTATCTATCTATCTATCTATACAGTATCTATCTATCTATGTACAGTATCTGTCTATCTATTTATACAGTATCTATCTATCTATACAGTATCTATCTATCTATGTACAGTATCTGTCTATCTATTTATACAGTATCTATCTATCTATCTATACAGTATCTATCTATCTATGTACAGTATCTGTCTATCTATTTATACAGTATCTATCTATCTATCTATACAGTATCTATCTATCTATGTACAGTATCTGTCTATCTATTTATACAGTATCTATCTATCTATCTATACAGTATCTATCTATCTATGTACAGTATCTGTCTATCTATTTATACAGTATCTATCTATCTATATATACAGTATCTATCTATCTATCTATCTATACAGTATCTATCTATCTATGTACAGTATCTGTCTATCTATTTATACAGTATCTATCTATCTATCTATACAGTATCTATCTATCTATGTACAGTATCTGTCTATCTATTTATACAGTATCTATCTATCTATCTATACAGTATCTATCTATCTATGTACAGTATCTGTCTATCTATTTATACAGTATCTATCTATCTATCTATACAGTATCTATCTATCTATGTACAGTATCTGTCTATCTATTTATACAGTATCTATCTATCTATCTATACAGTATCTATCTATCTATGTACAGTATCTGTCTATCTATTTATACAGTATCTATCTATCTATATATACAGTATCTATCTATCTATCTATACAGTATCTATCTATCTATGTACAGTATCTGTCTATCTATTTATACAGTATCTATCTATCTATCTATACAGTATCTATCTATCTATGTACAGTATCTGTCTATCTATTTATACAGTATCTATCTATCTATCTATACAGTATCTATCTATCTATGTACAGTATCTGTCTATCTATTTATACAGTATCTATCTATCTATCTATACAGTATCTATCTATCTATGTACAGTATCTGTCTATCTATTTATACAGTATCTATCTATCTATCTATACAGTATCTATCTATCTATGTACAGTATCTGTCTATCTATTTATACAGTATCTATCTATCTATCTATACAGTATCTATCTATCTATGTACAGTATCTGTCTATCTATTTATACAGTATCTATCTATCTATCTATACAGTATCTATCTATCTATGTACAGTATCTGTCTATCTATTTATACAGTATCTATCTATCTATCTATACAGTATCTATCTATCTATGTACAGTATCTGTCTATCTATTTATACAGTATCTATCTATCTATATATACAGTATCTATCTATCTATCTATACAGTATCTATCTATCTATGTACAGTATCTGTCTATCTATTTATACAGTATCTATCTATCTATCTATACAGTATCTATCTATCTATGTACAGTATCTGTCTATCTATTTATACAGTATCTATCTATCTATCTATACAGTATCTATCTATCTATGTACAGTATCTGTCTATCTATTTATACAGTATCTATCTATCTATGTACAGTATCTATCTATCTATCTATACAACAAGCTGAAGAGTGATAAAAGTTATTGTCACCACATTGGCAGTTGTTAATGACAGTTGGTGTGACCTCTGACCCCTCCCGCTTGTGTCAGTGATGTTACAGTTACAGCATAAAGGTGCCCACACACACACATAGCGATTTTTCATCCAATTAGGCCGATTTCGACCTAATTTTGAATCGCGACGACGAATCGGTTAAAAACAGTCCAAATCGTGAGTTTTTACTCACAAGCACGATGCCGTTGCGTGTCCCCGCTCGTCATACCTCATGTCCTCTGATCTGCCGTGCTGTAGGGCAGATTACCCAACCTGGAACATGATGGCAGCCGATCGTGAGGTTTTTTTTTTTACTAACGACGAATCATCGTGGAATTTGACTGACAGGAGCCTGGATACGCCCCTCCGCCATCTTGTGCAGCATCGTGTATGAGAGAGAAGGAAGCACAGTCGGGAGCCTGCACACTGAAGTTTATTTGTTTTGAAGTTTGGTGAGTATTTGTACTGTATAAATGCAACCACACTGCCCACCAATGTGTGCCCCCCACTGCCCACCAATGTGTGCCCCCCAGGTAATAAATGCATAACCTAGCCACTGCCCGCTGTAATGAGGTGGGCAGTGGTTGGGTCATGCATTAAGCTCCCACTACCCACCAATGTGTGCCCCCCCGGGTAATAAATGCATGACCCAGCCACCGCATATCCATGGATAGTGAACATGTTCATTAGCGGATTCATCGAAATCCTGCACTCTAAAGAGTCTCTGTGGAAGATAACTTTGTGCAAATACCACCACAAATCGCACAAGTTGGCCACATTACAGCTGCTCTTGGAGTATACGAAACGGTATATTGTCGATGCTGACCTGAGAACTGTCCAGCAGAAAATTCCAAACCTCAGGACAGTGTACATAAAAGAAAAAAAGAAGGTGGATGACTCCAAAATATCAGGTGCAGGCACAGATGATATATAGGAATCGGGATAAAATACCGCCGGCGGCATGGTTCGATTCCCGGCAGCGCCTGGCCGACAACAGCAGAGTTCCCAGCAGCGGAAGCCCGACAGCACTGGAAATCCCGATCGTGGATAGGTAAGTACTAACTAACCAAACCCCCTAACCCTCCTTAGGTGCCTAACCCTAACTTCCCCCCCAAGTGCCTAACCCTAATCCCCCCTCTAAGTGCCTAACCCTAACCCCCCCTTCCCCGGTGCCTAAACCTAAGTCCCCCGGGGGGGTGGCTAACCTTAAGTCCCTCCCCGGGGGTGCCTAACCCTAATCCTCCCTCCCCCTTGCCTAACCCTAACCCTCCCGGGGGGTGCCTAACCCGAAGTCCCCCTCAGGTGCCCTAAACCTAACCCTCCCCCCTCGCGGCTGTCCTCTCGCGGCGCCCGGCATCCCTTTGACCGGGATGCCGGCTTCGGGGAAATGTCAGCCGGCTACATCTAGACGCCCGGCATTTCATCCCTCCCTGGGATATGACAGTCGGGAAGCCAGCTGCCGGTATTAAGGCAGCCGGCTTCCCGATTGTATACCGATATATATGAGCCCATGCTCTGGTACTACCATATGATGTCCTTCATCAGTGATCAAGACCCACAAAGGGAATCTATCGTGTTGATGGCTGATCGAGAGGGAGAACAGGAGGTTGCAGAAGTGCCTGGACGTCTGCTGAAGTCTTGGTAAGTAGTGACACAGTTAATACACCAAAATCCTTAATGTTTTTGTTGTTCAATCCAAAATGTCCAATATAGTCAGTTAATTCACATACATTCCTCCTGCCATGGAACCGCACCTGGTCCGTTGAAATAGGCCATGTACTCCTCCCTCACTTCTTTGGCATGTGCGGTCGATGTTGTTGTATTTGGTGCTGCAGACACAGATGTCAAATGGCCAATGTCCTCCGGAGGTCCTACATCTTCTGGTCTAGCTGGGACTGGTCCTCGTTGGGTAGTTTTTCTTCGCAGAAAGTTATGCAACACACAGCACGCCATTACGACCCAGTCTATCTTCTCCACACGTAGGTTGATGGCGGTGTGAAAAATGCGGAAGCGGTTGCTCATAATTCCAAACACATTTTCCACAATGTGCCCTTCCCGGGATAGACAGTAGTTGTAGATCCTCTTCTCTCTGGTCAGGCCCCTCTGTGCAAATGGCTTCATCACATGTTCATGTAATGCAAAAGCCTTGTCAGCCACGAAAACGTAATTTAGGCCGTGCTTTGTCTCGTCCATTGATGACAAGTTGAGGGTTTTGTTGGTGAGTCTCTGGTAGAAAGTTTGAAGGACCCACCATCCGAAGCACGGCCATTCTTGCCGACATCCACAAACAGATATTCGTAGTTGGCAATCACCACTGCTATGAGAACGATGCTGAAGAATCCTTTGTAGTTGTAGTAATATGATCCGGTGTTGGCAGGTGGGTTGATGTTGATGTGTTTCCCATCGATGGCTCCTCCGCAGTTAGGGAAATTCCAACGTTGTTCAAAGTCTTCAGCAATCCTCTTCCAATCCTCCCTGTGTTAGGAAACTGTAAAAATATTAAAAAAGGGGTTAGAACATGACCTTAATATTTTTTCTTTGTTTCCTATATAGACTCCCACCCAAGACCTTGATTTGGGATCCACACGGACCTCAGTCTGCTTGTGAAAAAAGTGATGTGGAGAATACAACACAACTGGCAACACCCATTGCACCAGAACCTTCATCCTCTACCCAACAACCCCCCCCAAAAAAAAAAAAAAAACAAGGGAGAAAGAACCATACGGAACGGGAGGACTTATATCTCACGAATGCAGAACGCCTGCTTCAAAAACCTCCTGATGCAATCGATGACTTTACGGCACATGTAAACAGCACTATGCGGAATATGGATGAAGAAAAAAAAAAAATTGCCTAAGGCTAAATTATGACCTATATTGAGTAGGTGTATGAGCAAAAACATCCACAATTCAATGTATATAGCTGACCCAATGCTATTTTCCCCTGCCACAAACACCTATGTCAGGCCCCCCCCAGCCCAGTTAGAGATTACTCCCCCACCCAGCACCCCAAGTACAAGCACTACCATGTTTAATGCTCTGCTGGATGCAGCGGATGAATCGCCCCGTTATACAGATATCTAATTTCTTTTTGTTTATTTTGTTGTGGCTTTTACTATCACCAAATTTTATGACTCCCAATAGGTGCTGGCTTCATGGGATAGGGTGGTGATGACGCTGTTTGGACAAGGTCAATATGCACATGGCACAAGTACACATTGCTGGAAGCCGGGGCCAAAATGTGTACTTGTGCCTTGTGTGTATTGGCCTGTTCAAACTGGTGTCTGACCCACCCTATCACATACAGCCAGCAACCTATTGGGATTCATTAAATTTGGTGATAATGCTGTTTTTTTTTTAAATGTTATTGCAATCTATATTGCCTACAGGTTAGTGCACATTTTCCTTAATGCAGCCTATTATTTGCTGTCTATTTCTAAAAAACCCCCCAAAAATTTGTGAGGACATAGGGTCTCAATCAGACCCGCTTGCAAGCGCCGATGCGCTCGCAAGCGGGTCGACGTAGAGGCCATGTGCACGCGCAGCGGCTGCACTGCGCGTGCGCAATCCAAGGAGCGAGAGAGAAATTCTCTCACTCCGGGGCTTACTACAAAAGGGGCGGCTGTCGATGGTGATCAACAGCTCGCACCGTTTTGTAGGTGGGGCAGGGGGTGGCTTGCTAAATGGAGGCATTCCCGATGGAATGCCTGCCGTTTGGGGACGGCCCCACTGACATCACTCGTGCAACAGTCACGAATTAATTCAGCAGTGAAATGGTCGTGTGAGGGCTGCTGCAGCAGCTCCTCCCATGGGCCATTGCGGAGCACGTGAGTGACACCTTACGGCTCCGCCTCCTGGTCAAGCTGCCACCACGCCCACCCAGTGCAGGAGCTGGGAATGGGGCAGAGAGGGTGAAGCAGCTGCAGCACTGGCACCAGGACTCGGGGAAGCGAGTGGCCGCGAATGCCATGGGTTGCTAGAACACCGGAAATCCCCATGGAGGTCAGTCACTAGCCAAACACTAGAGAAGAGGGCTCAGGGGGAGGCAACACTCCAGCAAAGAGTAGGCCACAGAGCATATATACAGTATATGCTTAAATAGAGACAGCACTACAAGAAATAATCATTAATGTATTGGCATAAACGTTTCAGAGCCCCTGTGGCTATATTTACTTGATGACTTTGAAAAAACAGCCACAGGGGCTCTGAAACCAGGTGGTGTATGCCAATACATGTATAATTATTTACAAGAATCTTGGAGTGCCGCAGTCTTTATTTAAGCCTGTCCATATTACTACTGAGGCCACCCAAGGAGTTGTATTTATCAGAGAGTGCTAGTCCAGTCATATATATATATATATATATATATATATATATAAAACACAGGGTGAAGGGGTGGCACTCAGGGGTCTTATACAGAATAAAACATCACAGCATTGGGGTGCCCAACCACGTCAATTTGTTACAACTGGAGTGCCGGATTCTTGATTTTCCTGAATCCAGTCACGTCACATGTACGTCACAATGCCAAGCCTAGAAGCAGCTGGTCTTTTCCTCTACCCTCCATGGCAGTATATGCTGTATTATAGGAAGGCATCCTGTCTCTAGCTTACTAGGTTCTACAAGCCCTGCCATGATGAGAGTTGTAGTCCCACAATAGACTGAGTGCCAAAAGATGTCTGAGCTTGATTTCAATGCTTAATATTAATTGAATATATGCAGCGGCAGATTGGGCCACTGACAAAGCAGGAAAGTTCCTGCTGGGTCAGTCCCATGCTCACATGTCTGCTGGATGGTGGCTACAGTGATCGGAGCGCAGCTCTAATCGGGCAGCGACTACAGGCTTCTGCGCATTTGGGTAATAGCCGGTGCCTGTGTGCTTTGCTCTGTTGTGGTCTGCTGGGCCAGCTGTCAGCTTGAAAACTGTGTATGGCCTGGTGTAGGAGTCTGACATAAAGTGAATTAGAAGGTGATGGGCATTCCTGGGCCGTTACAGGTTTTTGGCTTCTTAGATGCAGATGTAGTGCAGTATGGCCATGTTATCTAGAGTCGTAGGTGTGTCGTTGAAAGTCGCTATGTACAGAGACTCTGAATTGCTGAAATTGGAGGCCATGCTCAAACAGATGATCTGCACCTAGCATAGGGCTGGTCAAAGTTTCAATGGTGACATCTAAAGACACACAAAGCATGACTGCAGCATCTGTAGACACAAATAGTGGGCATCTCAGTCCTTTCACATTCGGACATAGAAGTGCACCATGGAGGGGAATTGTAGCAGCATTAGCATAAAGTCACAGACGAATATGCAGCAAAAGACACAAGGAAGGCCGCAACTGCGTCCAACTCAAATCAGGCCCTATTAGGAGAGATTCTGTCCCCCCATGATAGACCCCCCCCTCATCAGACCACACCCAATTAGGGTTGCTTACGTAAATTTCCTGGGCTGGTTTTCCATCCCAATCCGCCCCTGGCAAAGCTGCACATTACCATCCCTAATTCCCCAATACACTCTATTTACAGAAAACCATACTTATGTGTTTACCAAAGTCTATAACAACTGGGTGAGTCATTTTTCATACGAACATCCTGTCTGTAAATGTACTGTATTACACTTTGTTGCAGAACCACAGCACCCAATATGCCCATTCACCTTCACTTAGTACTCATTTACCGGCTCCTCTCACTCTCACAGAACCCATTAACACATTTGTCCACCCTGTCAGCACCTAATAACCATCACCAACCCAGCACCCATTAATCAGATCACACACTTAGCACTCATTAACACATTTAGCAAACTGTTAGCACCCCTTAACTTCACTATACTACACCCAGCACCCATGAACCTCCCCCCACCTAACAACCATTAATACATTCACCCCAGCACTCAATAACCTTCCTCTCAGCACCCATTAACCTCCCCCACACAGCACCTATTAATCCATTCCCCCCCAGCACCCATTAACCACCCTATCAGCACCCATTAACCTCCCCCACCCAGCACCTATTAATCCATTCACCCCTCCACTCAATAACCCACCTCTCAGCACCTATTAACTCCCCACTCAGCACCAATTAATTTATTCACTCTCAGCATCCATTACCCCTCCCCTCTCCCAGCATCCATATTAATCCATTCACCTCCAGCACCCATTAACCACCCTCTCAGCACCCATTAACCTCCCCCACCCAGCATCCATATTAATCCATTCACCCCCAGCACTCATAGCCCTCCTCTGCACTCATTAACCCACCTCTCAGCACCCATTTACCTCTCCTCCAACCAGCACCTATTAATACATACATTCTCAGCAGCCATTACCCCTCTCTCAGCATCCATTAATCCATTTACCTCCAACACTCATTAACCCCCTCTGCATCTATAAACCCCCTGTCCAGCACCATGCATTCCTCCCAAGCACCCAGTAAACAGCTCCCCACAGCACCTACTAACCTCAATCACACACCATTAACAAGTTCCCTTACCTGCCTGGCTTCTGCTCATGCCTTGTTCTTTCTCCTGTGCAAACTGGGAGGTGGAGCTTGCAAACTTGGCTGTGTGAGGGGGAAGGAGAGGAGAGGGGACAGGTGCCTCTGACAGCCTTTATTTTTCTAACAAGCAGTCCCAATGCCCTTAGACAGCTGCCTTAGGGCCTGATTCAGAGCCGTTCGCTATTTGCGGTCGTTCGTTCAAAAACAAGGGGTGGCTATTCAAATGATCCGTTCGCAAATTGCAGTCTGTTCACACCTCTAAGTCTGAACGAGCGAGCAAAACATACGCTCGTTTATTTGTTAAAAACGCCCCCTGGCCGCTCGCACCATACGTCATGTCCGCTATTTATTAGATTAATCGAGTACATCGACCAGCGTATGAACTGCTCGCTATTCTTGTGGTTGGTTTTTGCTACCACAATTTTGAGAACAGTTCTGGCTTAAAAAAAACCCAGTGACGTGGTCAATGACGCTGCTGTTTTAAATATGCACACCCATAAAACGCCCGTTTTGACCTTTAAGCACGCCTGCGTTCTGATTTCCACTCCCCGTTTTCAAGCACCTTCCCCTGTTACCACCCACATACGCCTCATCCTGTCACTCAAATTATCAGGCATTCGCTATTTTGCGAGCACATGAATTTCGGCCGCACTGACTGGTTCGCGCATGCGTATAACGATCCATACGCATGCGCAGATGTGCGAACATCGCTCGGAACGAGCGTACTGCCGCTAGCGAGTGGCTCTGAATGAGGGCCTTAATCTGCCTAATGGAAGCACCATCCCTGCTTGTAAATGTCCTACATATTTATTATTAACAGTTATGACTATCAGAATTCTTCCAAAAAGTGTCCAGAGCCCCTCTGGCGTTGTGAATGGATACAATTCCCTGTATATGTAACAATGATGCAAAAGCTAATAATACACAATTGTAACATTGTAGTGTGCACTAACATGTCTTTGAATGTGTTGACTAAAGGACTCCATACATCTGCGATTAATTTCCTGCAATTCCCCATTCTGCCGATGTCGAGGCTTCGGGAATAATCAATTCGATGAAAAATCTCGATTCACCGATCCCGACCAGAAAGTGGACAGAATCGATGAGTTGGGGATTTTTAACATATTGAATTTCCTTGATCCGCTGCCGGTGTGATATGATGTGTACTGTATCTCACACTACCATGCTTGATAATGCTAACCAAATGATTAACATATTTGTATCAATGGACGGATCATTCATTTCCATTTCCAAAATTGCACTGGTTCACCGGTGTATTGATGGGATCCACGACCAGTCATTTCTTCACACCTGCAATTGTCATCGCTTACTGCACTGATTGTGATGTCTGAGAACCAGGTAATACTATTGTCTTGAAATAAAAGGACTGGCAGTGATCCCGCTAATACCCCAGTGAGGGATGGGTATGAAATACCGGTGGCTCAACCCCATCAGGGGTGGTAAGTATGTTATCCCTAACCTTCTCTCCTCCTAACCCTAACCCTCCCTCCGTTGTTGCCTAACCCTAACCTCCCCTTCCTGCACCCCAAACCTAACCCTCCCAGGGGGTGCCTAACCCTAACCTCCCCCCAGTATTGCCTTACCCTAACCTCCCCTCCCCGCAGCCTAACCCTAACCTGCATAGGGGGTGCCTAACCCTGTGTCCCTGGGGGTGCCTAAACCTAACCCCCCCATCCCTGGGGACAGTGCACTACTTACCGGATGTTCTGCATGCCGTCGTTCAGGATGCCGACACCATTATCCTGATGTCATTCGGGATAGCGGCGTTGGCATTTTGTCGGCGGTCAGGATTCCGGCATCTGTATATCGACGGCTGGTATCCCGTCCACCGGCATTTTAACTACATCCCCCCAGTGAGCCAGCCTGATTCTGCCCATTCCTGGAACATTTTATAAACAGTTTCCATGCATCACTGTTCTACTTTCAGTTAGAGATGAGCGGCTCTACTTTCAACACACTGTTAACCCATTCACCTGAACTAACCTTAAAGGGGCTTATCCACTAGGTGACCTGAAAGACTGAACATCTAGTGTTCAGACCTTCAGGTCGCCGAGGTGCGGTGCCTGCACTGAACGGCATTCACTGAACGTCATTCAGTGAAGGAACTCGACCTCCTATCTCTGAATATGCCGAACCTGACGAGCATCGTCAGGTTGACGGGCATGTTCAGTAGATAGTCGGGGTTGGCAAGGACCCAGCGTGCACGCGCATCACTGGTCCTTGCTGGTTATCCATTACCCGACTTTGTGAACAATGCAACCAAAACCTCCTGGTTTTGGTCGGATTGTTCACAAAGTCGTGTAATGGATAGGCCCCTTAACAGTCTAGTAATGGTAATAATAACAAAAGTCTGTTGTGCTGAAATGAGATAAGGTCAGGCTTGCCTACCCTCCCGATTTGGTCGTGAGAATCCTGAATATTGGGTGCCGCTCCCGACTCCCCAGAAAGGCAGGCAAGCCTCCCGGCTGCTGCCTGCCCCCCCAACTAGCTGCTAGAAATCCCCACAACGGGGGGCCCGATAACGGGATTTGCGCTGAATCGCATCATCGTGGTTCTGCCCCCTGCTTCACAATGCCTTTATTTTAGGCATTGTGAGGAGGGGGCGGGGCCATGATGATGCAATCATGTGGCTCCGCCCCTGGCCTGGCCCCCAACATGGACCCATTGCCCGGCCATGCCCTCCACTGTTTGCAGGCATTCAGCTCCCTCCCGGGAAGTATGGATAAGGTGTAGAAAGCATTTCCTGCACAGCAAGTAAACAGAAATGTTACTTCTTAGTTTACTAGAGTCTCTGTGCTCTCAGAAATTGTCCTGAAACATTGACCTTTAAACTGCTGCTATGAGCGCTGTCTGGTTAGATGCTGGGGAATGTAATGTTATATTAGCCTATATCCAGAGATGGTGTCTTTAGCTATCTTGTAAAAGTAGAACAAATTACACAGATTTCCCCCAGATAAATGGTTAATTTCTTGTTCATTATTAAACCTTTTTCTGCAGGAAATCATTTTAAGTGTTCCTAGTACAATTCCAGAGCTGTGAGCTATGGTGTTCACAAGTCCACAACGTTGCCTTGTCATCCAGAGTCACAAAGCGTCTTCATACACACAGAGCAGAGTGCAGCCGCAGATTCTTCTTGTCCAATGTCCCTCTTTAAAATAGAATAAACTACACTGCTATTTCTAGCACTGCACAGACACTCGCAGAGACTCACAGGACAGTACGATTTGTAGACTTTAATAAAGTGGGTTGTTGTCAACCTTGCCTACTCTCCCGGAACCTATGGGAGGCTCCCGATTTTTCAAGTAACCCCCCGCACCCCTGGAAGAGTAGGCACTTTTCCAGCATCCTGCCTAGTGAAATGGGCAGAATAGGGAGAATTTTCATGGAGATCGGCGGTCCCCTGTTAGGGGGTGGAGCCAGGGCCGTAGCTAGGGTAGTGCAGCCGGTGCCATCGCACAGGGCACCACAGGTCAGGGGGCGCTGTTTGGGCCTGTCAAATTTCTGTTTATTATCATTCTCACTTATAACTTCCTCTTATTTCATCCTCTGCATCTCCTGGCCTCCCCTATCTAATCCCTGGCCCTTCCCCATGAGGCCACTCCCCTTTTTTGGGTGCATCATGTCCCTTTGAAAAATGAGGGTGGCGCCAATGCTCTTTCTGGCACAGGGCACCAAAAAGTCTAGCTACACTCTGGGTGGAGCTTAATGACGCGGTTCTACAAGAATTGTGCCAATTGACTCCCACAATTTACAACGAGGGGAGGGGGCTTAACGACTCAAAAAGTCCGGCATCACCGCCCACCTGCTTCTCCTCCCCGGGCTTCTCCCAGGGAGAAAGAATAAAAAGTAGAAAAGTATGGTTGTTGTATATATAATATTTGAATGCATACACTATTTCTAGTAGATTACACATTTAAATAGAATATTCATATTTTTAATTCCTCCTATCAAAATCCTGTGCTTGCCTGTAAAGTGGTTTGTTAGGGACCTAGGGCCTATGTATCAAGATGTTTTATACATAAAATTGTGCAGAAACTGCAGTTTCTGCATCATTTTATGTATTGTTCCTACAGTATGTACTAATGGCACAATGCAGGAGATTTCACAAAAATTTCCGGCAGAGTGCTAATTGGCACTTCAGATCTCAGGCCCTGATTCAGAGCCGGATGCTCTGACAGAGCGCTCGCTCTGAATCAGGGCCGTCCCTCTTACTTTTTGGAGCGGCCTCCTGGCCGCTCGCATAGCTGTGGGTGACCACCCACAGCTATAGCAAGCGGCCAAAATGATGGTCGCGATGGTCAAGACCATCACGACCATCGGGCTTGCGACGAGACCCTTGTGGTAGGGTCTCGTCTGCCGCAAGCCCTGGACTGCTTTCGGCTCTATCAGAGCCAAAAGCACTCCCACTGACATCACTAGTGATGTCAGTGGGGCCGGCCCCAGACGGTAGGCGTTCCCATGGGAACGCCTCCGTCTGGGCAGCCACGCCCCCGGCACGCCCACCAAAGGGGGCGTGCTGTCAAACAGCATCGACAGCACGCCCGCTTTGGTGCAAGACCAATAACCATGGCTTGGCCGTCGTTATTCGGGTCTCGCGCATGCGCACAACGGAGCCGCCTCCGTCGTGCGCATGCGCACTTGGGCAACATCGACCCGCTTGCAAGCGCTCAGCGCTCACGAGCGGGTCTGAATCAGGCCCTCAGTCCCCATTATTACCAATGGGGACTACGATCTGATTCCTATGTACTAAGGGCCTGATTTAGCACAGATCGCAAGGCTGCATTTGCATGCACCTGGTCGATGTTTGCGTTCTGCGGATGCATCGCAGTGAGCGAACCGGCCACTGCAAATGGGAAGCCATCGTAGAGAGCACGCAGTCCCGTAGCACAGTGATTGACAGGAGGTGTCTGTTTCGGGGTGGTGACGGGGGGTGGTCCGCGAAACGCAACATGCCTTGCATTTGAACGCAGTTACAGGGGTGTGCATAATAAGCCACTGCGAATATTAACGCAGCTAGAGGTCTAGATGGCGACAGGAAGTTTAGCAGTATGTGAGTGAGAGCATGGTCAACCACAACTGTGCGTATGGGTCCGATGTTCCTCGATGTTAGTGATGTTTTTCAGTGAAATGCGAATGTATGTAGTGGGAAGTGGGCAGCTTTATACAGTGGTGGGCATCTTGGTATAGAGCTGCAGTTGCTGTGCGATCGCATTTTTTAGCATATTTTCGCAGCGAGCGGGTGCGTGCGAACGCAGCCTTGCAATACGTGCTGAATCAGGCCTTTAACTCCAAACAGCGAAGCTTTTCATAGTTTAGCCCCAGTATTTACACCATCTTCAGATGGTATAAACTTTCGATTTCTCTCTCGCAGCCCCCTCCCAGCTCCGGAAGCTATGCCTGTGCGCATGCGCAGTGTCAGCTTCCCCCGGAGAAGTCTCTAATTTCTGTGAAAGACTTCCCACAATTTGCCAGGGATATAACTCGCTGGGACACTGTAAGATGGATACATAATAATCGCTGCAGTATCGTGATTATGAGTACATAGACTCCCTATTCATCAAGGTGAATCGGGTCGGGTCAGTTTCCACATGTTTCTTGTTATGGACTCATTCGCCATATCCGCAATGCAGGAGATATGATGCATATCTACTGCATACAACACAAATCCAATGCATTCCCATAAACTAGCTTGAGGGTCTATAAATTATACAATTTGCAGAGCTTCGAAAACTGAAGTGACTGCAGGTACTACCACCAATGGCATAAGGCAGCTGAGCTCCTCTCCTTCCGACTTCCATTCAGATCCCTCTGCCTTCTCCAGCTCTTGCACATGCTTGATGGAAAGGTCACATATGTTCAGTTACACTGTCGGGATGGAACCCAGATATGTAATCGCTTGCCGCTGCTATTAGTAGCAAAAGCGGAAGTGTTAGGGCACGTGGGACAGCTGCTTCTCATTCTTCCACATGTTTACATAAATTATGTAGACAAGGCACCATAACACTTTATATTCCTATAATATAGATGTTCACTAAAATAGTGTATTTTACACAAATGGCGGAATTCAATTGTTTCCAGCCCTCTTCGCGCCCGACCGTAGCTATTCAATTGTTGGCCCTGTTGGGCGCGATCAGCTGCCAGTGCTCAATTTCAGCAGGGGGGTGCGAGCAGAAATGGGTGAAAAGTGACCTGTTTGGGCGCCCAAACGGCACTTTTCGCGATCGCGCTCAGCACTTTGGTCGGGGGTAGCCGATTTACGCGGCTAAACCCAACCACTTTGGGCGCGATCAGCGCGAAAAACAGTAACAATTGAATAGCGGCCCGCGATATCCCGTCACTTTAGACGTGAGATCCGGACCTGGAAATCAATTGAATACTGCCCAAAGGGTGGAATCTTCTGTAATGTAATCAGCCAAGATCTAATGAAGTCTCATACCTAACGGGAAAATTATGTGCTAATGCCCTTTAAGCTCTTATGAGCAGGGCCCTCTACCCTCTTGTGCTTCTACCTACTTTATTTTCATCTATTTCTTAAGCTGCATATACACACAACAATTTTGTTACCAACGATTTTCTGAACGATTTTCTGTCAGATTATCTGTCAGATTTTTTAAAGTGTAATGAACGATTTTTTTGAACTACAAACGATTTTTGCATATTCCCTTAATGAAAATCGTTCAGTTGGTCAGTCTGACTGAACTACAAACTACAAACGTGAACGAGCATGAACGATAATCGTTCGTTTGACTCAGAAAGTGAACAATTTTTTCAAAACGATTATCGTTAAACGATATCGTTTAAGGATAATCGTTCAAAAAAACGTTGTTTGTGTATACAGCTTTACTCCCCATGAAGGCACCTAAACACTTGGTTGCTTATGCTCTGTTGCTTATTTGGGTGTTATGATCGCTAATGTAGCAATGTATATTATCCATGTCCTTGTCCTGCATTGTAGTGTATTGTACTGTAAGTCATTGATCACTTATTTATGTACATTGTAAGGCTCTGCGGAACACTTGTGGCGCTATATAAATAAAAGATGACAATAATAAAAATAATGCGGCTACTGTGCCAAAAGACATTGAGGGGTCTATTTACTAAGCAGTGTTAGGAGACAGAGTGAAAAGTGATAAGGTGCCAGCCAATCAGCTCCCAACTGTCATTTTTCAAACACAGCCTGTGAGATGGCAGTTAGGAGCTGATTGGCTGGCACCTTATCACTTTTCACTCTGTCTCCTAACACTGCTTAGTAAATAGACCCCTCAATTACTATTGTTGCAGTCAATGATCACAGCTTTAAGCAGGATTTTTTCACTGATTTCTGCAAGTAGAAATTAGAGTGCAGCCCCGTGCTTAATTGAATTTAATAGACTCAAGTGAAATAGTGCCACAAGTGGACAAATTATCATGCCAATGTTTACTGCACATAATGCAGCTATCTCTCGTTCAAAAGTAAACACAGTATTGGCCAAGTACACAAAATGGAGGTGCACATAATGCCATTTTGTGAACTTGGCGAATATTTTGTGACTTGATTGGCTGAAATCTCACATATATAGGTTTAACCTACAAAATTCATAATTCCATTATACACTATAGAGACAAAGGACACTACACCTCCCAACATGACCTGACCACTGTACATGATCCTTACGTATATTCTATACAGACATAGGACACTGCACTCATGATCTGACCACTGTACACTGTACATAGCTAGGGGTGTACACGCGTGGCTTATGCCCAGGAGGTGCAGGGCCCAGGATGGCTTATGCCCAGGAGGTGCATGGCCCAGGAGGCGGTACCATCACTGCCCCATAGCATCTACATTTGGCTCATCAACAATTCCTTCTTATGGGCGCCCAAACTGCTGCTTGGATGCGCTAACCAGAAATTTGCTGCTTTAAGCTGCTATACTCGGCTTATTTGGGGCGCGACATGTGCGAAAACAAATGAATATATCTTCCATGTTTCGCCTCCCAATCTCCTGTCACTTCAGATGGGAGATCGGGCACGAAAAAACAATTGAATTTCCCCCTATTATGTCACATATTTGAGGGCAGAGCCAGACCTGTATACAGACCTGTATACTATAACTCTATTAAACTCTATAAAGACACAACTGCATGTTTTTGTTACCTGCGGCCTCCCTATGAGCTCAGTGCATGATACCACGCCGCAAAAAGAAAAACTCTTTTGCACCAATGCCGAATTGAATTGGGCGCTGAACGCGAGCCAATCGCAGCTCGCGAACCAGCACCCAATCAGGAATGCCCACTGCTGCCGCTCCTGATTGGCTGCTGGTCGGCGAGCTGTGATTGACTCGCGGCCGGCGCCAAATTCAAAATGCCAACATTGTATCTCCATGGCTGGTGGTCCGAGCTGCAATCAGCTTGAGGCCCGGCCCAAATCCACACTACTGCCACCAGATGCTCCCTACTGACAGGCGGTTCCAGAACGCTGTTCCTGATTACATTTTTCAAAAGATCTTCAGGAACAGCATTCCGGTGATTTCCACGCAAAAAATATCCCCATACATTGTACATGGTCTTCTGCTGTGTCCACATAAACCTGCCCCTCTAATCTTCTGATTATGCCCCTTTTAGTTTGCTTCTCTTTTCATAAGCACTTCACAACTGAATTTACATTATGCTCTGTTCATTCAACAAATAGGGTTCTCTTACAATCTATAAAGACATTAGATATAAGACCTGCCAAGATTATTACACACCATAAAAACATAGAGCGCTACTCTTATGCTAATGCTGGGCATACATTATCCAATTATCTGGCCTATCTGCCAATATCAAATAATTGTACAGTGTATTTGCCTGACCGATCACTAATTAACGGTTGGTCGAACATATCGAATCGTCCAGCATGTCTGATAGGTCTGATAATTGGTTGGCCACATCTGGCAGTGTATAAACTACCGCGGCTAACTGGCCGACATTTCCCCTGTTCCTTACCCATCAGGACCTGACTACTGGACTGTAATCAGTGGATTAAATAGTTAATTTCTACATAGGCATATAAGTTACAAACACATATACCCCTTGCTAGGCCTCTTGAGGTTTGAAATGAGATTGTCTTATTACAGTTGCAGTCTATGGATAGAATGGTCAAATGACCTTTTGGGGTCAAATAAGCCATAATTAGAGGGGCCCTAGCTTGTACCTGCCATGTGTATAATGAGCCATTCATAGCTTCCATGTTCTTATCAGTTAGCTACATTCCATTGGAATGACCATTTGTAAGCTGTGTAGAGATGCTGAGCATTATGGGTAATTACAGTGATGTCCAGACTCTATACAAAGGAGCCGTGAAATAGAGTTCATCTCCAGGCATTAGGATACGTCATTACTGTATGTCTTTGTCTGAATATCTTAGTGCTTACAGAGCATGTGCAAGAGAGATAAGTTTGGTCAATGCTATGCTGGACCAATGAGTGCTTGATACCTAGCACTGTATGTAACTGATATGGGCTTAATATCCGGAAAGTCAACACCCCAGACTAGGGTATATAAATCAGAGGTACACAAAGGACCCATTAGCTCATGCACGGATCTCAAAGTCTGCAGAAGAGGTGCCTGCAATGTATATTGATTATCTGGGCGTTATTGAATAAACGATGGGCTCCCCAGAGAGAAGATAAGATGAAGTACATCTTATGTTGCTGATGATGAATTACCGGTGTCATCGGAATACATAGACAAAAGTTGCGTATACTCTATACTTTGTATGTTGTTTGTTTATTGTTTGTTTGTTACTTGTAAATAAAGTGTGTTCATTTGTACTCACTCATATTGGTCACATGTGTGTACTATTTCATTTCGATCAGAACGAAACCCACCGTTATGCATGGACATAATCACAATTATACTACACTGTACAGTATATAAGCATAGTGCCTGCACATATTGTTCATTGCATACATTGTGCAGATCTAAAAAGCAAGGACAATAACAGAGACAATCATTTCCGTCCGTGCATGCATATTAAGCAGATGACAACTGCACATAGTTTACATTTAGATATTATTAATGGTAATAGAAATTAGGGGTGTGCACCGGCCACTTTTCGTGTTTTGTGTTTTGGTTTTGGATCTGGATCTTTCTTCGTGTTTTGGATCTGGATTGGTTTTGCCAAAACCACCCTTCCGTGTTTTGGGTTCTGGGTTTTGTGTTTTGGATCTGTATTTTTTTTTTAAAAAGCATAAAAACAGCTAAAATCACAGAATTTGTTGGTTTCTCTGCTCCTATGCTATTATTAACCTCAATAACCTTAATTTCCACTCATTTCCAGTCTATTCTGAACACCTCACACCTCACAATAGTGTTTTCATGTCCAAAAGGTTGCACCGAGGTAGCTGGATGACTATGCTAAGCGACACGAGTGGGCGGCACAAACACGTGACCCATCTAGGAGTGACACTGCAGTGGCAGACAGGATGGCAGTTAGAAAAACTAGGCCCCAAACTGTACATAATGCAAAGAAAAAAAAGAAGTGCAAGATGGAATTGTCCTTGGGCCCTCCCACCCACCCTTATGTTGTATAAACAGGACATGCACACTTTAACAAATCAATCATTTCAGCGCCAGGGTCTGCCACACAACTGTGGCTGAAATGATTGGTTCGTTTGGGCCCCCACAAAACAAGCTGGAAATTAATGTGTCCCTGCACAAACTGGCTCTACGGAGGCAAGATGTCATCCTCATCCTCCTCATCCACCGATTCCTCACCCTCTTCAGTGTGTACATCCTCATCCTCACAAAGTATTAACTCGTCCCCACTTGAATCCACCACCACAGGTCCCTCTGTACCTTCTGGAGGCTGGTCTCCCTGGAAGAGCTGATAATTCATTTTGATGAACATCATCTTCTCCACATTCTGTGGAAGCAACCTCCTACGCCTTTCGCTGACAAGGTTCCCGGCTGCACTAAACACTCTTTCGGAGTACACACTGGAGGGGGGGCAACTCAGGTAAAATAGAGCCAGCTTGTACAGGGGCCTCCAAATTGCCTCTTTTTCCTGCCAGTACAGGTATGGACTGTCTGACATGCCTACTTGGATGCTGTCACCGATGTAATCCTCCACCATTCTGTCAATGGTGACAGTATCATATGCAGTGACAGTAGACATGTCAGAAATTGTTGCCAGGTCCTTCAGTCCAGACCAGATGTCCAAACTTGGTCCTGCCTGCCCTGCATCACCGCCAGCGGGTTGCTTAGGATACCTAAGTTTTTTCCTGGCAGCCCCAGTTGCGGGAGAAAATGAAGAAGGAGCCGTTGACGTGTCACGTTCCGCTTCAGCTGACAGTGTGTTCACCAGCAGGTCTTTGCACCTCTGCAGGCTTGTGTCGGCCGGAAAGAGAGACACCACATAGGCTTTAAACCTAGGATCAAGCACGGTGGCCAAAATGTAGTGGTCTGATTTCAACAGATTGACCACCCTGGAATCCTGGCAAAGCGAATGAAGGGCTTCATCCACAAGTCCCACATGCCGAGCGGAATCGCTCCGTCTTAGCTCCTCCTTCACTTTCTCCAGCTGCTTCTGCAAAAGCCTGATGAGGGGAATGACCTGACTCAAGCTGGCTGTGTCTGAACTGACTTCACGTGTGGCAAGTTCGAAGGGCTGGAGAACCTTGCACAACACGGAAATCATTCTCCACTGCGCTTGAGTCAGGTGCATACCCCCTCCTTTGCCTATGTCATAGGTGGATGTATAGGCTTGTATGGCCTTTTGCTGCTCCTCCATCCTCTGAAGCATATAGAGGGTTGAGTTCCACCGCGTCACAACCTCTTGCTTCAGGTGATGGCGGGGCAGGTTCAAGAGTGTTTGCTGGCGCTCCAGTCTTCGGCACGCAGTCGCTGAATGGCGAAAGTGGCCAGAAATTTTTCGGGCCACCCAAAGCGTCTCCTGCACGCCCCTGTCGCTTTTCAGAAAATTCTGCACCACCAAGTTTATTGTGTGAGCAAAACATGGGACGTGCTGGAATTTGCCCAGATGTAATGCCCGCACAATATTGGTGGCGTTGTCAGATATCACAAATCCCCAGGAGAGTCTAAGTGGGGTAAGCCACTGGGCGATGATTTCCCTCAGTTTCTCTAAGAGGTTGTCGGCGGTGTGCCTCTTACTGAAACCGGTGATACACAGCGTAGCCTGCCTTGTAACGAGCTGGCGTTTCTGAGATGCTGCTACTGGTGACGCTGCTGCTGTTGCTGCGTAAGGTGATACATCTACCCAGTGGGCTGTCACAGTCATATAGTCCTTAGTCTGCCCTGTTCCACTTGTCCACATGTCCGTGGTTAAGTGGACATTGTGTACAACGGCATTTTTCAGGACACTGAGGACACTTTTTCTGACGTTTCTGTACAGTCTCGGTATCGCCTGCCTAGTGAAGTGGAATCTAGACGGGATTTGGAACCGGGGACACACTACCTCCATCAATTGTCTAAATCCCACTGCACTAATGGCGGATACCGGACGCACGTCTAACACCAACATAGCAGTCAAGGCCTCAGTTATACGTTTTGCTTCAGGATGACTGCTGTCGTACTTCATCCTCCTCGCTAAGGACTGTTGGAGGGTCAATTGTTTAGTAAAAGTAGTGGTGTTCCTACTTCCTCTCTGGGATGATGAACGACTCCCAGCAGCAGCAACAGCAGCAGCGGCAGCAGTAGGCGTAGCAATGCAGGATCCTCCAGAGGAATCCCGGATAGGAGAGTCAGTCATGCCAGTGACATGGCCTGCAGGACTACTTCCGATCCTGACTAAGGAGGAAATTGACGAGGAGGGAGTTGATGGTGTGGTTTGCAGGCGCTTGGATACAACAGGACAACGGGATTTAGGTGTCCCTGGACTGCTTACGGTCTTAGCCAAAGTTTCTGAACTTGACAGTAACTTTTTATGAACGCGCTGCAGGTGCCGTATAAGGGAGGATGTTCCTAGGTGGTTGACGTCCCTACCCCTACTTATTTCACCTTTACATATGGTACATATGGCAAGACAGTTGTTGTCCGGATTTGGATAGAAATATTGCCAGACCAAAGAGGTGGAATGTTTGGTCTTCTGCCCAGGCATGACCGTGATGGGCTTTTTCATCCCACGGACAACAACTGTCTCCCCCGGAGCCTGATTTAAACAAACCACATCACCATCAGAATCCTCCTCGCCAACTTCCTCCTCAGCGCCAGCTACACCAGTATCCTCATCCTGTTGTACTTCAACAGTGACATCTTCAATTTGCATATCAGCAAGTGGACTGTGGGTGCTCCTTTCAGCACTTGCAGGGGGCGTGCAAATGGTGGAAAGAGCCACCTCTTCCCGTCCAGTGCTGGGAAGGTCAGGCATCGCAACCACCACCACACTTGGACTCTCCTTGGGGATTTGTGATATCTTCTTAGAAAGCACAGTTCTTCGCTGTGCTTTTGCCAGCTTAACTCTTTTGATTTTTTTAGTGGGAGGAGGGCTTCCATCGTCATGTGAAGCTGAACCACTAGTCATGAACATACTAGGGATCGACCTTAGCCGTTCCTTGCCACTCCGTGTCGTAAATGGCATATTGGCAAGTTTACGTTTCTCTTCAGCTGATTTAAATGTCTTTTTCAAGGTCATTTTCCTGAACTTTGCCATTTGGGATTGTATGTGCCCTCTACTATGACATTGGGCATCGGCCTTGGCAGACGACGTTGATGGCATGTTATCGTCTATGTCATGACTAGTGGCAGCAGCTTCAGCACTAGGAGGAAGTGGTTCTTGATCTTTCTCTATTTTATTTTTATCGGAGAAAGTTTGGTCCTCCATTTATGTTATATCGATTTGATATATACGTGCGGCTAAACACAGAAAATAATTTTTTTTTTGGTTTGGACTGGAGTGTACTTTGTGGGTTACAGCACCCTTTAACGGTCAAGCCAGCCGGCCCTTTACTTATGACACAGGCGCACTCTTGGCACTACTTTGTTGATGCACGTGCGGCTACTGCGCACACAATTCACAAACACAGAAAATAATTTTTTTTTGGTTTGGACTGGAGTGTACTTTCGGGGGTTACAGCACCCTTTAACGGTCAAGCCAGCCGGCCCTTTACTTATGACACAGGCGCACGCTTGGCACTACTTTGTTGATGCACGTGCGGCTACTGCGCACACAATTCACAAACACAGAAAATAATTTTTTTTTGGTTTGGACTGGAGTGTACTTTCGGGGGTTACAGCACCCTTTAACGGTCAAGCCAGCCGGCCCTTTACTTATGACACAGGCGCACGCTTGGCACTACTTTGTTGATGCACGTGCGGCTACTGCGCACACAATTCACAAACACAGAAAATAATTTTTTTTGGGTTTGGACTGGAGTGTACTTTCGGGGGTTACAGCACCCTTTAACGGTCAAGCCAGCCGGCCCTTTACTTATGACACAGGCGCACGCTTGGCACTACTTTGTTGATGCACGTGCGGCTACTGCGCACACAATTCACAAACACAGAAAATAATTTTTTTTTGGTTTGGACTGGAGTGTACTTTCGGGGGTTACAGCACCCTTTAACGGTCAAGCCAGCCGGCCCTTTACTTATGACACAGGCGCACGCTTGGCACTACTTTGTTGATGCACGTGCGGCTACTGCGCACACAATTCACAAACACAGAAAATAATTTTTTTTTGGTTTGGACTGGAGTGTACTTTCGGGGGTTACAGCACCCTTTAACGGTCAAGCCAGCCGGCCCTTTACTTATGACACAGGCGCACGCTTGGCACTACTTTGTTGATGCACGTGCGGCTACTGCGCACACAATTCACAAACACAGAAAATAATTTTTTTTTGGTTTGGACTGGAGTGTACTTTCGGGGGTTACAGCACCCTTTAACGGTCAAGCCAGCTGGCCCTTTACTTATGACACAGGCGCACGCTTGGCACTACTTTGTTGATGCACGTGCGGCTACTGCGCACACAATTCACAAACACAGAAAATAATTTTTTTTTTGGTTTGGACTGGAGTGTACTTTGGGGGTTACAGCACCCTTTAACGGTCAAGCCAGCCGGCCCTTTACTTATGACACAGGCGCACGCTTGGCACTACTTTGTTGATGCACGTGCGGCTACTGCGCACACAATTCACAAACACAGAAAATAATTTTTTTTTTGGTTTGGACTGGAGTGTACTTTCGGGGGTTACAGCACCCTTAACGGTCAAGCCAGCCGGCCCTTTACTTATGACACAGGCGCACGCTTGGCACTACTTTGTTGATGCACGTGCGGCTACTGCGCACACAATTCACAAACACAGAAAATAATTTTTTTTTTGGTTTGGACTGGAGTGTACTTAGGGGGTTACAGCACCCTTTAACGGTCAAGCCAGCCGGCCCTTTACTTATGACACAGGCGCACGCTTGGCACTACTTTGTTGATGCACGTGCGGCTACTGCGCACACAATTCACAAACACAGAAAATAATTTTTTTTTTGGTTTGGACTGGAGTGTACTTTCGGGGGTTACAGCACCCTTAACGGTCAAGCCAGCCGGCCCTTTACTTATGACACAGGCGCACGCTTGGCACTACTTTGTTGATGCACGTGCGGCTACTGCGCACACAATTCACAAACACAGAAAATAATTTTTTTTTGGTTTGGACTGGAGTGTACTTTCGGGGGTTACAGCACCCTTTAACGGTCCAGCCAGCCGGCCCTTTATTTATGACACAGGCGCACGCTTGGCACTACTTTGTTGATGCACGTGCGGCTACTGCGCACACAATTCACAAACACAGAAAATAATTTTTTTTTTGGTTTGGACTGGAGTGTACTTTCGGGGGTTACAGCACCCTTAACGGTCAAGCCAGCCGGCCCTTTACTTATGACACAGGTGCACGCTTGGCACTACTTTGTTGATGCACGTGCGGCTACTGCGCACACAATTCACAAACACAGAAAATAATTTTTTTTTTGGTTTGGACTGGAGTGTACTTTCGGGGGTTACAGCACCCTTAACGGTCAAGCCAGCCGGCCCTTTACTTATGACACAGGCGCACGCTTGGCACTACTTTGTTGATGCACGTGCGGCTACTGCGCACACAATTCACAAACACAGAAAATAATTTTTTTTTTGGTTTGGACTGGAGTGTACTTTCGGGGGTTACAGCACCCTTAACAGTCAAGCCAGCCGGCCCTTTACTTATGACACAGGCGCACGCTTGGCACTACTTTGTTGATGCACGTGCGGCTACTGCGCACACAATTCACAAACACAGAAAATAATTTTTTTTTGGTTTGGACTGGAGTGTACTTTCGGGGGTTACAGCACCCTTTAACGGTCAAGCCAGCCGGCCCTTTACTTATGACACAGGCGCACGCTTGGCACTACTTTGTTGATGCACGTGCGGCTACTGCGCACACAATTCACAAACACAGAAAATATATTATTTTTTTAGCACTTGGGGGGAGCACCCCTGATGGACAGAGCACCCCCTGGACAACACTACAGCACTCCTTTAGGACTGGGACACTGCACAGGACTTTGGAGTGGACACAGCCCCTATGGAGAACTGACTGCACAACACAGTCCAGCCAGCCCCTATGGACTTTGAAGTAGTGGACACAGCCCCTATTAACAACAGCAGCACAACACAGCCAGCCCCTATGGACTTTGAAGTAGTGGACAACAGCAGCACTACACTACACTACACTACACAGCCCTAACTCCCACCCTCCCTCTTCACTGTCCACAGCCGAGTGAGAAAATGGCGCCGACGCGGGTACCTTATATAGGATCCAAAACCCGCGAGACTCGGAAGGCGGGATGATGACGTTTTGCCTCGATTTCAGATCCGAGTCAGGCGGGAAAAGTCGAGCCTGACTCGGATCGGACTCGGATCGGGGGGGCTCGGGGGGGTTCGGATTTCAGAAATCCGAACCCGCTCACCCCTAATAGAAATACACATATGATTGCTAGTAACATCCAACCAATGTGTTTCTATTGTTTAGGTTAGTGCTGATGCTGTTTATGCAGTGTATAGAGACTACATTATAACATATACACTATAACTCTCCCATCCTTGGTTTTCTGCTGTCCTTAGGTCTTTGATACATGATTTATGGGCCTCATCTGTGTTTTCTCTAGAAACAGTATCTCTTTATCACTGACCTCAAGTTCTCACTGGTTTAACATATGTCACTTTGGTTAATAGGAAAGGAAAACAAGCTAAATACTTGTACAGTCCTGGAGTTCAGGGCATAGTTTTACAAGAGTGACCTTGGACAGGAGGGCACCGCTTGTATTGAAACCAGATTAACTCATAATCCTAAACCATCACTATAGTCAGACGAGGAGACATACATTATAGACTAAACCCATTTACCAAAGTCACATAAAAGAAAGGGGAAAGGGGTGGCCAGACAAGTCTGCAAATGTGCCAAAGGCACTGTGTCATAATACAAAGTTACAAGAGAGCGAGTCCCTTCCGCCCATATGGCCATATTGCTGACACATACTGTATAACCGTTATACAAAAGGGCGGGTTAGGATTTCAGTCAGACTTCATTGTACTATGCACCTGCTGAAGGGGAAATGCCACACACACATTATTTAGAACCTGGCATATTTACATAACAGTGAATCATTCATAGTATTTCCTTTTACCTTTTACTTTATTAATATAGTAGTTTTCCATTGTGGGAGAAAATAAGATCCACACGATTGCACTAAAAATAACCAGATCAGTATCTATTTCTGCTTGTCTCAGTTATTTTACAGTCACAGGGGTCTATGTACTAAGCAGTGATAAGAGACAGAGTGAAAAGTGATATCCGTGATAAGGTGCCGGCCAATCAGCTCTCAACTGCCATCTCTGGCTGTGTTTGAAAAATGACAGTTGGGAGCTGACTGGCTGGCACCTTATCACAGACTTATCACTTTTCACTCTGTCTCTTATCACTGCTTAGTACATAGACCCCTAAACCTGTATTACACAGAACACATTTTTAATGGCGAGTGTAGCAACACAAAGGGAGACTCACCACAAGGTCTTTTATTATTTATTTTCTTCCTCCATGGTAATGAAGCTGGATTTGAGTTAGGTACATGGTCACACTGAACAGAGGGGCTGATTCAGACGCAGGACGCTCGCAAGCGGGTTGATGGTGCCCGAATGCACATGCGCACGACGGAGGGAGAACGCCTACCGTCTGAGTCCGGCCCCACTGACATCAGTAGTGATGTCAGTGGGAGTGATTTTTGATAGAGCCAAAATCACTCCAGGGCTTGCGGCAGCGAGACCCTACCGCAGGGTCTCGTTGCAAGCCCGATGGTCGCGATGGTCTTGACCCACACCTATGCGAGCGTCCAAGAGGCCGCTCCATTTTTAGTTAGGAGGGCACTGATTCAGAGCGAGCGCTCTGGTCAGAGCGTCCGGCTCTGAATCAGGCCCAGAGTGAACATTGACATTGTACTATACAGGTTTGGTCCATTTTCCAACTTGAAGCTATAAATATATAAAAGACTAATGTGGCTCCTCACCTCTATAGGGGTAATTCAGGTGTGTTGCACTCCAGCAGCCACTAGATGGTGTCCGACAGAGCATTTCAATTGTTGCTTTGTTTGGGCTGCTGACGGACGACGCAGACATTTCTACTCGCAGCCCCCTCGAGCTGGCGAGCAGAAATGACCACAAAAGTTTTTTGAGCACTCAAACGAGACCTTCCACGGGCGCGACAGTGTCCCGTCATTTTGACGGACTGCTAACTAGTAATCTGATAGAACATAATAAACCTTGTGGGACATAAGGGACGGTTATCTGCATGAGCACTAAAGACCAGGTAAGGCATTCATCCTGACAAGTAGCAGAGCTGCAGGCTGGAGGAGAACACATACTAAGGATGGCCAACGGAAGGGCACCATTGAATAGTGCTTCTGATCTGTGAAAGATAATCAATGCTTTTAGGTCAGGGGTGGTATGGAGTTCTCCTTAAAGGTGGGTCCACACCTAGAAGATATATCTCAGCAGATCGACTGATATGTCGGCAGGGTATGCAATCGGGAAGCCGACTGCCTAAATACCGGCAGCCGGCTTCCCGACTGTCATATCCCGGCAAGGGTGAAATGCCGGGCGTCTAGATGTAGACGCCCGGCATTTACCCGACGCCGGGAGACCGGCGCCTGGCATCCTGATCGTAGTGAGGCCGGGCGCCGCGAGCGGACAGCCGCGGGGGGGGAGGGCTAGGTTTAGGGCTCCCAGGGGGGACTTAGGGTTAGGCACCCCCCCGGGAGGGTTAGGGTTAGGCTAGGGGGAGGGAGGGTTAGGGTTAGGCACCCCGGGAGGGGACTTAGGGTTAGGCACCCCCCCGGGGGACTTAGGTTTAGGCAGCGGGGAAGGGGGTGGTTAGGGTTAGGCACTTAGAGGGGGGATTAGGGTTAGGCACTTGGGGGGGAGGTTAGGGTTAGGCACCCCTAAGGAGGGTTAGGGTTAGGGGGGTTAGGTTAGACAATACTTACCTATCCACGATCGGGATTTCCAGCGCTGTCGGGCTTCCGCTGCCGGGATCTCTGCTGATGTCGGGCTGCCGCTGCCGGGAATCCGTCGGCAGACTGTGCAGAACATATGCTCTGCATACAGACTGCCCGAGCCGTTAACGTGCGCCCGCCTACTTTAGCTGTTATTCACCGCCGGCCCGTGCAGCAAGCGTACGTGTGGACGATTGCCCGCCCATACACACAGCACAATGCACCGATATATCTGTAGATATATTGGACATTGGCTGTGCAGCACAGCCGGCGCTATATGTCTGTGAACGACGTCAGTCACAAACATATCGCTGGTACACTCTGGCCAACGCACACACAATATATCAGCTGTTCAATTGAACACCCAATATGTCGGCCAGTGTGTACCCAGCATAAGTTTATTGATTCTCACCAAGCACTTCCAGAAGCCTAAAGTTTCACATACACCGATATTGCCAAATAGGCTGTCGTCTGCAGACTTATCTGTACATCGGCTGTGCAGCACAGCCAATTCGATATGTCTGTGAACGACATCGTTCACAGACATATTGCGGGTACACACTGGCCGAAGGGCAGCAGATATATTGGCTGATCAATTGATCGGCCATTATATCGGCCAGTGTGTACCCAGCATAGGAACCAAACATAATTATTCAGAAACAAACACTTTGAGCTTGTATATGAGGTCACCTACTGAACGGTCCCTGTGTGACTGTCTGATGTCTAAACCTATCTCCCATTTGGCCACTGAACTCTCTGGTTGAGCGGCAAGGTCAGCAATATACTGGCCAAACACACTGCTCATCCACAGGAGTACAGGGACATGATGTGAGACTAAAGTCAGCAGGGACCTGCTGTGTGAGAGATGCAGGCCACATGGACAGCAATGAAACACAGAGCATACTGTGACCGTGAGAAAATATTTATCCTGCAATATATTGGCACTGTGTTCTGTTCAGAATGCAATGTGAGAATTCCCTTAGATACACTCTAAGGCAGAATTTGAAGTGTTTATACTTTAGTTAAATTGCCCACGA
Organism: Taudactylus pleione; assembly: GCA_031769625.1. Classification (NCBI taxonomy): domain Eukaryota; kingdom Metazoa; phylum Chordata; class Amphibia; order Anura; family Myobatrachidae; genus Taudactylus; species Taudactylus pleione. The sequence goes on from JAUIMM010000467.1 coordinate 3,414,164, forward strand.
GTGATTGACAAGCTATTGTCTGTGACTTACTGTCTACAAAGCTGCTTCTGCCTGTTAATTGTTATTGCTGAATGAGAGGAGACGGGATAGAAACACACACCTATGTCTGCCTTTCACTTCTGAGCAAGGTATACAGAGCCCCAGGTTATACTGTAATATTTTTAGTTGTGCCATCATACGCCTTGTCTGTCTATTACCCATTGAGAAGTACTGTGTCCTAAACAGGTAAGCAGTACATGCAGGACACCATATCAAGAAGAGAACAATGACAACGTTTGGAGAAACAAGAGGAATTTTAGAATACTTGTAAACTTCATTTGCAAAATGGATATATTAAATATTAAACATTTACTATAATAGACAATATTCTGCATGAAAACAAAAACACATGTTCATTCCCTATTAAATGCATGCTACCCAAATTCTAATTGTGTTTTTCTCTAGCCATTTCTGGCAATTCGTTTTAACTTTTGTTTTTGTTTTCATCTTACAACCTGCTGCTTATTGCATCCTCATTTCACTATTACACAGGAATTTAAAGGGCATTCGTTTCCAATGTCGTATATTTATACTTTTTGTGTTCTTTTTATACTCCACGTAAATCGTCAGGGTTAACAGCCGCACCTCAATGGTGGTCCTAAAATATTGGCCATTTGTGTAGTTAAATGCTAAATTAGAATTTGAGATGTGTCAGTCCCTTTTAAAATCCTTGCTAGTGAAAAAGATAGAGCGTTAAGTTTTTTCAGTATACATATTATTTATAAGCCACAGCTATATGCTACACTATCAGGCTTTTTCACTAGTGCACAATTCTATCACCAATTCTACCTGTTTGCACAAAGTATATATACTATGGGAGCAGAAGCCCATGTGTACCGCACACTCAGTACCCATTATAAATATGCTTATGTCTAGTGTGCTCAAAATACTAATCACTCTCCTTAGGATCAGCTTGATAATTTGGAAGGAGTGGCTGTATACCATACTTGCCTACTTTTCAGGTTTCCTCTCTGGGAGCAGCCCGGAGAGGGGATGCAAGTGGGCGGTGATGGGGGCGGGGCAATACTATTTGTGTCATTAGATCCCTCCCCCTCGTGGCAAAATGCCACAAACCGAACATATTTGAATAGGGGACGAGGCCAAATCATGCAATTATCAATTGTGTTACTAGGTATCGTTCAACCTGACATTAGACAGGGAGAAGGGGCCCACCGGGGATTTCCCCTGTACCCCTGTGGGCCTGACCAACCCTGCCCGTAGCCAGAAAGTAGTTTCTGACTTCTACTTCCTGAAATACAAGTACCATACTTGCCTACCCTCCCGATTCAGCAGGGAGCCTCCCGAAAATCGGATGCCACTCCTGGCGCCCCGGAAAGGTCGGCAAGCCTACCCCACCGACACCCCCCCTGCGTTGACAAGAAAAAAAAACACAGCGGGGGCGTGATTCATGCTGAATTGAGTAATTTTGGCCCCGCCCCCTGCTTCACAATGGCGGTAATCTCTGCATTGTGTAGTGGGGCCAAAATGACGCGATCACGTGGCCATGTTCCCCGCTCCACCCACTAATACTGGTAGCCTGTCCGCCCCTGTCCCCTTGTGCTGCCCCCCCCTCCCCCACACTATGCCGATCTGGCATAGGAGCAATAGGAGCAGTTGCTTTTGATACTCACTAAATGGAGTCCTCTCCTCTTATGTCCAGATAGGTGGTTAGCAGCAGCTCTGGTGTTAAAAATAAAAATAAAAGTTAAATTGTATTGAATTTACTTGGCATATAAGAGTGCACCCAAAAATGAGTCTCCTCTGTCTTTTCCTGCAGTTTGCAGAACATAAACCTGTTTGAATAACCATCATACAGTAAAGCCTCGTACACACTGGATGATGGGTGTACGGAGTGATATTGGCAGTGGCGGGCCCGGCGGGGGTGACAGCATCATTAAGTGCATCCACACTTGCCGATGCCGGCAACGACGAACGACGGCAGGGGGGGCATCGTTAACGATATTCCCAGAATGAGTTGCTTGTACAGATGACTGGGGATATCGTTAATGGCCCGAGTGAGCGAACATCATTCGTCATTAAGTTCATGCACACTGAAAAATTTGAACTATATCTCGTTCAATGTTATCGTTCATATCGTCCAGTGTGTATGCGCCCTATGATACATGTGACACCTGCTCAAGTACAATTGACAAACAGCAATGTTGCATAACAATACAGTTTGATTGGAAAGACTCTACATTGCCACCTGGTGGTCCAAAAGTGCTGCTACATGTTTCTTTCCTACAAACTTTTCTTAGCTTTTTTTTTTTTATGACAGTTCTTCATTTTCTGCTTCACTGAGCAGAGTTGAAGCTAGTTCAGAAGCGGACATGTGATACCTGTCATATTAATTAGGGACAATGTGCTGCCATACATTGCCTCGATGTACGGCAGCGCACGTTTTGCCATTACAGTATTAACTACATCAGTGCAGGATTAAAGACCGATATTGTTATAGTTCTTATCGTCCTGTTATATCTGACCATGTGTACGCACCATAACTGCTTTGGGGCTCGCTTACATTTGGATGTAAGTCAATTTTATGACACGCCTCTCTATGCAGCTGTACACGTCCACTTTACACTTTAGGTGTTGCTTTCGCAATCTCCCTTAAATTCTTTTCAAAAGTAGGCAAGTATGATATATGTTATATATAGCACACCGCTTTAGGCGGGATGGGTACGGGATGCCGGATACTGACACCTGTTTGTCAGTATTCTAATCCTCCCCCACTCCGTACTTTAACCCTAACCCTCCCTCCCTCAGTGCCTAAATCTAACCTCCCCCTAATGCCTAACCCTAACCGCTAACCCTCCTTTTTACCCTGCTACTTACCTTCTGCATTCTGCCAGTCGGGATGCTGGCGCAGGGATTCTGACAGGTGTCGGGATTCCGGCACCAGCATTCTGACGGCTGGAATTTGGAGTTATGGCGGAGATCTTATTAGCCATATGCACACCATACAAAGACTGATGTGACTTCTCTCTCTCTCTCTGAATTGCAGGTATATTGTCAGTACTGCTCCCATCAGATGCTGTTATATTGACTGCAAAAGCACAGCTTTGAAAAATTATTTTAGATAAATTGTCACTACTTTTATATTTGGAGCAAATTCTATAAAGGAAGATTAGGAATTTATTGTGAATCTGTGATGGTCCACTCCCTTCTCACAAATTGTTTATCTTAGGCTTTATTGCATCCCAATATAGAGTGTGTTGAGTACTGGGGGGTGGGGTCCCAATCAGTGAGCACACAGAGACATGTTTGTAGTTTTAGTTATTAGTTAGGCTGCATAGATGCAGGCTGCAATAGTCAGTTTTAGATTCAAAGTGTTAGATTATTAGTGTTATTATAATTTGTTAACTAAAATGGAGTTACGCCGGAGGTAAGCTGGAGGAAAATTGAGGGAAAACATTCTCAAGACCAGAACACTTTCTGAACAACATCAAGCAACATACTTATGTAAACTACCGAATTCACCAACAGCTGCTGTACTCTACGCTGCTGTAAGTACTTCCCTATCTGCGTGCTGCTCTTGTTTCTCTCATCAGTCTGCTTTCCAACCCTCTGCTGCTTTCCCCCACCTTTCCTGTTCCTCCACTCTCAACTACCTCCCTCCCTCCATGGCCTTGCTACCCCACCACTAAGCCCCATTCCCTCCTGGTTCTGCCTGTCACCTCCAGGGCTGCCAAGAGAAATTCTGGGCCCAGGTACAGCAACATCCTGTGGGACCACAGCATGTTGGGCATGGCTGCACCCATTTGTGAGTGGGTCTAGCATGTCTGATGCACCCACTCACAGGAGCATGGCATAGCACGCAGCAGCTGGGACTAAAGTATTCACTACTGTATTAGGATGGCGGGACAGACCCATAACAGCTGCATTTTTAGCAGGATGTATTTAGATGCTAAAATGTAACAGATACAAATTAAAATGCTACAACTTTATTTTGTACATCTCTCATAACACATAAACATACCGTATATACTCGAGTATAAGTCGACCCGAATATAAGCCGAGGTACCTACTTTTACCACAAAAAACTGGGAAAACTTATTGACTCGAGTACAAGCCTAGGGTGGAAAATGGCAGCAGCTGGTAGTGCCCCCAGTAGTAATTGCCCCTGGTTGTGCCCCCAGTAGTAATCCCTCCTGGTAGTGCCCCCAGTGGTAATCCCCCCTTTCAGTGCCTCCAGTAGTAATCCCTCCCTGGTAGTGCCCCCAGTGGTAATCCCCCCTGGTAGTACCCCCAGTAGTAATCCCTCCCTGGTAGTGCCCCCTGTAGTAATCCTCCCCTGGTAGTTCCCGCAGTGGTAATCCCCCCTTTTAGTGCACTCTGTAGTAATCCCCCCCTGGTAGTGCCCCCTGTAGTAATCCCCCCCTGGAAGTTCCCCCAGTGGTAATCCCCCCTTTTTAGTGCCCCCTGTAGTAATCGCCCCCCTGGTAGTGCCCCCTGTAGTAATCGCCCCCTGGTAGTGCCCCCAGTAGTCCCCCCCCAGTAGAGAGAGACATAATAAGAATAAAAAAATCACTTACCTGAAACTCCCGCGCTTGGTCCCGCCGCTAACAGCTCCTCCGGCCACTTTGCATGGGAGAGACGTCATTACTCATGACGTCTCTCCCATTACCCACTGTGGGAGCCGGAAGATGGCTCCCGCAGTGGGAGCAGCAGCAGCCGCTGAGAGTCTGACAGACTCTCAGCGGCTGCTGATTACAGCAAACACACAGCTGCCGGCTCCGGCGACTGTGTATTTGTGCTGTGTAGCGCTGACCGAACTCCGTCCGGTCAGCGCTACTCTTCACTCGAGTATAAGCCGAGGGGGTACTTTTTCAGCACAAAAAATGTGCTGAAAAACTCGGCTTATACTCAAGTATATACGGTAATCTATTTTAAGTCATAGAGATAGATGATTGAAGGACTCAACTTTGACATTACATCAGGTCATCTTAAACACACACATTCTGCAGCACATAACCTAACCCACTGCTCCATGCTCCTTCCTCACTATCTACCCCGTCTGTGTCGCCCCTGTCTGTCTGCCCCTCTCACGAGCAGGGCCCTTGTCCCTCACGTGCTTCTCCTCCCCCTACTAATATTATCATTTACTCCTAACTGCCCAATTAACACCTAATACTTAGTTGCTGAGGCCATTCTGCTGGTGTTATGCGGCTATGAGTATAAACCATGTCCTTGTCCTGCATTGTTTTGTATTACTATTAACTGTGCTTATTTATGAACTGTGTAAGGCACTCCGTAACCTTTGTGGTGCCACATAAATAAAGGATAATAATAATAATTCCATCTGCCGGGATATTGAATGTATCTCATTTTAGGCTACTGATATTTTATATCAGTGCCAAGGTAAACCCTTTTTCCATGTTTTCATCGTAACAGATACACTATAGGAGATAATTCAGGCTTGGAACCTGCTAGAGGATGTACTGTAGAAGAAAGCTTTGGTCTTGTAGAGGAAATAAACCAAGTGATACATTTGGAATTAATCCCAGCGACAGCATGAAAAGCACAAGCTGAATAAAAAAGGTCAAACTAGCTGCAGATTCCACCCTCCTGTACCAGTACAGTGAGGAGAACAGTGATGTCGCCTGTATGTCATCCAAGCACAGTGTCCTTACATTCTCCACACTGGGTCATCATCACTGTGTCTCCAGCACCCTGACAGAGCAGACAAGCAAAGAAAACAAAAGATGACAAGCGGAAGGTGATAAGTTCACATAAAAGGCCACAACACAGCTTGTCCTCACTGCCCAGGCTCCACAAGCCAGGTAATAAGAAAACATTGGAAACTGGAAAAAATACTCATAGACCTATGTACAGGTTGCTTATTCTAAGTGATTACTTGTAATGGTTTAGGAAACGTATGCCACTTCTTAGGCTGGGTGAAATCACAAACAAAATGAGGTGTTTTAGAAATCACAAACAAAATAAACACAATGCTCTAGTATTGTTAAACTTAATATGAATTACATTCATTTGCAATTAAGATACTGAGGGCAAAATTTACTAAGCGGCGGGTACTAAACCCTGGCAGTCTGGTGGCAGTTTGACGGCGGTTTCTAAATGACACCAAAACTGCCGCTTAGTAATTATAGCCCTAGCCCTATGCTATTCTAAAATGTGTTTTGACGGTTTTGCGGTGGTTTTAACATTAGTAAATCTGCGGACAACAAAACTGCTGCTAAACCGCCACAAAACCGCTGGAGGTTATTAACGCTGCTTAGTAAATTTTGCCCTGAAGCTTATAGTGCAATGTTGAATATATACAATGGAATGGGAATGAAATGACGGGGGCTAAACCGGCTGCCCGACAGAATGAGGATCCTGACAGAGGCAGGTGAGTACCCTAACCTCCCATGTCCCCCCCTAACCATAACCTTCCCTTAGTGGTAGCTAACCCTAACCTCCCCCCCCCTAGAGACTAACCCTAGCCTACCCCCGGGGTGTCTAACCCTAACCCTCCATTACCTCTCCCTGGGGGTGCCTAACCCTAACCTCCCCCCCCTAGAGACTAACCCTAGCCCCCCCCCGGGGTGTCTAACCCTAACCCCCCATTACCTCTCCCTGGGGGTGCCTAACCCTAACCTCCCCCCGGGGGGGCCAACCCTGACCCCCATTACCGCTCCCTAAACCTAACCCTCCTGGCAGAGGGTGCCTAACCCTAACCCTCCCCCCTAGGGGTGTCTAATACCAACCTCCCCCTCAAAACCTAACGCTAACCCTGCTAACTACCCTAAACCTAATAACCCCCCCTCCCCCCACAGCTAACAGTACTTACCTCATTCGGGCATGTGTCCTCCTGGATTCCGCCATCGGGATTATGATAGGCGTTGGGATTTCGACGCCTTACATGAATCCTTTGCCGGCATTCAGCAGTCGGGATTGTCACATAACTACATCCCTATACAATGTATGATTGCAATTGTATTATTTATTGAACCAAGTTTTTTCTCGCGTTAGGCTTCACTTCTATTATTCTATAATCATAGTTAGTTAGTACACGTAAGCTGAGGGAAGAGGAAACTACTATTAAGTGATAAGATAATACGCAAATAATACCAGAAAACAGAATAACTTAATGCGCGTAATAAACATAATGTTACTGAAAAGCTCCATCTCCAGCAGTGAAACCACACCTGTAACCTAGTACTACCCTCAATGATTAGTTTATGGATAGTCACAAACAAACAACAAAAGTCACAAGTGGCGCCGGCAGCAGCGGATCTGAGAAGTTATACAAATGCTACTGGTGCCGTCTTTTGAAATGACACGCTCACTGCTGGCTACTCAGATCTGCTGGTGCATCCGAAGACGCGGCATTGGATCAACATTGGGAACATCGTGCGGACCACCAGACATATGAGCAACCCCAAGGTTGAACAGACTGTCCGCTTCAAAACAGCAAGAGGCCAGTGAATCTGCATCTGAAGACGCAATCGCTGGCTTCGGCACATCCCTAAAACGGCGATGACAGTTTCTAGAACACTCCTATCCAGCCCCCAAATGCCTGAAAGATATCAATCGCACTGAGAGTAACACCACAGTGCAGCTGCAGCCGCAACACCATCTCCGGACACGGGCACTGTGGCCAGGGCCGGTGCTACCATTAGGCAACTTTAGGCAGCCGCCTAGGGGCGCTGGCCACTGGAGGGCACCGCTGAGTCCACAAAAAAAAAAATTGCATAATTCATGGCTGAGTGGCATATAATGAATTTGTGGCACAGCTGTGTGGCATACTATGAATTTGTGGCAGTGTCATGAGGTATATTATGATTTTGTTTCTCTGCTGTGTGGCATATTCTATATAGTATATTATGGATTTGGGACACTGCTATTTGGCATATTATAAGCTGGGGACACTGATGCGTGGCATATTATGAATTGGAGGGAGCAGGGGTGGTTGGTGAAATCTTGCCTGGGGCGCCCGGAAACCTTGCACCAGCCCTGACTGCGGCACGATGGATGCACAGAACAGAAAACAGTGATTTGCGGCCGAATCGGTACAGCGTACACCACAGTGACAGCGTGGCTTCATCACATTCTGTGCAACTGCCCTGCGGATCCAGCTTTCAATGCAAGTGGTGGAAAATAGTAAAAATATCGCTTCAATTCCATCCTACTATCACATCACTACAAACTCCATTAATTGCAATGTATGATATCATATATGATCATGTATAAACTTTGTGTGGAAGCTGCAGAAGGACTCCAATGACTGTGTAAGAAGAGGACAAGTAATAATTGAGGGGCATATTTAATAACAAACAATATTCTTGTTATCACTCGTTACTAATCATAAATAGTGCTGCCATCAATCAGCTCCTAACTGTCATTTTTCAAACACAGTTAGGAGCTGATTGGTTGGAGCACCATTTAAGATTAGTAACAAGTGATAACATGAATATTTCTCGGTATTAAATACGCCCTTTAGGGGTCAATGCATCACCACATATTTTAGGGAACAGACCATTCATCATCAGGGGTGCAATTGGACACCATATAGTCAACAAACTCCGAAAACTGGAGTTTGCCTGCGAGAACAAACACAATCTTCAGATGGCGTTTGTTGTCGAAGCCCCGCTCCGTCCTATTGGAAGGAGTCCTGGGGATGCAAAGAGGGATCCAAGCAGATCTCCATGCCGCCTCCTCACTGCTTCTCCAGCTGCTTTGCGTATACGTGACCTCCAGTCACACATGCGCAGAAGTCGGCCACGGGGGAGGTAAGTAACGTTGCTACTTCTGTAGCAGTGTTACTCATCGCAGGGACAGCTGCTTTTCGGAGCAGCTGTCCCCGCATCGGAGCAATGCTGAATTGCAGCATGGTTTTGCCAGAGTGCAAAATTGCTCCAAATATGTGGATTTACTCCTACCATCTGCACTGTTCCGAATGCACCTAGAATTTCCCTTGTACCAAAGGGCAATGTGGAGGCACAAAACAGGTCTCATTCAGGGGCTGATTCTGAGTTTGGAGTAAAGCTACTTTGTATCTGGAATAAACCATGTTGCAATGCAGTGGTGCAAATACATTTATATTGCATGCAGAGTAAATACTGGTAAACTCCAGCATGGTTTTACAGATGTGCAAGGTATCGCCTTTTTTTTTTTTTTTTTTACTTTGCTCTCTACACAGAATCAGCCCCTAAAAGACACATATATCAATCCCATGCAATAAACAATTATTTTTTGGCACTATGGGCTTTGGATAACTTCAGAACACAGTTTTCTGAGGATTTTCCACAGAGAATGTTTAATAAATATGCCCATAAAAGTATAGAACAAGACACGTAGAATGCCAAGTTTGAACTAATGCAATATTCACGTCAGAGTGGGAATGGGTGCGAGCACTTTGCTTCCGTATCTCAGTTCAATTATATTGTTCTGCAAGTGGCATTCTGATTTTCCACAGCTTTGCAAATCTCTGTGAAACGGTGGGAATGGGTATGAAATATCCGGACACTGGAAGCCAGACAGTTCAGGATCCCGACGCAGACAGATAAGTCCCCAATCCCTCCCCTCTCCCCCTCTAATCCTCCCCTTGTGGTGCCTAACCATAACCTCCCCAGGGGGGTGTCTTACCCTAACCTCCACCCTGGTGGTGCCTAACCCTAACCCCTCCTCCCCGCACCCTAACCCTAATTTCCCCCGGGGGTGCCTAAACCTAACCCCCCTTCCCCGGGACGCAAATCATACTTACCCGGCCCTGGGCGTTTGACAGTCCAGCGGTTCAGGATGCTGATACAGGTATCCTGATCCCCTTTGGGATATCGGCATTTTGCTGGACAGCGGGATTCCGGCATCAGTATTTCGACAGCCGGCATCTCAACTGCATCCCGTACTTTGCAAGGAATGCCTTCATTCCATCCAACTCCTCCCATTGGTACAGTATGTACAGACTTCTGCTCCTCTGACAGACACTGCCATCTTGCACCATAAATCTATGAGTGGTTGGGTGATTGGTTTTACGCTATGTAAATGTATTTTATTGAGAGAAAAAGTGTAATACCCCGAAAATGAGAGAATAGAAATGTTAAAGTGCAGGAGAAAGCTGGAGTTACCTCAGTGGTGGATCAGTCTTATTAGTTATTCCTTTGGTGCAACTCTCAACTCATATCACAGACACAAACAGAATTGCAGCAAAAATGTATTCTAATAATTCTTGCATTTATTAATAACGACATCAAACGGTGACTGGAATGGGTCAGTTTGACTTAAATTAATCAATAAAGTAGTTCACACATAACGTTCAATACAAGTATCAATATGCACAACCTCACTTTAATAATGAATTATCTGGTTCTGCACGATGAGTCTAAAATAACAATATTACTACAGACTTAGCTAACACTGACTATAATACCTGCAGATCTAAGTCACAGTTGTGTTCCTGTGTGTACACGTTGGGGCCCGTAATTCCATGCATGCACAAAATTAGTTTTTACTTAAGCAGTATTGTTGCAGCGCTGTTGATGAGATAATAGCTGTTATATCCATGCCACATAGCGCCTGCTTGTGTGTGTGATAAATGTCTTTCTGTCACCAAATCTGAGGCAGGATCTTAGGATGCAGCTTCCCCTCCGGAAGGTAGGCACAGCTTACTGGAACATGTTTGCTTTATGTTAATAACACGAAAAACAGACTGTGGCACTACAAGTCCCAGCCACTCTTTTGCTATAGCTTGTTTCTTCTGCTTCTGTGCAGGAGCCACCATCTCAGCACACGCCCCCTCATGTGTAATGGCCACGCCCTCTCCCAGCTCCTCCTCCAACTGCTATTTCAGCCTGCTGCCCACCACTCTGCTCTCTCCAACTCTTGTTTTTCTTTTTTAAATCAACTTTATTAACAATGTCACAGGCTTCCACTCCCTTTTCCAAAATGGCCAATGAAATGTCATCTCTTATGAGATGGCCGTTGTCAGAAACACCTGTAAAATAATAGTCTACAATGGCTGGGTATTATCTGTGGCTGGGACAGGTCTTTAAGTGATACCATACACCTGCAGGGTATCACAAAAGTCCTCACTGAGGCATGAATGATAAGTCTTCCAACTCTTGCACAATGCAGGAAGGACAGTGAGGGAAGTAGCCACTTACATACATCCTGAGAGCTCTGGCTGTTGAGTGTAAGACACTAGCCTGGAATCATGATGTGTTAAACTCAAAGACCCAAAACATAAAGAAATAGTGTGACAGCAGTCATTGGGGCCCTGTGTAGAGATAAGAATCTTTGTTTCCTGTGTTACACATGTTCCAGGAGGCAGAGCATTGCACGCAGGTATTGCGCAGCTGAAAGCCTCATGTTGTGTAAACACTAGCTATCAAGTACTAGCAAGGAAGGAAGACACACACTAAATGTAATATGTTTTGTCCCACTTACTTCTTATTGCCCCTAAACCACTTAAAAGGTTTAGCAACAAAATAAAGCATTTAACCACTGTAATGCAGGTGTATTCCTGTGTATGTTAGATTGTAAGCATAAGCAGTGAGAAGTTACTGTATGTTCCCATGAGTCAGGAACATATCTATAATGGGTGCAGGGTGCGTTGTGCACACGGGCCCCTGGGTCTAGGGAGGGCACACACCCCGCACCCATATTTTTAATACTTATCTCTCCGAAGTCCCACGTTGGCTGTAGCAGCGCTGCACAAAACGCATGGAAAATGGCCACCACTGTCGTAGGGAAATCGCCTGCATGCGCAGTGGACTCTGGGCACAGACTAGTATCCAGAGTGTACTGCTGCAGTCAGTCTTCTGCCGGCCGCCGGGGAGAGAGGAGAGGGCCCCGGACGGGGAAGGCACACGGGCCCCCTCTTCTCTTAATACGCCCTTCCCATGAGTTGCTTTTTTTCTCCATAAGACTGTGAACAAATGTTGATGTTTCCAAATAAAAATAATAGTGTTGAAAAATGATATAAAGCAATGTTTTTTGAGATAAATAAATACCCTAGTTAAATTTGGGGTACATGCAAATTAGGGGTGTGCACCCCACTTTTCGTGTTTTGTATTTTGGTTTTGGATCTGGATCTTTCTTCATGTTTTGGATCTGGATTGGTTTTGCCAAAACCACCCTTCCGTGTTTTGGGTTCTGGGTTTTGTGTTTTGGATCTGTATTTTATTGAAAAAAAGCATAAAAACTGCTAAAATCACAGAATTTGTGGGTTTTTCTGCTCCTATGCTATTATTAACCTCAATAACCTTCATTTCCACTCATTTCCAGTCTATTCTGAACACCTCACACCTCACAATATTGTTTTTATGGCCAAAAGATTACACCGAGGTAGCTGGATGATTATGCTAAGCGACATGAGTGGGCGGCACAAACACGTGGCCCATCTAGGAGTGACACTGCAGTGGCAGACAGGATGGCAGTTTGAAAAACTAGGCCCCAAACAGTACATACTGCAAAGAAAAAAAAGAGGTGCAAGATGGAATTGTCCTTGGGCCCTCCCACCCACCCTTATGTTGTATAAATAGGACATGCACACTTTAACAAACCAATCATTTCAGCGCCAGGGTCTGCCACATGACTGTGGCTGAAATGATTGGTTCGTTTGGGCCCCCACAAAACAAGCTGGCAATTAATGTGTCCCTGCACAAACTGGCTCTACGGAGGCAAGATGTCGTCCTCATCCTCCTCATCCACCGATTCCTTGGATAAAACAGGAAAAAGGGATTTAGGTGTCCCTGGACTGCTTACGGTCTTAGCCAAAGTTTCTGAACTTGACAGTAACTTTTTATGAACGCGCTGCAGGTGCCGTATAAGGGAGGATGTTCCTAGGTGGTTAACGTCCCTACCCCTACTTATTTCACCTTTATATATGGTACATATGGCAAGACAGTTGTTGTCCGGATTTGGATAGAAATATTGCCAGACCAAAGAGGTGGAATGTTTGGTCTTCTGCCCAGGCATGACCGTGATGGGCGTTTTCATCCCACGGACAACAACTGTCTCCCCCGGAGCCTGATTTAAACAAACCACATCACCATCAGAATCCTCCTCGCCAACTTCCTCCTCAGCGCCAGCTACACCAGTATCCTCATCCTGTTGTACTTCAACAGTGACATCTTCAATTTGCATATCAGCAAGTGGACTGTGGGTGCTCCTTTCAACACTTGCAGGGGGCGTGCAAATGGTGGAAAGAGCCACCTCTTCCCGTCCAGTGCTGGGAAGGTCAGGCATCGCAACCACCACCACACTTGGACTCTCCTTGGGGATTTGTGATATCTTCTTAGAACGCACAGTTCTTCGCTGTGCTTTTGCCAGCTTAACTCGTTTGATTTTTTTAGTGGGGGGAGGGCTTCCATCGTCATGTGAAGCTGAACCACTAGTCATGAACATAGGGAAAGACCTTAGCCATTCCTTGCCACTCCGTGTCGTAAATAGCATATTGGCAAGTTTACGTTTCTCTTCAGATGATTTAAATGTTTTTTTCAAGGTCATTTTCCTGAACTTTGTCATTTTGGATTGTATGTGCCCTCTACTATGACATTGGGCATCGGCCTTGGCAGACGATGTTGATGGCATGTTATCGTCTATGTCATGACTAGTGGCAGCAGCTTCAGCACTAGGAGGAAGTGGTTCTTGATCTTTCCCTATTTTATTTTTATCGGAGAAAGTTTGGTCCTCCATTTATGTTATATTGATATATACGTGCGGCTAAGGCGCACACAAACACAGAAAATATTTTTTTATTTTTGTTGGAGACTAGTGCACTTTGTGGGTTACACCACCCTTTAAGAAATGAGCCAGCCGGCCCTTTACTTATGGGACACAGGCGCACGCTTGGCGCTGCTCCTTTGTTGATGCACGTGCAGCCACAGTGCACACAATTCACAAACACAGAAAACATTTTTTTATTTTGTTTGGAGTGCCCTTTGGGGGTTACAGCACCCTTTAGCGGTCAATCCAGCCGGCCCTTTATTTATGGGATACAGGCGCACGCTTGGCACTACTTTGTTGATGCACGTGCGGCTACTGCGCACACAATTCACAAACACAAAAAAATATATTTTTTTATTTTGTTTGGAGTGCCCTTTGGGGGTTACAGCACCCTTTAGCGGTCAATCCAGCCGGCCCTTTATTTATGGGACACAGGCGCACGCTTGGCACTACTTTGTTGATGCACGTGCGGCTACTGCGCACACAATTCACAAACACAAAAAAATATATATTTTTTTGTTTGGAGTGCCCTTTGGGGGTTACAGCACCCTTTAACGGACAAGCCAGCCGGCCTTGTACTTATGGGACACAGGCGCACGCTTGGCGCTGCTCCTTTGTTGATGCACGTGCAGCCACAGTGCACACAATTCACAAACACAGAAAAAATATATATTTTTTTTGCACTGACGGACAGAGCACCCCCTGGACAACACTACAGCACCCCTTTAGGACTGGGACACTGCACAGGACTTTGGAGTGGACGCAGCCCCTATGGACAACTGACTGCACAACACAGTCCAGCCAGCCCCTATGGACTTTGAAGTAGTGGACACAGCCCCTATGGACAACAGCAGCACAGCGCAGCACAGCACAACACTACACTACACTACACAGCCCAGCCAGCCCTAACTCCCACCCTCCCTCTTCACTGTCCACAGCCGAGTGAGAAAATGGCGCCGACGCGGGTACCTTATATAGGATCCAAAACCCGCGAGACCCGGAAGGCGGGATGATGACGTTTTGCCTCGATTTCAGATCCGAGTCAGGCGGGAAAAGTCGAGCCTGACTCGGATCGGCCTCGGATCGGTGGGGCTCGGGGGGTTCGGATTTCAGAAATCCGAACCCGCTCACCCCTAATGCAAATAGGTACTAGTATATTTTGGTGTCTCTAAAGTGAAGATTTAAAAAATCTAAAAAATACACCTGCTGCAGCCTCCTGCAATTCTACAAACACCTTCTTGTCTCAACCTTATAGCTCCCCCAAAGTACCAGGCCCTCTACTTTTTACCCATTTTCCAACACTTTTTACATATCCACCCGAAAAATGACAAGTAGTTTTTAGGGTGCTTTACAGTTTTTTTTTCTTTATTAGTCATTGGGGGAGGGGGGGGGGTCCAAAGGGTTCTGAATCAAGTCCCCACATTTGTACCCCAAAATAGAGATGTTGCACCGAATTTCACCTGCCTCTGGGTGGAGAAACTTTTTTGCCTGTTTTTACCTATGGAGTTTTTGCGCAGGCAAAAACATCCTGGAATTGAATAGGGCGAAAAGCAGAAAACAGGTGAAAACTTTTCACCAAACCGGACTTTTTGCCTCTAATTTAATTCGGCCCTTAGGGGTATATTTACTGAAGTGCAGGTTTTTAGAAGTGGAGCCCCTATTAAGAGTGCTCCCAAACAAATAGTCTTCTTTGCTTCTTTTTGCCCCTAGCAGCCAATCAGATTCTAATTATTATCTTCTAGAAGGTGCTAGATAACTTATAAGTAGAATCTGATTGGTTGCTATGGGCAACAACTCCACGTGTAAAAAATACCCCTAACAATATGTAGTGGAAAATGCAGACTTTGAACCTGAGGGTCATGGAGATTATATTGCAGTGACAAATATTCCTGTGAGCAGGCGGTAAATCTGTACAGCAGCTCCCTGCACTGTATGGGGAGGTCACTTTGTTCGTATGTACAGAAGTGATCAATTATTAACCCCATTATATATACAGAATAAAACCAAGGTATGGGTATTACACTTCTTTTTTAAGCTGATTATTTTATTTGGTGAATCCATAAAATTCAAACCTTGTATCAGTAATTCCCTCTAGTAGTTCATTAGCTGCACAACTCATACTTGCCTACCCTCCCGGTTTTCGTGGGAGGCTCCCGATTTTTCGGGTAAACCCCCAGCAGCTCCGGAAGGGTAGGCACTTCTCCCGCATTCTGCTCACTTCCTAGTAAAGTGGGCAGAATGGGGAGAACTTCCGTAGCGATCGCGGGTCCACGTGTAGGGGCGGGGCTTAATGACGCAATTCTCAATGAATCGTGTCATTTAGCCCCGCCCCATATTTAAATTTAAGCCAATCGTGGCAATTTGCTGCGAAAGGGGCAGGGCTTAATGTTGCGAACCGTCAGGCCCCGTCACAGCCCACCTGCTTCTGCTACTAAGGCTTCTCCCGGGAGGAGAAGCCAAAGGTAGGCAACTATGGCACAACCTGATGCTGCAAATGACCTAGAGAAATGTGATTTCAGTGTGTCGGGATTTTGTCCTTGCCGGGAATTTGATGTGTCAGGATTTTGATTGTCTGGATTTTAATTATGACGAGATTCTGAACGTGTAGGGATTTTAATATGTCTATATTTTGTTCATGTTGGGAGTGTGGTTGTTGGTATTTTGTCCATGTCAGTATTATGGGTGTTGGGATTTAGATGTTGGGATTATATCTGCCAGGATTTAGTCAAGGGATTTTGACTACAACCCAGCACTAAAGAGGGAAATCCACTAAAGATTGATTTACAGACGTACCATTAGTCTCTGTTTGTGTGTGTGTGCAGGGGCGTAGAGAGCGACTCCGGGCCCAGGTAAAGAGGGGGCGTGGCCTAATCCTGGGAGGCAAGGCCACGCCCCCTTGAACAAACTCCCCCCCAAAAAACATACTTTTGCAGCGTATGATCGCTCCCCCCTCCGGCATAGGACTGTGCTGTGGCTGCTATTTAGCAGCCGCGAGCAATATCCCACTGCATCGGCTGCTGCGAGAGAGGGAGGAAAGGAGGGGGGGCGGCGCCGGACCCGGGCCCCCGCCGGGCCCAGGTAAATTGTACCCGCTCCCTCCCCCTCTCGGCACCCCTGTGTGTGTGTGTGTGTATTTACAAGTGCAATAGCCTAATCAGGGAATATGTCAAAATGACTCATCCCATAAATCATTATTTTTCATTTCAAAGAAAATTGGCAGAATCTGACAATATACTGCAATCACCTCTTCTCCAGCTATAAGTATAGAGCAGGTGAATCTATTGGTGTTCTATTTATTCCTCTCTCACTCCTACTTGACTCAAAACTAACAAGGTGGTGGAGTAGCAAGCACACACTTAGGAGGGGTTTCCAGTTGCAAGGATACCATCTTTTCCAAATCACATTCTCCACCCCAGTATAAAAGAGGCCAGAAATGCATCTCACCAGGGATGTTCCTGTGGTCCCAGTGTGTCATGAAAAAGTAGGTGAAGACAGGCGCTCTGTAGCTTATTCATTCTTTGCATGGTCCCTTTACTTTTGGTCTGGTGACTGCACATTCTAATACTGACCCCCTTCCTCTGCACCACATGCTGCCTTTTTCCATATTAAAATATAGAAGGCAGTGGGCAGCCATCTAGATAGGACAGCATGGATCCCACCTCATCTCTGCTTAGGTAAATGACACATCTTAGACTCCCTAGCTCACCACTCCCACCCCCCCTCAGGATGTGTTCCTCTTTGCTCCTTTTGTATATGTGTGTTGAAAAAAATATAATTGTAAAAAATATTTAACATTTCTAAAAATAAAAATTAAAAACCTCCATTAATTAATTTTTTTTCCATATTTAGAAATGAAAGCATACATTATGCCACTGTGTTTGTGCGAGCTGTCGATCACCATCGACAGCCGCCCCTTTTGTAGTAAGCCCCGGAGCGAGAGAATTTCTCGCTCGCGAGCGGGTCTGAATGAGACCCTTTGTGTTTTGGTTTTGGATCTGTATTTAAAAAAATAAAAAAAAATAAACAGCTATAATGACGACATTGTGACCTGTTACATGCAATCCAAAACCCGAGTTCGGATTTCCAAACCCCAGGAAGATCCCCAAAGTGATCCCAAACTTGGACTCGGTTCGACTTGGAACCCCTAAAATTGGTTGTTGACGGTTATCTGAGAACCGGGCCCGCACATCTAGTCTCTTCCAATGCTGACTCCAATGGGAAGTGCCAGTTGGCCGGAGCCCCAAATACCCAAAAAAGCACCAAATGGGTTAGCATTTAACTGGGCAATCAGTGCACTTTAATGGAGTAAGCCCCTTTTTTGAAACAAGGAAGAGGTCTTTTGTGCTGACCCCTTATCGCGCAACTTCAAGGAGCCAGAATCAGCGGTGGGTCAGGATGGACCAGAGGCAGGAGCTGAGTTCTGAAGACAACCGCAGATATGGGTCAGCAATGAAGACAACCGCAGACTGTTACCCAGCACCCAACAGGATGGGAACCAGAGGGAGCGTAACAGACAGTGCCCAGGAGCTAAAGACTGACTCAGCTGACAGTACTGATCAGGGGTCACAAGCTCCCTGTTGGTTGTCTGCAAGTACAGCTGCCACTTGTGTAAACTAGAAGTCAGAGATGTTTCTCTGATACTCCAACATCTACCATGATCAACTATCTTGTATGTGCCTGCCAACATTAGGGAAAAACTAAGGTTTTATTGCTGCCTTGTTGGCTGAAGGAACATTTATTACTGTGTTAAGAAAGCCTGGGACAGCTATCAGAAATCCAAGGTGGCTAAATATTATATATTACTGCATGTTTTCTACTTTGTGTATATTATACTGTGGGGAGTAGTGTAACCATTAAGGGCTCTATTTATTAACATTATTTTTACTAAAATAAAGTGAAAAAGGGTGTTTTCACACCCTTTTCACATTATTTTAGTTTCACCTGTAGTTATTACAGGGCAATTGGAGTAGAATTAGTAAAATTCTACTCCAACCCCTAGTATCACTTATTTTTAGTAAAGCAGATCGCATTTCCCATAATTGTAATGGGAAATGTGATCCGACCATAGTTACTAAAAATAAATTGTAAAAAAATACCGGGGGAAGCCCTGTGATAATAACGCCACCTGGAGGTGGCGTTATCCAGGGTCTCCTCCGGTTACCGGGCTCCCACTCTACTCTAACGGGGAGAGCAGAGGCGGGAGCCGGTACCAGTAATCAGCTATGTGGTCTAAGCAGACCGCAAGCTGATTACTGTAAAAAAAAGAAAAAAAAAATGTAATTTTTTTTTTTTACTTACCTGAATCCAGGGACCGGTGATCGGGCCTCCGGTGATGGCTCCTCTCCGGTCAGCTGGTCTCCCATAGTACACTGGGGCCCGGTCATCAGGTGATCGGGCCCCAGTGCAGTATGGGAGATCACCTGATCGGGAAGCCCG
This sequence comes from Taudactylus pleione, assembly GCA_031769625.1. NCBI lineage: Eukaryota > Metazoa > Chordata > Amphibia > Anura > Myobatrachidae > Taudactylus > Taudactylus pleione. The sequence continues at coordinate 3,433,310 of JAUIMM010000467.1, forward strand.
GAGAAGATCACCGGAGGCCAGGAGGTGCAGGTAAGTGTAATGAAGGGAGGGGGGGGTCACGGGGGGGGAAGGGGGGGTCCGCGATCGTGGGGGTGGGGCTTAGCGCCGGGGGGCGGGGCTTAGCATCGGTGGGGGGCAGTAGCGGTGGTCGGTTGGCGCATGCGCGGGCTCTTAGTCGCAGTATTTTTTCCGAAAATACCGCGACTAGAGTGCGGATGGGATCCGCAGGGACAGAGCTTTATCGCAAGCTCTGTCCCTGCAAGGGATTTATAGTAAATCCCTGTGATATTGCCTGAATTCGCAATGCGAATTCACTCGGTAATATCACACTACAATCCGCATTCAATATGCGGATTGTAGTAAATAGAGCTGTAAGAGTGTAAGAGCCACACTAATTCAAATAATTATTATTCTTCTGTTTTCATGATCTTTGTCTAGGTATACAATTTACACCCATGTAACAATCCTTGGGAAATGGATAAAAGGACATATTCAATTAGGTGCGAAAAGTCGGTTAGGTTTTCGCCGTCATCGCTGGTTTTCCATGCGGATAAGTATCGTGCGCGTCCCCACTTATCCCTGTATTCAATTAGAAATTGGCGAAAACGGCACCCGGCGAATTCGGACCTGGCGAAAAGTACTGCCAAAAATGGGGAAAACAGTTTGTACCCCCCGAAAATCTGCACAAACATAGGGGATCACTATAGGGATGTACTAGTACCCCTAATAAAGCTAATCTGGGTACCTAAGTTTTCTCAATTGCTTGCTATTAGCGTCTTTGCATAAGTGGTGAAGAATGGCATTAAGCAACTAGTCCCAGCAAATTTGGGATACATGAAAATGGGGGCTAGCATATTTTAAAGTTGCCAAAGTGAAGTTTTAAAAACGTTAAAAATCCACCTTCCGCAAGCACCTGCAATCCCCAAAACACCTGGCGCATACTTGGGGACCCCCCTAGAGTCTATTTAGCTAGTTTTTATGTTTGTCCCCCAACTTTGATCTTTTTCGCCTCCAAATTGAAAGTAGTTTTTTGGGGTGTTCTTAAGGTTTTTTCTGTTTCTTTTTACATAGTTTAGCTTTGGGGGACTGTCCCAAGGGTGCAGGGTGGTTTCCCCACCCTTGCACCCCAAAACTGCAATTCTGCACTTTTTTCCGCCTGGTTTCATAGGCAAATCTTTTTCACCTATGACAATGCATTGACTTTCCACACCGGCGAAAAGTCACCACAATTGAATACGGGGATAAGTTATCGCCTGGCGAAATGATGTCAGCGACGAAACTTTTTCACTGAAAACGGCTTTTCGCTACTAATTGAATATGCCCCATAAAGTTATTTAATAAACCATGTGATATTGATCTGTTGATAGAATGGCTCCAGGTTAGGTCTGGGTGCACTCTTCTTGGCTTAGCATTGGGAGAGAGACAGTAGGAGATTGGATATTGTGCCAACTTTATAAGACATATTGACAAATGTGGCCTAAAGGTTACCACGGTTGGCCTACATGTACAGACATCATTCAAACCCACATGTTTTAGTGAAGTTGGAACAGAATGGCCATGCATTAGTTAATGCAGTGCATACGGTGCCTAAAGAAATGGGGTTTTATATCCCAAAAGTGGTCCGAGCCGGGACTCGATTTGACTCAGAACACCAAAGTTCGGGTGAGTTCGTTTTTCAGGAAAACCATATCACACATCTCTAATTATTAATTTCCTAAAAAAAGAACATTACAGCATGAGAAGTGGGGAAAATGGCCTAAAACTTGTACTACACCATTGTATAATTTAGCCATTAAAAAGCATCAGTACATTACACAAGGACATGGGGAATTGATTGAACAGATGGGATGAACATATTGCTGTCTGCTGTCATAATAAAATGTAGTTTACATCCTAGCGGTCGGGATGCCGGCCCTCAAAGTAACGGCGCTGGCATCCCGTCAGCAGTTGGAATCCCAGCGCCAGTATCCTAGCCGCCGGCATCATGACAGTAAGTATTGGGGTTAGGGGGAGGGTTAGGGTTACGGTTAAGGTGCCCACACACATACCGACTTGCTCCCAATCAGCCGATGAACACGATTTCCCCTGAACTCTCCCTGAACTCTCCCCAGGCAGTCGTGGTCACGATTTGGAGTTAAAAATGTCCAATCTGACTAAAGATCTATCTTGCAGCCAGTGCATTGTATCCCAGATTGGCTAATCTGCCCTACAGCACGGCAGATCTGAAGATGCGAGGAACGACGAGCGGGGACGCGCATTGGCATCGTGATCAAGAGTAGAAACTCACAATTTGGCCATTTTTTTCATGGTCTGTCGTCACGATTCGTCAAAATCGGCCAAATTGGATGAAAAGTCGGTATGTGTGTGGGCACCTTTAAGGGTTAGTGTTAGGCACTAGGTGGAGGGTTAGGGATAGCCTGCAGGAAGGGAGGGTTTGGAATAAGCTGCGAGGGGGGGGTTAGGGTTAGGCTGCAGGGAGGGAGGGTTAGGGGTTAGTTGGGACGGGAATCTGTCAGGATGCCGCTGTCGGTATTGGGACTGCCTACATCCCGAATGCCAGGATTCCGTACCCAACCCGTCATAGTTATATAATTTTCATCTTCAGTACCACCTCCATATTGGTAACTAGAATGGAGAGAAGGGAATTCATACCTATTCTATACTAAAATCATTTCCAGCATGTGAATATCAGTGTCAAAGGGAATGAGCGTTTAGAATTGCTGAACATGACAGCACCCGTTTGCGGAGTAAGATAACATTCCAGCATCTGGTGGGATGTGACCCAGATTGAAATTGTGTCAAATCCAATCACACACCTAAGAAAACATCAGAGTACACTGAATACACACACAGACCGAAGAGTACACCCACACAAAGCACTAAATGAGAGTACAAGTCAGGGGCACACAGGGCTGATTACAGATCAGGCAAACAGACTTTTCTAATGCAATCCCAAAAATGGTCCATGTTGTTGTCGGGCTGCATGCTCGAACATGTCATATTATTTCATTATTCATATGTAAGAACAGTTGGAGTTGGAGGATTAAACATACAGATAATAAAATGCATAATAGAAACTCTAATTTCAGTCTCAAAAGTATTGCTGTTTTTATCCTGGACTCCATGGGGTATATTTACTAAAATGCGGGTTTTTAGAAGTGGAGATGTTGCCCATAGCAACCAATCAGATTCTACTTATCATTTATCTAGCACCTAATAGAAGATAATAGCTAAAATCTGATTGGTTGCTATGGGCAACATCTCCACTTCTATAAACCCACATTTTAGTAAATATACCAACATGTTTGGGGCACGTGGACAGATGGAGAAAAACTGTTTACGTCACAGAAAATCCTGATCCATAGCCCCCAGGCGTATCAGTCAAATTGCTTAAGGTTTTATTGTGAAGAAAAATCAAATACATGTTACTTATAAATTATGTTACCTGCTACTATTTCTGTGAAGAGAGTATAGAACTGATATAAGAAAGGAGAGAGTTAGTGCACTGTCATGTTTTTCTAACTTTACTGTTCACTGTGGTCAGGGGCCGACTGGCCGGTGGCAACTTTTAGACTGTGTCAAGCAGTGATAACACAATAGGTATTGTAGAAGTTCAACTACAGCCATAATACAAAGGCTGGACCTCGGAAGCTGAGCTTCCACCATCAAAACCAGGGTTGTAACTAGGGGGGGTGTGAGCGGTGCTGCCGCTCAAAGCACAAGGCGCTGTGGGCGGCACCCGTTGCTGCCCCACAGTCCCTGTATCTGGCTAGCAGGGTGCTTGGAATGGCACCCTGCAGCCAGAATCTGGTATGGTGCTGTCTGAAGACAGGGACGCTCCAGACATGGACACTGGAACCTATACCTATACTGCCCTGAGGATGCTCCATGCACTGCTGTTCTTCTAGGCACTGGCGGCCCTGCTCCCTTTGTCATGAGGGGGTATGGCCGGCACAGGGCGCCGTAACACCTAGTTATGGCGCTGATTGAAATATTTGATGAAAACATTACGATGGTTCGCACATGTTCTAAAAAAACATGTTTGCGTGCTTTTTAACATCGATTAGTTATCGCTTCCACACCATTCGATGGTGGCTTCCATCAGAAAGCCGCCATTGAATGGTAAAAACATCACAAGAAAATCATTGATGGATTTAACCATCGAAATACGATTTCTATCCCTACATAATACTAACCAAATGCACATGGGGAAACCTTTGCTGACTGACAAGGAAGGGTAAAGCAGGATTATTGTGCTTTACCCTTCTACCTTCCCCCCAGGACACCCCCTTCCTCATCTCTTATGGTGCCCCTTGGAAATTTACACTAGAAGAGACAAGCAATATGGCCTTCCATACACTTGCACACCTCTCCTGGGGCTACCAGTGAATCCTGTTCTCCTACGATCAGGGTCAGACTGGTCCACAGGGATACAGGGGAAACCCCTGGTGGGCCTCACTGCCTGAGGGCCCACCCCCTCCTTTAGGGATCAGGTTGCAGACTGTGCACTTGAATTATACATTATACATTGATTACATTATATTATACTGCACAGGACTATGGTGTTTGTCTCTACAATGCATTGCTGTTAGTAATCTGATACATTATCATGCATGCACTAGCAGTATTCACACACCCCCTCTGGAGACTGATCACACCCCTAAGTATGGTACCCTATAACTGCATTCCTGCAGTGGGCTCTTCATGCCCCAGTACGACACTGCCTACGATGCAGGAAAGTCACTCACAAGTCACTCACTTGCTAATCTGCTGTGGGTGGGAGGGGTTTGTCATCATTTATTGGAGTTCCCTCATGTTATTATAATGAGGACTCTGTTTAACGCATTTTGCAGGACGATAAGGTAGTGCCAGCATTTAAGTGTATTGCACTGTTTTATATATTTACATTACATGTGCCCGGGGCGCTGTTGCAGGCCTGGCAGATAGGGACGCAACTGGCCAGGACACTACCCACCTCACTCTGCTGGTGTCTGGACATCCCACCGTTGCCCTCTAAAGTGACTCACTGTGATCCAGTCCCTCTGGCTCCTCTTCCTCCCAGGGCCAGATTTTTGACTGACAGCATCCATAGAGCTGCATTGAATGCTGCAAGCAGCAGGCACCATGCTTCAGAGGCGCCTGATCCTAAATCACGTTGTTAGACAAAAACCCGACAAATTCCGGCAACCATGCCACTGGGAGCCCGAGACACCTCTGCGCGCCTCTGGCAAGAAGATGTGGAGCGCATCAACGGTACCTAAAGGCAGTATAATGTGAGGAGCACAAGACAGAAAGGTTGCAAAGAGAGGGGGGGAGGGTCTGTGCTTGGGGAAATCTATGAGCGAGGGGAATCGTCTATGCTAGAGGGAGATCTGTGTGAGGGGTTGTTGTGTACTAGAGGGAGATCTGTCTAAGGGAGGAATTCTGTGGGTGTGGGGGTCTTCTATGCTAGGGGGAGATCTGTGTGAGGGGGTGTTGTGTACTAGAGGGAGATCTGTCTAAGGGAGGAATTCTGTGGGTGTGGGGGTCTTCTTTGCTAGGGGGAGATCTGTGTGAGGGGGGGTGTTCTGTACTAGGGGGAGATCTGTCTAAGGGAGGAATTCTGTGGGTGTGGGGGTCTTCTTTGCTAGGGGGAGATCTGTGTGAAGGTGGACATCTGGGCTAAGGAGAGATCTGCGGGGGGGACGATTTCTGTGCTTTGGGGAGATCCGTGTGAGGGGGGACTGCTGAGCTAGGGGGAGATCTGTGGGAGGGGGTTCTGTGCTAGAAGGAGGGAGCAATTGAGGTCTCTAATTGGTAATTGACAGAAGGAGTATCCACGGGCACACTTAATTACTTACTAGGACGAAAAAATTAAATAAATAAAATAAAAGTTTTTCTGCAGCGAAAGTGGCTAACTTTGCATATCAATATTAGCGATCGCTTCTCATTTGACACATCACAGGGACTGGCTCCTTTTGAAGCCCCTGACCCTGAATGTGTTTCTGCATACAATCAGGCGAACAATAATTTCTTATTGCCGTGATATATACGAACTATGTATATGTGTAACCCCCCTTTTACCTCTGTAAAGGGACACCAGGTTACTAACTCCCATTTCACTAGGTAGTCTAATGTGCCCACCTATTTCTATCCACTAAGTGGTACATATAATGTTAACAGTGCCTCCACCCAAGTATAAGTACATAGTGTGGGCCTACTAGGGAAAACCCATATTGTGGATTAGTTTATATACAAGTGTTAGTGTTATTCTTATTCTCCTGATTACAGGTGGTTAGACTTACCAACATTTTAGCACCATAATAATAAGTCACCACAACATAAGGTACAGTTGTAAATCCTTGTGTTTATGAAGTTGTAGGATAAGTATTATGTACATTCCTTACCATGAGCATCACATTACATCACCTGCTATGTTTATAGATAATACATTGGTTCATAGAACATAGTACATAACATTGTACATAACATAGTACATAACATAGCATTACAACATAAAACAACATACCAGAATAAATAACTACTTCACCTATCTCTGGAAAAGCTGTTATTCAAAGCCATTGTGGGCACATTCCTGTTAAACGTATTTCATATGTATGCCGTAAATTATATGTATATTTCTATATGTTACCTTAATGGTAACTCCTATACCTATTAATATCTAGTCTTATAATGTATGCAGAGTACCTTATGTGTATACCTGTATGTATGTTAATACACATCCTTTCAACTGACATCACATTAAATGTTATTGAATACTGAAAATGCAATGACTGAATTATATATATATCCTTAGTCCTGGCTGGATTTATCAATCTGGTGCTGCAAACACCATCTATAGTTCAAAGTCTGCAGAATCCTGGCTGGTGCTATATCCTTTTATTTAATAGGTGATACACTGAGAAAACTAAATAAATGTTGGTTACAAAAGTTTTCACCACATGCACTAGTTATTGTCATTTCTCAGTGCTAACAATTGGCTTTCACTTCTATATTTCCAATTTGTAGGATGACATAAATGGAAAGGTTCCCATAGGACAAATATTGCCCTATAAATCAGTGTCCATAGTAGTGCTGTATATGGGGTGGGTTAACCCTTAGTTATCCTGCTGTGGCAGAATGCAGTGCAAGCTGACCACTGGTGGGCGCTGCTGCCACTACCAACGTGTCACAACACAGGAGCACCCCAAGCAACTACTTTACTCCCCCGAGAAAATCCCCCCCGTCCCTCCCTACGACCACTATGGCTCTCCTCTTTGTGCTGGCCAATGAGCAGTCCTGCTGTAATACCTGTGGGCTACCTGCTGCTCCTGAACTGTAACCAGCTGACACTGCTACTCCCCTGCTCTGACTGGCTGCTGCTTATATGCAGTGTGAGGGGCTATTGTACTTACAGCTGCTATCACTTCCAAAGTGTAGTCTTTAACCAGGCAGCCACTGCAGGGATCAGCCCATATAACAGTTTGTATGCTTATGGCATGCTGCCAAGCCCCTCCTCTGCTGCTACATACAGCTCCACTGATGCTGCACTGCCCCTCTGCTGCTTCTCTGTCAGCTTACCATGAACCTCCAGCGGATTCACCCTCTCTCCTGTTCTCTGTCTCCTCACATAGCCCGGCGTGTCCCCTCTCTACCAACACAGCTCCATAACTGTGCTGATTGGCGGCAGCTCTGTTTCCTCCATCCATGGCCGGTGCTCAGAAGCTGTTGGGCCCACCGCTGCTGCTCCACCCCCGGGACCTCTGTGTGGCTCTACCAACAGGACTGCAGCCTCCACAGCTGGCCGCTATGCTTCGCCGCCTGGACCATTGCCGAGACGATAGACATGTAGTCAGCGGCAAGCCTTACAGCCCACGCTGATGCCTCCTCACCGGCTCCACCCCCTGCATCCGTCAGTCCACATGGCCGCGCTGCCCGGGTCACAGGGAGGTGGGCACACAAGGAGGGGAATGCCAGACTGGCCGGCAGAGCCGTTGGCCGTTCTATTTATTCACCTCACTTCCTTGGCCACGCGACCCTTACTCTGGCCACGAGCCCCTGTCCTTTCTGCCTGCAGCACGAGCCACTAATGCTCCCACTGCTTCTAGAATTCTCTTCTATAGTGCGCACCCCATGCCCACTATGGGGTTATTGTTATGCCACACTAACTGTCACACACAACACCATAATATAAATGTTTACATTTATATTACATTTATATTGACAGACACATATAAATCACAACTACTCCATTTTCTATACTGTGCCTTCACATATATACAAACATTTTACCTCACAATTGTACATACATGAATGAAATCATATATACCTATACACAAATCCACCTACTGTAACATACCTCATACCTCGCATAATCCTATTTTTTTTTTTTATCGTAGATACATGAATTGTATGTATATATTAGGGGTGAGCGGGTTTGGATTTCTGAAATCCAAACCCCCCCGAGCCCCCCCGATCCGAGGCCGATCCGAGTCAGGCTCGACTTTTCCCGCCTGACTCGGATCTGAAATCGAGGCAAAACGTCATCATCCCGCCTTCCGGGTCTCGCGGGTTTTGGATCCTATATAAGGTACCCGCGTCGGCGCCATTTTTTCACTCGGCTGTGGACAGTGAAGAGGGAGGGTGGGAGTTAGGGCTGGCTGGGCTGTGTAGTGTAGTGTAGTGCAGTGTAGTGTTGTGCTGTGCTGCGCTGTGCTGCGCTGTGCTGCTGTTGTCCATAGGGGCTGTGTCCACTCCTCCAAAGTCCATAGGGGCTGGCTGTGTTGTGCTGTGCTGCTGTTGTCCATAGGGGCTGTGTCCACTCCTCCAAAGTCCATAGGGGCTGGCTGTGTTGTGCTGTGCTGCTGTTGTCCATAGGGGCTGTGTCCACTCCTCCAAAGTCCATAGGGGCTGGCTGTGTTGTGCTGTGCTGCTGTTGTCCATTGGGGCTGTGTCCACTCCTCCAAAGTCCATAGGGGCTGGCTGTGTTGTGCTGTGCTGCTGTTGTCCATAGGGGCTGTGTCCACTCCTCCAAAGTCCATAGGGGCTGGCTGGAATGTGTTGTGCAGTCAGTTGTCCATAGGGGCTGTGTCCACTCCAAAGTCCTGTGCAGAGTCCCAGTCCTAAAGGGGTGCTGTAGTGTTGTCCAGGGGGTGCTCTGTCCATCAGGGGTGCTCCCCCCAAGTGCAGAATTTTTTTTTATATTTTCTGTGTTTGTGAATTGTGTGCGCAGTAGCCGCACGTGCATCAACAAAGTAGTGCCAAGCGTGCGCCTGTGTCATAAGTAATGGGCGGGCTGGCTTTACCGTTAAAGGGTGCTGTAACCCCCAAAGTACACTCAAAACAAAATAAAAAAATATTTTCTGTGTTTGTGAATTGTGTGCGCAGTAGCCGCACGTGCATCAACAAAGTAGTGCCAAGCGTGCGCCTGTGTCATAAGTAAAGGGCCGGCTAGCTTGACCGTTAAAGGGTGCAGTAACCCCCAAAGTACACTCCAAACCAAATAAAAAGATATTTTCTGTGTTTGTGAATTGTGTGCACTGTGGCTGCACGTGTATCAACAAAGGAGCAGCGCCAAGCGTGCGCCTGTGTCCCATAAGTAAAGAGCCGGCTGGCTCATTTCTTAAAGGGTGGTGTAACCCACAAAGTGCACTACTCTCCAGCAAAAATAAAAAAATATTTTCTGTGTTTGTGTGCGCCTTAGCCGCACGTATATATCAAATCGATATAACATAAATGGAGGACCAAACTTTCTCCGATAAAAATAAAATAGGGAAAGATCAAGAACCACTTCCTCCTAGTGCTGAAGCTGCTGCCACTAGTCATGACATAGATGATAACATGCCATCAACGTCGTCTGCCAAGGCCGATGCCCAATGTCATAGTAGAGGCCACATACAATCCCAAATGACAAAGTTCAGGAAAATGACCTTAAAAAAAATATTTAAATCATCAAAAGAGAAATGTAAACTTGCCAATATGCCATTTATGACACGGAGTGGCAAGGAACGGCTGAGGTCTTTCCCTATGACTAGTGTGTGTCATACTAGTATGACTAGTATGTTCATGACTAGTGGTTCAGCTTCACATGACGATGGAAGCCCTCCTCCCGCTAAAAAAATCAAACAAATTAAGCTGGCAAAAGCACAGCAAAGAACTGTGCGTTCTAAGAGAATATCACAAATCCCCAAGGAGAGTCCAAGTGTGGTGGCGGTTGCGATGCCTGACCTTCCCAGCACTGGACGGGAAGAGGTGGCTCTTTTCACCATTTGCACGCCCCCTGCAAGTGCTGAAAGGAGCACCCACAGTCCACTTGCTGATATGCAAATTGAAGATGTCACTGTTGAAGTACAACAGGATGAGGATACTGGTGTAGCTGGCGCTGAGGAAGAAGTTGGCGAGGAGGATTCTGATGGTGATGTGGTTTGTTTAAATCAGGCTCCGGGGGAGACAGTTGTTGTCCGTGGGATGAAAAAGCCCATCACGGTCATGCCTGGGCAGAAGACCAAACATTCCACCTCTTTGGTCTGGCAATATTTCTATCCAAATCCGGACAACAACTGTCTTGCCATATGTACCATATATAAAGGAACATCCTCCCTTATACGGCACCTGCAGCGCGTTCATAAAAAGTTACTGTCAAGTTCAGAAACTTTGGCTAAGACCGTAAGCAGTCCAGGGACACCTAAATCCCGTTGTCCTGTTGTATCCAAGCGCCTGCAAACCACACCATCAACTCCCTCCTCGTCAATTTCCTCCTTAGTCAGGATCGGAAGTAGTCCTGCAGGCCATGTCACTGGCATGACTGACTCTCCTATCCGGGATTCATCCGGAGGATCCTGCATTGCTACGCCTCCTGCTGCCGCTGCTGCTGTTGCTGCTGCTGGGAGTCGTTCATCATCCCAGAGAGGAAGTAGGAACACCACTACTTTTACTAAACAATTGACCCTCCAACAGTCCTTAGCGAGGAGGATGAAGTAAGACAGCAGTCATCCTGAAGCAAAACGTATAACTGAGGCCTTGACTGCTATGTTGGTGTTAGACGTGCGTCCGGTATCTGCCATTAGTGCAGTGGGATTTAGACAATTGATGGAGGTAGTGTGTCCCCAGTTCCAAATCCCGTCTAGGTTCCACTTCACTAGGCAGGCGATACCTAGACTGTACAGAAACATCAGAAAAAGTGTCCTCAGTATCCAGAAAAATGCCGTTGTACCCAATGTCCACTTAACCACGGACATGTGGACAAGTGGAACAGGGCAGACTAAGGACTATATGACTGTGACAGCCCACTGGGTAGATGTATCACCTTACGCAGCAACAGCAGCAGCGTCACCAGTAGCAGCATCTCAGAAACGCCAGCTCGTTCCAAGGCAGGCTACGCTGTGTATCACCGGTTTCAGTAAGAGGCACACCGCCGACAACCTCTTAGAGAAACTGAGGGAAATCATCGCCCAGTCTAACCCCACTTAGACTCTCCTGAGGATTTGTGATATCTGACAACGCCACCAATATTGTGCGGGCATTACACCTGGGCAAATTCCAGCACGTCCCATGTTTTGCTCACACAATAAGCTTGGTGGTGCAGAATTTTCTGAAAAGTGACAGGGGCGTGCAGGAGACGCTTTGGGTGGCCCGAAAAATTTCTGCCCACTTTTGCCATTCAGCGACTGCGTGCCGAAGACTGGAGCGCCAGCAAACACTCTTGAACCTGCCCCGCCATCACCTGAAGCAAGAGGTTGTGACGCGGTGGAACTCAACCCTCTATATGCTTCAGAGGATGGAGGAGCAGCAAAAGGCCATTCAAGCCTATACATCCACCTATGACATAGGCAAAGGAGGGGGTATGCACCTGACTCAAGCGCAGTGGAGAATGATTTCCGTGTTGTGCAAGGTTCTCCAGCCCTTCGAACTTGCCACACGTGAAGTCAGTTCAGACACTGCCAGCTTCAGTCAGATCATTCCCCTCATCAGGCTTTTGCAGAAGCAGCTGGAGAAAGTGAAGGATGAGCTAAGACGGAGCGATTCCGCTCGGCATGTGGGAATTGTGGATGAATCCCTTCATTCGCTTTGCCAGGATTCCAGGGTGGTCAATCTGTTGAAATCAGACCACTACATTTTGGCCACCGTGCTCGATCCTAGGTTTAAAGCCTATATGGTGTCTCTCTTTCCGGCCGACACAAGCCTGCAGAGGTGCAAAGACCTGCTGGTGAAAACACTGTCAGCTGAAGCGGAACGTGACACGTCAACAGCTCTTTCTTCATTTTCTCCCGCAACTGGGGCTGCCAGGAAAAAACTTAGGTATCCTAAGCAACCTGCTGGCGGTGATGCAGGGCAGGCAGGACCAAGTTTGGACATCTGGTCCGGACTGAAGGACCTGGCAACAATTTCTGACATGTCTACTGTCACTACATATGATACTGTCACCATTGACAGAATGGTGGAGGATTACATCGGTGACAGCATCCAAGTAGGCATGTCAGACAGTCCATACCTGTACTGGCAGGAAAAAGAGGCAATTTGGAGGCCCCTGTTATTATTATTATTATTATTATCCTTTATTTATATGGCGCCACAAGTGTTCCGCAGCGCCTTACATAGTACATAGAACTAATAAGTGAACAAGAAACAAGTAACTTACAGTACATTACAGTGCAGGACAGGGACACAACTTATATACATTGCTGAAATAGTGATTAAAGCACTCACAATAAGCTGCCGGGAGTTGGCGGTCCCGTGTTAGGTGCCCTAATGGGGAGTAGAGAGTAGAAGAAAATGTAAAGAGAAGCACATGTACAAACTGGCTCTATTTTACCTGAGTTGCCCCCCCTCCAGTGTGTACTCCAAAAGAGTGTTTAGTGCAGCCGGGAACCTTGTCAGCGAAAGGCGTAGGAGGTTGCTTCCACAAAATGTGGAGAAGATGATGTTCATAAAAATGAATTATCAACTCTTCCAGGGAGACCAGCCTCCAGAACGTACAGAGGGACCTGTGGTGGTGGATTCCAGTGGGGACGAGTTAATACTCTGTGAGGATGAGGATGTACACAACACTGAAGAGGGTGAGGAATCGGTGGATGAGGAGGATGAGGACGACATCTTGCCTCCGTGGAGCCAGTTTGTGCAGGGACAGATTAATTGCCAGCTTGTTTTGTGGGGGCCCAAACGAACCAATCATTTCAGCCACAGTTGTGTGGCAGACCCTGGCGCTGAAATGATTGCTTTGTTAAAGTGTGCATGTCCTGTTTATACAACATAAGGGTGGGTGGGAGGGCCCAAGGACAATTCCATCTTGCACCTCTTTTTTTCTTTGCATTATGTACAGTTTGGGGCCTAGTTTTTCAAACTGCCATCCTGTCTGCCACTGCAGTATCACTCCTAGATGGGTCACGTGTTTGTGCCGCCCACTCGTGTCGCTTACCATAGTCATCCAGCTACCTCGGTGCAACCTTTTGGACATAAAAACACTATTGTGAGGTGTTCAGAATAGACTGGAAATGAGTGGAAATTAAGGTTATTGAGGTTAATAATAGCATAGGAGCAGAAAAACCAACACATTCTGTGATTTTAGCTGTTTTTATGCTTTTTTAAAAAAAAATACAGATCCAAAACACAAAACCCAGAACCCAAAACACGGAAGGGTGGTTTTGGCAAAACCAATCCAGATCCAAAACACGAAGAAAGATCCAAAACCAAAACACAAAACACGAAAAGTGGCTGGTGCACACCCCTAGTATATATATATATATATATATATATATATATTAGGGGTGTGCACCGGCCACTTTTCGTGTTTTGGTTTGTTAATCTGGATCTTTCTTCGTGTTTTTGATCTGGATTGGTTTTGCCAAAACCGCCCTTGTGGGGTTTTTTGGATCTGTATTTTTTTGGAAAAAAGCATAAAAACAGCTAAAATCAAAGAATTTTTTTTGTTTTTGTTCCTACGCTATTATTAACCTCGATAACATTAATTTCCACTCATTTTCAGTCTATTCTGAACACCTCACAATATTGTTTTTAGGCCAAAAGGTTGCACCGAGGTAGCTGGATGACTATGCTAAGCGACACAAGTGGGCGGCACAAACACGTGGCCCATCTAGGAGTGACACTGCAGTGGCAGACAGGATGGCAGTTTGAAAAACTAGGCCTCAAAGGTGCTGAGCGGTGACTTGTCGCATCACCCATCGAATGCTGCTGCTGGGCACACATGACGGGACTCATGAGAAAGATGGGTGCCGCCGAGGCTGATAGGACACTGTTCCTGGGGAACTTAGATCCCAGGGCAACCGAGGAGATCCTGTTTGAGCTGTTTCTGCAGGCTGGTCCTGAAATTAACGTTAAAATTCCAAAGGACAAGGATGGAAGGTCGAAACAATTTTTTGCTTTTGTCAATTTCAAACATGAGGAGTCTATTCCCTATGGTATGAGTTTGTTAAATGGAATCAAACTCTTTAGGAGGTAGCTAACAATTCACTTCAGATCAGGAAGCAGCCATGGCTCCGCAGAAGCAAATAGCGCAGCCTACTCACCCCAAGGAAATGGCAGTTTTACTGGAAACAGTCCATCAACACAAGACCGCAGGCATGATGGCAATGGGGAGTTCACGAAATACTCTGAACTTTCCCCATCTTGTTCCAAACTATCGAAGATCTTACTCTTCTCCAGACAATCTTCAAAGACAAGCAATTAGATGAATAACTTTTATAGGTCAGAAACCCCTCACTGCACAGCAATGATGGCCCCAACCCAGTTACTCGCCATCACATTATCCGCCTCACCAAAGTCGGTACAGTCACGGATCCGATCATTCTCCCCACACAGATATGATTCCTCTACCAGCCACTGATCCAGTAGAAGCCATAGCTCTCATCCTTATCAAAAGGAGAGTTACCACAGTAGCAGAGACTAGGGATGTACAGGCTCGGATTAGTTTGGATTTTCCCGGCAAGTTCGGATTTTTCCCGGCAAAAATCGGGTCTCAGAAAGAGGCAAAACGTCATCTTTCATGGACAGACATCATCTTTCATGGACAGCCCCTGTAAAAATTACTTTGATGAAGGGCAGCGTACAACCCACAGGACAGCCCCTGGAAAAATTATTTGTATAAGCGTACCCCTACAGCAGACAGGGCAGCCCCTGGACAACACAGTACTACAGCCAGCCAGCCAGCCACTGTGGACAGAACAACAGCCAGCCAATATATGGACAAGGACAACAGTAGCCAGCCCCTATATATATATATGGACAACAGTAGCCAGCCAGCCCCTATATATATGGACAACAGTAGCCAGCCAGCCCCTATATATATGGACAACAGTAGCCAGCCAGCCCAGCTTTCACACTGGGGGTGGGTGAAGAGAGCACCCCTGAAGGACAGAGCACCAACTGGACAACACAGCACTAAGCCAGCCAGCCAGCCCCTATGGACAGGACAACAGCCAGCCCCTATATGGACAAGGACAACAGTAACCAGCCAGCCTTTATGTATTGTATATGGACTACAGTAGCCAGCCAGCCAGCCCCTATGGTCAGCGTCAGCAACAGCTCCCAGCTCCCTCCCTCTTCACAGTAGCCAGCCAGCAGTACTTTATTATTTTTTATTTTTATAACAAACTAACACACAACACTGAGCTCCCAGCTCCCCAACTCTGCACATTCCACAGCCGGAATGAAAAATGGCGGCGATCACGGTACCTTTATAGAATCCAAAACCCGCAAGAATCCGACAGCGGGATGATGACGTTTTGCCTCGTTTCGGGAACCAGGTCTGGCGGGCAGGCCCGCCAAGAGCCGTGGCGGGCATGGGTAACAGGGGGCATGGAGCATGGTCTAATCGCGGGAGGCGTGACCACACCCCCTTCCCAGCTGGGGAGGGGGTCGCTTTGAGCCCCCACAGCCTGGCTTGAAGCCAGAGGCGGCGCGATCAGTGTGATCGCTCATCCCCACAGGCATATGAGACTGCTGTGGCTCAGCAGCCACGAGCAGTCTACCACTGCAGCTCAGCACACGCTGTGTGCTGGGCTGCTGTGAGGGAGGGGGTGGTCGGCGCTGGACCCAGGTCCCCGCTGGGCCCCTCAGGAAGCCAGAGCCTGGATAATCTGTACCCGCTCCCCCCCTCCTCTCAACGCCCCTGATGGTGGGAACATCCAAGCATTCCGTAACCCTTATGGAGTTCTGTCTCTACATCAGGAAACAGGAATACTAACTGAAACTGTTATACCTAGTGGAACAGAAATTGGACAGGATTAAAATTAGATGGGTATAAAAGAAGATATATAAAGAATATTTACAAGAGACTGCATAGACCCATTGTTTCATTTAATCCCTTGGGAGACACAGCATCTAATTTAAAGATCCAGCAAAACTCCATCTGAGCTTTTTTGATCTACTGTATCCTCTCCTCTCCCTGATAGGCCTATTTATCAATTATATTTGCGGCATATCCCCTAAATATGCCCCTAATACAGGAATGTGATCTATTATTATAGAGATGCTAGACTATGGGGGTGCCATGGCAAAATACCTTGCGACAGGCTGGTTGCTTTGATCCTTCTAGATGGTGCTTCTAATGGCTGATCTACGAAGCCCCAGGCGCCTTGAATTGTCTCTCTGCCTTCCCACATAGTAAATTCCATATGGGCAGGTAATAATGTAGATAACAAAAGGAAAGGTGGTGTACTTAAAAATGTTCACGTGTAATGATGAGCAAATTACTACGTAACTGCTCCAGGGCTCATTTACAGTTGGACGTAGGTCGGTATTATGAACATCAACACCGTGCACATAGGTGTAAAGGCGGGTATCCACTTGCCGATTAAAATGAGTGACTGAATGATAATGATATCATTATCGTTCATTTGCTCATTAATCGTGCGCAAATTGGGCATGAAAATGTCAGAAACGACTAGCGATTCGCGCATAGGCAAACGCAGGGGGGTTTCTGGTTGCCTGGAAACCCCTCTTCCTAGCCCACACCATGACCACAATAGGAATATTAATATTATAGAATTTTACTAGTGCTGCATGTTCTTTTCAGTATCACAAATTAAATAATTAGTGTCAGCCAGTAATAAATACTCCACTGCACCAACTAGGAGATCTGGAAAACATGCACTGCTATAGAAAATCAATAGGGTTAATTATTAATGCTGTATAATAATACACTATCCAGTACATAAGGAGATAAATATGTACATACTGTATATGTCCAGGGCAGTGCTAGGTTCTTCTGCTGCTCCCCCAGACTCTCGAACTTGCTCCAATGCTCTGGAGTGGTGACCACATATGAAATAAATACATTCAGCTCAGGCAGGATGGCCCTACAGCCGCATCTAATGGCTTACTGTGATCACTGGTCCTGTATATTATGGAATTATGACACAACACACTTTGTATGACACATATTAAAGCTGGATAAGTGCTAATTATGCTCTATTCATGGACTGGCCACACTCACTCTAAAATCAAGCATTTGGAAACCCCCCTCTAGAAATCCTGCGTTTGCCACTGGATGCGCGCTCCAGCTAGTCGTTTCCGACATCAATCATCGTCTGAACATGCTGGTCAATTTGCCCATAACGACAGATTGATCATGTTCAGGGATGAGGGAGGGTGCCTACACTGGACGACATATCGTTCAGTGTAGGCACTACAGGGGATGAGGAACGACTGTACGGTTACAATGCTGTAATCATACTGTCGTCCAATATCTGCTAGTGGACTACTCTGGATATGACCGTATGTACGCATTCAGTTGCGTGCAATCAATGCTGGACGATTTGCGTTGAACTCTGCATCATTCCCTTTGTTATTTAACCGATCTTCGATGAATCGTCGGGGTAACAGTGAGTAATACAGAATATGTTCTCATCATGGGTATGTGTACACATTCCTTTAAGGTGTTTGACTGAACTATTTATTCTGAAAAACTATTCTGGTTTAATCAGGTGCTTATTTAATCGTAAAATGCTTTCCTAACAGTCTATAGCAAACAGATAATTACAATAAACTTTAGCAGTCAGTAATTACTGGCACAAGTACAAGTTAGAAAACATTGTTTCATTTACCTATCTATATTATATACTTGGAGCTGTGAAATGAAAAGTTTAGTCTGTTACCATGATCACAATTTGGAATCCTCTATAAATGGAAGATCTTTTCATTCTAATGGTATAATAAAGGATTAGGGGATCTGATGGTGCCTCTCTCCTCGTGGTACTAATTCCTGGACACTTCCGGAGGGTGTGAAATTCTCAGATGGAATGATTTCTGCTTCTGCTCAATAACTTGTTATCTTATGTTGATACTTCTATTTTTGTCAGGTTCCCCGACAGTGGGGAGGAAAAGTTCACCAAAGAGGTCTGTGCCCGAGACTGTTTATGAAAAGGATGGAGGAGGATTTTCTCTATCATGTACTCGTATCTCTTATTTGTGTCTCAATGTCCTGGTATGACTTTGTCATAATGGCTGTTTATTACATTACTGGGACAATATTCTTTAAATCTTTTTAGAAGTGTATTTAATAATGTATGTAAAAATTTTTTAATTTACATTCAGTAGTTGTGACACTTGTGTGGCGGATTTTACCTAGGGGCTGCAGCCCCCCCAGTAAAATTTGCAACCTCAGTGAGCCAGTTGCAGTCTGTGACTGCACTGCACTGGCTACCCTGGGATTGGCAGTAGCTTCCCATTGGAAGCTCCTGCCAGTTACATACACAACATGCAGCCCCAGGGGGTGGTGTCTCCTCCCCCTGGGACTGCCAGGCTGGGCTGCTATTAGCAGAGAGCGGCTTTCAATAGGAAGCAGCTTCTCTGACTTTCAGGCGGCCCTACCTGGCAACTAGGGGCTGCAGGCGATGCAGACCCTAGTAACTGGTGATATGAGCTAAAGATTATATACAGTCGCACAAGAAATTATGTAACTTCTCTATATTGGAACCCTCGTATTGTAGAACCTACAATCTAGAGATCAAACAGTTTTTTTGAGATTTTTGCAAATTTAATTAAAAAAAAATAATAAGGAATCACATGTACATAAGTATTCACAGCCTTTGCTCAATACTTTGTTGATGCACCTTTGGCAGCAATTACACCCTCAAGTCTTTTTGAATATGATGCCACAAGTTTGGCACACCTATCTTTGGGCAGTTTCGGCCATTCCTCTTTGTAGCACTTCTCAAGCTCCATCAGGTTGGATGGGAAGCGTTGGTGCACAGCCATTTTCAGACCTCTCAAGAGATGTTCAATTGGATTCAAGTCTGGGCTCTGGCTGGGCCACTCAAGGACATTCACAGAGTTGTCCTGAAGCCACTCCTTTGCTATCTTGGCTGTGTGCTTAGGGTCGTTGTCCTGCTGAAAGATGAACCTTCGCCCCAGTCTGAGGTCAAGAGTGCTCTGGAGCAGGTTTTCATCCAGGATGTCTCTGTACATTGCTGCATTCATCTTTCCCTCTATCCTGACTAGTCTCCCAGTTCCTGCCGCTGAAAAACATCCTCACAGCATGATGCTGCCACCACCATGCTTCACTGTAGGGATGGTATTGGCCTGGTGATGAGTGGTGCCTGGTTTCCTCCAAACATAACTCCTGGAATTCACAAGAAAGAGTTCAATCTTTGTCTCATCAGACCAGAGAATTTTGTTTGATTGTTTGTTTGAGTCCGTCAGGAGTATTTTGTCAAACTCAAGGCAGGTTGCCATGTGCTTTTTACTAAGGAACGGCTTCCGTCTGGCCACTCTACCATACAGGCCTGATTGGTGGATTGCTGCAGAGATGGTTGTCCTTCTGGAAGGTTCTCCTCTCTCCACAGAGGAATGCTGTAGCTCTGACAGAGTGACCATCTGGTTCTTGGTCACCTCCCTGACTAGGGCCCTTCTCCCACAATCGCTCAGTTTAGACAGCCAGCCAACTCTAGGAAGAGTCTTGGTGGTTCTGAATGTCTTCCATTTACGGATGATGGAGGCCAGTGTGCTCATTGGGACCTTCAAAACAGCTGATATTTTTATGTACTCTTCCCCTGATTTGTGCCTCGAGACAATCCTGTCTCGGAGGTCTACAGACAATTCCTTGGACTTCATACTTGGTTTGTGCCCTGACATGCACTGTAAAGTGTGGGACCTTATATAGACAGGTGTGTGCCTTTCAAAATGATGTCCAAACAACTGAATTTACCACAGGTAGACTCCAATTAAGCTGTAGAAAAATCACAAGGATGATCAGTGGAAACAGGATATGCCTGAGCTCAATTTTGAGCTTCATGGCAAAGGCTGTGAATACTTATGTACATGAGATTTCTTAGTTGTTGTTTTTTTTAATTAAATTTGCAAAAATCTCAAAAAAACTTTACATGTTGTCATTATGGGGTATTGTGTGTAGAATTTTTAGGACAAAAATGAATTTATACCATCTTGAAATAAGGCTGTAATATAACAAAATGTGGAAAAAGTGAAGCGCTGTGAATACTTTCCAGATGCACTCTAGACTGTGTGTCACAAAAGAAAGAAAAATTGTAATTTAAAATGATTGCAGCACATCTATTTTCCCCTACAATGTCTCAATAAAGTTTATCTGGCACTTTATTGTGTGTGTGAGTCTCATTGGTTTTGTATCAATTATATTATATGCATGTATTCATATTGGTTACATAACCTATAATACCATATGATGTGATGCCCATAAGATTATGTATTAACTTTCTGGACAATTGGTAGACTCATATTTTAGTTCAGCAAGTTATTAAATGATGTGTGAAAACAGGAACCACTTTTCCTGGATGTGAGTAAGGAGAAGTGGGTGTCCTTATGTCAGGCTGTGTTCGCAATGCAAATGCAAACATTTACATATCACCGCTGATATTAGCAATGCAGTTGCGTGCGTATAAGCAGAATAGCGATCTTTGGTGTGTCATCGGTCCCAAGCTATCCAGCAATGGTTCGAGGAGCATTCTGGAGAGTTCAGATGAATGGTGTGGCCACTACGTTTGCCCGAAATGAACCCTATCGAGCATTTATGGGACGTGGTGGAGATGGCCATTCACACCCAACATCCTGCACCTACAAATACCAGGGAGCTGTGGGAAGCTATCCTAATGGATATACGTGATCTTTTTTTGTGTGTATATATATATATATATATATATATATATTTGCACACAAAGATCACTATATAAAAATAATTAATCTGCCTGCTCAAGGCACACACTAACAGGAGTGCCATAGCCTGAAAGGGCGCAGCGCTGCACACCCAGCCGCCGGCTGAACCTCTGGCTCGGGCTGATCTTGGCTCATCATCTGGCTCAGAAGCGCCTGAGATTGCCCCGGAAACTCGGGAAATGAGCTGCACTGTCTGGAGTCCAGAGGGTGCCCCATCAAATCCAAAGGTGCTGTGACGGTGATGTCACTGTCGGTGCATCACCGGCAGGGTCGGACTGGCTATCGGGCACTTCTGGCAAATGCCAGAAGGGCCGATGGCCAGATGGGCCGGTCTGGGCGAGCACAGGCTTACCCGACTGGGTCCACCTGTTTATTTACTATCTTGCCGCGGCCGCATCATTGCATCATGACGTCATTACGCAAGCGGCGGCCGGGTTAGAAGACGGCTGCTGCACATACAGCGCCGCCGCGCGGCGGCGATGTGTGTGTTATTCATCAGCCAATGAGAGTCAGACAGACTCTCAATGGCTGCTTCGCCCACTGCAAGAGCCGGGCTGGAGCTCGCTCACCTTCCGGCTCCTGCAGTGGGTAATGGGAGAGACGTCATGACGTCTCTCCCATAATGCAGAGAGCGCCAGCCCGGGAGGACTGACGTGCGGCGGAAGCTGTGGCCGGAGCGTGGATTCAGGTAAGTGTATTTTTTTTACATGTTTGTATCTGCACTGCATCGGAGGGGGGGGCACCACTACCGGGCGGGACCTCTACTGGGGGGGGGGGACTTCTACTGGGGACTTCTATTGGGGGGCTACTACTGGGGGCACTGCATCGGGGGGACCACCACTGGGGGGACCTCTACTGGGGGGTACTACACCTGGGGGTGGAATTACTGCTGGGGGCACTGTTTCTGGAGATGGGGGACCTCTGCTGGGGACTACTACTGGAGGGGGGCTACTACTGGGGGCACTATATAAGGGACTTACTACAAGGTGCACTGCACTGGGGGGACCAATACTTGGGGCACTGAATAGGGGGATCTCTACTGGGGGCCTGCATAAGGGGGACCACTATTGGAGGCACTGCATGGGAGGACTATATAAAGGGCCCTGCATGGGGGTACCACTACTTGGGGCACTGCATAGGGGGGGACTACTACTTGGGGCACTATATAAAGGACACTGCCTAGGGGGTACCACTACTGGGGGCACTGCATGGGGAGACTACTACTGGGGGCACTATATAAGGGGCGCTGCATAAGGGGGACCACACCTGGGGGCACTGCATAGGTGGACCACATTTGGGGGCACTGTATAAGGTGCACTGGATAGGGGGGATCACTACTGGGGACCTGCATAAGAGGGACCACTATTGGGGGCACTGCATGGGGGGGACTACTACTGGGGGCACTATATAAAGGGCACTACATAGGGGGTACCACTACTGGGGGCACTGTATAAGGGGAACTAATGGGGGGGCTGCATAAGGGGGACCACTCCTGGGGGCATTGCATACTGGGGGTACTGTAAAAGGGGAACTAATGGGGGGCTGCATAAGGGGGACCACTACTGGGGGTACTGTATAAGGGGCACTACTGGGGTTAAGTAGCCTTCCCGCTAGACTGTTTTAGCGGGCAGCGGCGCCCTGCCCTCCCAGCCTGCGGGTGCCGTCTTCACTCACGGGTCACAGTGTCTTGCGGGTTTGGGAAATGTGTGGTGACCCAGTCACTGCTGGAGAATAGACGCCTGGCGCATGTGCCCGGCATCTATTCTCCCTGTCAGCAGTGCTTGGGGGCTGCCCGGGGTGTCCGTAAGTTCCCTTTTCAATGGCCACGCCACCTTTTCGGGCGCACACCTTCGGCGAGCGCACGGAAGTGCCCTCTCTAGCTCCAGTGCCCTGTCTGCCGCCGGAGCTAGAGTGAACACTAGTTAAGGTGCATATTGAAAGACATGTTCAGAGTGACGAGAAAGGGGTGTGTGTCATGTTGACACGTCCCATTTTTAAGTGACCGCGTCCATTTTTTTGACACGTGCACATAGGGGAGGGGTCTCCATTTTTAAATTTGCCCTGGGCTCTAAATACCCTTGTTTACGCCACTGCTTGTATGGTGTTCTAATATTAATTATATTTGTATGACCATAGACTAAGAAGTGGGATGGGTCATGAATAGTAAGGGGAGGGGTCTTTGCCTGGAGCCAGCTGCTTACACGAGGTGGGCCTGTGTGTTCTTGAAATGCCAGGGCCTCTTTATAGTCCCAGTCCGGCCCTGATGACCGGTCACCCTCTCTGCCCCTCCCAGCCTGCCTTCTCCTCCTTTTCATTGTGGGCTGCGGACGGGCTCCTGGCTCACCACACAAAACCGCGCTAGGACTCGGGGGCCGGAGCAGCTGCAGGAGTAGGTACTTGAACACGTATGAGGCTATGGGGGCAGTGAGGGGGTGGGGCAAAGGAAATTCTTGCCCTCGGCTCCACTTGGTCTAGAACTGGCCCTGTGTCTACTAGGATGTAGATGACTTAGATGACTACTCAGGACAAAATGAATCTACCACTGGCGTATTAAATTAGGAACTTTAAGGGACCAGAAATAGAATCAAATTACATGACTATATGATTACTACTGATTAGAAAACTGTTACAAGGCTCTAGATCGTATTAAAACACATACAACAACCATTATAAGTCTGTATATTATATTTATGTAGTGCTTTTTAAGTCGATACATTACTGTAAGTACATACACCATATATACTGACTGTTACTGAAGACTTTATATCAACATGTTTTCTGCTCCTTTTAGTGGGGTAATATAGAGTTATATCACTATAATTAATAATGTATAACAATATTGTGAAAACATAACCGTTATACTGACACATCACATATATATTTCACTGAGGGTTTGAATTAGATATGTTCTTATTTTTCCGCAGCCACCCGCCGTTGTTGAACCTCAGATCTTGGGAGATACGACCAAACCTCTTACACTCTTTGGCCGATATCCAATTAGCAGTGGTAAATACCGATGCCAATGGATGCCCCGGGGCTATCCAATTAACCCCAAAGTCCAACCCGACGCCAGCAGTTATCGGGGATTTTTTGGGGGGACCTGATGTGACCCGAAATATAATCCCACAAAAGTGCTGTGTTTTTGACAGGGCAATGGCGTAAACACATAGGTCTGTGAATTTATTAGGGATGATATGTTTTTACAGTTGAATTATCCTATATGTTCGCTCAAACAAATAGGATAGGGTGATACAAATAAATAAATCATCATCGAAAAATGGGGATTATCTGCGAAAAATCCCTGCTTTTCACCCCCGGCGAAAATATATCGATGCTAATTGGATACCGGCCTTAGGGCCTGATTCAGACCCGGACGGTATCAGCAGTGCACTCGCTATTGCCGATGGTTGCTAATCTGCGCATGCGTATGCATCGCAGTGCGCATGCGCGAACTACACTGTGCGATCGCAGATCCCTCACTCGCCCAGCAAAACCAGCCCAGCAGACTGAGTGACAGGAGAGGCCATTTGTGGGTGGTAACAGGGGCAGTCCAGTAAAAACTGGGGTTGGAGATGCAAACGCAGGCTTGCCTGAGTGTTTCAACGCCGTTTTAGAGGCGTGCATAATTAACAGGCAGCGTCACCAGCCATTTATTTACTCTGTTTTCCTTGCAATGCTTGCGGTAAAAAAAAGCTACCACAAGCAGTGCGTTCACATCCGATAGTGGTCGATGTACCAATGTTTTCATAAACTTCCAGGAGATGATGTGGGGCAGTGGGCGTCTCTGCAGTCGCTAAGGGGAGTCTGCATACACAAAGTGAACGCTCGTACAGGTATGATGGGCTTTCTAATGCCTTGGCGAGCGTTCGCTCCCTGCCGCGTCACTTTCAAATATTTGCATATGCATCATGCGAGTGTATGCTCATAGCGACCGGGTCTGAATCAGGCCCTTAGTGTGCAATACATTTTCAGTAAGAAACACACCTACTGTACACCAATGTAATGAAAACATTTAAACATTAAAAGGTGCAAATGTAATCATAGCTGTCTACACATTCCCTCTCTCTTTCATAATGAATCTAAAACATTAATGAAATCACACAAAGTCTTAAGAGAGAAGCAGATAAGTTTAGGATAATTCAGCAGGTGGTTCTAAGGTTGAAGTAATGCAACATTTATAATGATTCCAAAATACACCTTTTCCTAAAGATTTGCAGACTTGAAATTGAAGCTGCTTCACCCTTTCCTATAAAGACTGAGACGTGGGTGTGTACCTTAAAATTATTTTTTTTTAACAATTAGGTACACGTGTGCATATGAAGGAGCCGTACAAATCTGGATTTTTAGCAGGTACTTACCCTGTCTGGAATTAAAGTAAATTTAACAGTAAACATTACAGACATTCATCAAATGTCCCATTGTCACATACTGTACAGCACATGCATCTCTGAATTAATAAGAACACAAACAATTCCCGTTACATACAAATGTGTGCATCCATCTATAAAGAATTGTTCTAGAGAAGGCAAGTAATTCATTTCAATGCAATGATTATGATGAAAAGCAGAAGGACCTAATGCATGAGTGATTCAGTGAAGACTTAATTTCATTAAAGTTATTTTCTCAAAACAAACATTGCATGTTTGAACAACAAGCACATGTTACTGTATCATCCAACACAATACAGCAGTGGTTCTCAAACTCTCCACACAATTCACATTTTCCTGGTCACCTAGCAGGTGCACAGGTGTATTCATTACTCACTGACACATTTTAAAAGATCCACAAGTGGAGCTAATTATTTCACTTATGATTCTGTGAGGAGACCTGGAAAACATGCACTGTTTGGGGTCCTGAATGAGGACCGAGTTTGAGAACCTGTGCAATACAGAATAGAGGAGAATAAAGCCATGTGCTCTGACAGAAGTGTTAGAGTAAGTGCCACAATTCTAAACTCTCCTTATGGTCCTCATTTCATAAAGGCTACGGAAGCTCTACTCAAAACTGATGCTGCTTAATTAAAGTCTTTATCCTGAGAACTACAGCTAATACCCCTTTTCCACCTAAATTCCGGGTCTGACCCGGAGTTGGAACAAAGTTTCTATCCGGATCAGAACCGGAATTTTGCCGGCGCCGACTCAGGATATTCCCGAGTCGGCGCCGCACACACTGAAGTCGGGTCTGCATAGACCCGGCTTTCCCGGCGTGAAAGTGGTCGCTTGGAGATGACGTCATCTCCAAGCGCCACTAAAGCTGGACCAATCGGCCGGCTAGCAGCGCACTCCAGGTCATCGTGACCCGGAGTGCGCTGTTCTCACAGCAGGGTTTCACGGGCTACGCCTGCTAGTTACCTGGGTTGGATTGCCGGGTCACTCGACCCGGCGGTCCATACCTCTCCCCTTTTACACCAGGGAGCTGCCTGGGTTAACCCTTCAAAAACCCGGGTTTTTGCTCTGGTATAAAAGGGGTATTACTGACACAACTGCTGTTACTGGGAATGTAGGAGGCCTGCTCAGTAAAAGGACATGCCAGTAAAATACAGTATTTCTACTGTCTAGATAGATAGTCAATAGGTCAACACCAAATAGTCCACGGGCAATAGGTAGACAGAGTGAAAAGTTTAACAGTTAAAAGGTTGCATTGCACTAAGGTTGACAGGGACAGATGGTCGACATGGTCAAAATGTTGCCACATAAGAGGTTGCCACATGGTTTTTAATAATTTTTCCAGATTTTTGGGCATTTGGTGGAGGGTTAGGGATAGGCTGCAGAAGGGGAGAGTTAGGTTAGGCATCAGGGGGCTGGTTAGGATGAGGATTAGGGTTAAAATAGTCTACCTTTTCTGTGTCAACCAATTGTGTGTTGACCTTTTCACCCTGTCGACCTTAGTCCATGCCAGCCTTTTAACTGTCCACAAGTTGACCCTGTTGACCTTTTGACCCTGTCTACCTATTGCCTGTCGACCATTTGTTGTTGACCTATTACCTGTCTATCTAATTCTGTAGGTCTTTCAATACACACCCACTTAGCTGGGTATAGTGTAGTAAAATTGTGCATTAAACTCTGGTTAGTGGTACATCATTTCAGGAATAACATTGCTGTATTACTGTATGTACATTTACCATTAACTGACAGCTCATAATTAAATGTAAGTACATGAGAGCTAAATGTAAAAGAAATACAGAAATTGCAGCCATCTTGCTGTGCGGTCTCAGACCTGAAATAATCCAGCTATTCATTTTGTCAGTTTGTAAAGAAAAAAAAAAATCCCTTCAGAAATGTAAACTGTGACAATTATTCTATAGCAATAATTAAGGCTGAACTTTACTTCTAAGTAAATGTCAATCAATAGCTGGAAGGTTTAAGTAAGGTTAGCTTACACTGAAGCCTATCATCAACCAGTTTTCAAGGCTAAAAGAAAAGAACAAAATTCGATTTAAAGTGTTGAAATGTAGATGCAAGTCTCCTTAAATAAAAGCAATAAAAACCCACAAATGTTTATAGAAATATTTCATGAACTAAGTAAAAACTAAAGATAAAATATGAGCATGGTGGAAGCATTTTTTCAAATGCCCACTAGACTTCATGTGTGTAAAAACCTTCAGAACAGAAGTGGCTGTTGACAGATAACAATACTGTAGCTTACCCTGAACTGTACATGAATTCATAGTTTGCCAGCCATGTACCACTTTGCATCCCCAATCTTAATTGAACTGAGTGGTCAAGGTGCAACGTTTGACAGCAGGGAAAGGACACACCTGTCAGTGCTGGTAGCTGTCTATGCCAGTTTATGAAGCAGATGCATGGGTGGCTTTTGCTTCTGACCCACTAGGTCCTGCATTGACTACTCACCTGCAGCATGGCCAGAACACATCTCCCAACCAAGCTCCTCTGTCTCACTGACAGCTGCAGTCATTTCCCAGATGTCAAACAGGAATCTCCCAACGACTCAGTCCAGCAACATTATATTTGATAGTAATTTCTTCTGAAACCAATATGTGGGTCATTTACCAAGTGCAAATCAAATGTTTCATCTTGAAATGAATATTATTCTACTCTATTGCTGGCACTCTTTGCACTACATAAGAGTTTAATATGGGGCCAGTCTTAGGACAGTGATTAGGCACTTTAGACTGTTGATTGGGTTTCGGGATATTACTGTACGTGTGATAGAGAAATAAGATCTCTCAATACATCAAATGGACCATTACAAGTGCCGCTGGGGAACAGACAGAGGGGAGAGACACTTCACGCTGCAGCAGCGGGCACAACGTTCAAAAATAATGCAAAATTCTAATTTAAATATTATTTAACACTTACCGCAGCTGTAATCAGTGCTGCACATGCGAGGCTTCTGTGAACGGAATCGGCGCATGTGCAGTTAGCATAACAGCTGGGTTGATGAACGAGCTGCCAGAGAAAAGTATCTCTTTACTAAGAAGCTTTCATCGCAAAAGGACAGTTTTTTGGAAGAGATACTTATGGAGAGGAGTAACATTGAATTCCTTCGGTAATTAGATAGAACTCAATACGAGTTCTAAACCTAATTATATCCATATATTTGTAAGTAATGATGAATAGACCCCAAAGTGCCAACTAATCAGCTCCTATCTGTCACTTTACAGACTATGTTAGAAAAATTACAGTTAGGAGCTTATTGGTTGGTACTTTATCTCTCTCTGCTGTATCTCTCTCCAAGGCTTAGTACATCTCCCCGAGAGAGAGATAAAGTGGAGAAGTTGCCCATAGCAACCAATCAGCTTCTAACTGTCATTTTATAGACTGCTATTTAAATAATAGCTAGAAGCTGATTGATACATATCTCCCATGTATATAAACCTATTGCCCTAAAATGCTCCTGTTCCTGACTGTTGTTCCCAAAAACTGAACAAATTGTCTTCTTATACATACTGTAACCTACGGTATATTATATACCTACTGTATATTGCATTGAACTTGGGTTGAACTTATAGCAGCTTGCAAAATGCAGCTACAGCTGTTCAGGCTTTGGAGAGCTTATAGTTGTCCATTATCTAGCACTCTCATGAGACATTTATCTGCTGTGTTTCAGAGGCTACTGTTGTTCTTTCCCAGAAAGCATTAATTGCTCGGAGTGATTCAATGATATCCGTGTTGTCTTTCTGGGAGCAAGTAAATACCTATAAGCACATTCCTGAATCATCCTCCCTCCAAAGGAAGTTCTGACCTAAATGAACAACAGAAAGTAATATAGTAAACAAATAATCCACGTTGGTATCTGACAGTGTCATCCCCACATTGTTTTTCTGTCACTGGTACCAATATTATATTGTTTAGTCATGAACCAAATTGCTTTTAGTGTTAACAAATGACTGTTGAGTGTCTCCGGACCTTACTATCAGGGGTGTAGCAAAGCACTGTACTGCCTTAGGAAGCAAAAGTGTTGTAGCGTTGTCTCTTATTACTCTCACAGACTGTCATAAACATATTTATTGGTGTAGCGTAGTGTAACATTCCTACAGTTTGCATCTCTCTCACCTCATAATTTTAAGCATAAGGGACATTTAACACACGTCACTAATAAAAGGTGAATTAGCACTGCATACTGTAGTCCTTAATATTTTCTCAATGAGGATTGTGATCTGGCCGGGATGTAGTCAGGAAGCCGACGGGCTAAATGCTGACCGCCAGCTTCCCGACTGTCAAATCCCGGCAAGGTACTAATGACAGGTGTCGAAAACCCAACTCCTGTCATTAGACCTACGCAGGGAGCCTGACGCCCGGCATACCGAACGAAGATGAACCGGGTGCGGACAGCTGTGGGGGGGAGGGTTAGGTTAGGGGCTCCCGGGGGGAACTTAGGGTTAGGCACCCCCCCGGAAGACTTAGGTCTAGGCTACGGGGACGGGAGGGTTAGGTTTAGGCACTTAGAGGGGGGTTAGGGTTAGGCACTTGGGGGGAGGTTAGGGTTAGGCACCTTTAAGGAAGGGTTAGGGGGGAAAATACGGTTAGTTATACTTACCTTATTTGCGATCGGGATCTTCACCCCTGCTGGGCTTCTGCTGTCGGGATTTGAACCTCCGGCCATGCATCTATCCTTTTTGGCTGTCTTTAGAAGGCCTTAGCTGCTTTGTACCTATGGATGCATTCTCGCAGGGGAGGGAACTTGCTATCCCTTTCCCGCAGCCTCCGTCCTCCTCCGTGTGCGCAGTGTCATAAAATGCGGTCAGGTGATAGTGATCTTCCCCAGGACAGCATCTTATCAGAGCAGCTGTCCCGGCAAAAAATATCAGATACATAGGGGCCTATTCATCATCACTTAATTTCTACAAAAGCAGGTGTGTAGAAATAAAGTTATCGGGCCATTCATCAAGAAGGTAAAACAAGAGATATCACAGATATCTTCTGCTTACCTTTGTCTTACGGAATGGTCCGCTGTCCCCATACACTAGAATCTGGACAGAATCCATCAAGCTCCGAAAATACAATATTTTCGGAGCTTGAGTGCGGGAGCATTCGCCATCTGCAGATGGTGTTTGCTCCCACTCTGGGCTTACAACCCACTCCTTTCCTATGGGAAGGAGTCCCAGGTTGCGAAGAGGGATCCTTTTGGATCCTTCCGCTGGACATCAAGGCTCTTGTGCGCATGCGTGACCTGTAAGTGACACGTGTACTAGTGTCACTGCTCAGATTTTCGGATCAGCTGTTTCCGCGCCGGAGCAATGATAAATTGCTCCGGCACTCGCATCGAGTAAGAATGTTAACATCATGAATAAATCCAATAGCCATGAAAAACCCAACATTTCTTCTTGCTGCGGTACATGGCGATAAGGAATGTTAATTTTCGGGGCAATACTGCATTGTTTGCTAAATAGGCCAAGTTGATAGCTGTTATTCAAAAAATATTGAAAATTGGCGCTGCTAGTGTATAGTACTTATTGAACAAATGAAGAAAATAATACTTATCCGTATAAATTAGGGGTGTGCACCGGCCACTTTTCGTGTTTTGTGTTTTGGTTTTGGATCTGGATCTTTCTTCGTGTTTTGGATCTGGATTGGTTTTGCCAAAACCACCCTTCCGTGTTTTGGGTTCTGGGTTTTGTGTTTTGGATCTGTATTTTTTTGAAAAAAAGCATAAAAACAGCTAAAATCACAGAATTTGTAGGTTTTTCTGCTCCTATGCTATTATTAACCTCAATAACCTTAATTTCCACTCATTTCCAGTCTATTCTGAACACCTCACACCTCACAATAGTGTTTTTATGTCCAAAAGGTTGCACCGAGGTAGCTGGATGACTATGCTAAGCGACACGAGTGGGCGGCACAAACACGTGACCCATCTAGGAGTGCCACTGCAGTGGCAGACAGGATGGCAGTTAGAAAAACTAGGCCCCAAACTGTACATAATGCAAAGAAAAAAAATAGGTGCAAGATGGAATTGTCCTTGGGCCCTCCCACCCACCCTTATGTTGTATAAACAGGACATGCACACTTTAACAAAGCAATCATTTCAGCGCCAGGGTCTGCCACACAACTGTGGCTGAAATGATTGGTTCGTTTGGGCCCCCACAAAACAAGCTGGCAATTAATGTGTCCCTGCACAAACTGGCTCTACGGAGGCAAGATGTCATCCTCATCCTCCTCATCCACCGATTCCTCACCCTCTTCAGTGTGTACATCCTCATCCTCACAAAGTATTAACTCGTCCCCACTTGAATCCACCACCACAGGTCCCTCTGTACCTTCTGGAGGCTGGTCTCCCTGG
The DNA here is from genome assembly GCA_031769625.1 of Taudactylus pleione. Lineage (NCBI taxonomy): Eukaryota > Metazoa > Chordata > Amphibia > Anura > Myobatrachidae > Taudactylus > Taudactylus pleione. Next base: position 3,465,173 of record JAUIMM010000467.1, read on the forward strand.
AAGAGCTGATAATTCATTTTGATGAACATCATCTTCTCCACATTCTGTGGAAGCAACCTCCTACGCCTTTCGCTGACAAGGTTCCCGGCTGCACTAAACACTCTTTCGGAGTACACACTGGAGGGGGGGCAACTCAGGTAAAATAGAGCCAGTTTGTACAGGGGCCTCCAAATTGCCTCTTTTTTCTGCCAGTACAGGTATGGACTGTCTGACATGCCTACTTGGATGCTGTCACCGATGTAATCCTCCACCATTCTGTCAATGGTGACAGTATCATATGCAGTGACAGTAGACATGTCAGAAATTGTTGCCAGGTCCTTCAGTCCGGACCAGATGTCCAAACTTGGTCCTGCCTGCCCTGCATCACCGCCAGCGGGTTGCTTAGGATACCTAAGTTTTTTCCTGGCAGCCCCAGTTGCGGGAGAAAATGAAGAAGGAGCCGTTGACGTGTCACGTTCCGCTTCAGCTGACAGTGTGTTCACCAGCAGGTCTTTGCACCTCTGCAGGCTTGTGTCGGCCGGAAAGAGAGACACCACATAGGCTTTAAACCTAGGATCGAGCACGGTGGCCAAAATGTAGTGGTCTGATTTCAACAGATTGACCACCCTGGAATCCTGGCAAAGCGAATGAAGGGCTTCATCCACAAGTCCCACATGCCGAGCGGAATCGCTCCATCTTAGCTCCTCCTTCACTTTCTCCAGCTGCTTCTGCAAAAGCCTGATGAGGGGAATGACCTGACTCAAGCTGGCAGTGTCTGAACTGACTTCACGTGTGGCAAGTTCGAAGGGCTGGAGAACCTTGCACAACACGGAAATCATTCTCCACTGCGCTTGAGTCAGGTGCATACCCCCTCCTTTGCCTATGTCATAGGTGGATGTATAGGCTTGTATGGCCTTTTGCTGCTCCTCCATCCTCTGAAGCATATAGAGGGTTGAGTTCCACCGCGTCACAACCTCTTGCTTCAGGTGATGGCGGGGCAGGTTCAAGAGTGTTTGCTGGTGCTCCAGTCTTCGGCACGCAGTCGCTGAATGGCGAAAGTGGCCAGAAATTTTTCGGCCCACCCAAAGCGTCTCCTGCACGCCCCTGTCGCTTTTCAGAAAATTCTGCACCACCAAGTTTATTGTGTGAGCAAAACATGGGACGTGCTGGAATTTGCCCAGATGTAATGCCCGCACAATATTGGTGGCGTTGTCAGATATCACAAATCCCCAGGAGAGTCTAAGTGGGGTAAGCCACTGGGCGATGATTTCCCTCAGTTTCTCTAAGAGGTTGTCGGCGGTGTGCCTCTTACTGAAACCGGTGATACACAGCGTAGCCTGCCTTGTAACGAGCTGGCGTTTCTGAGATGCTGCTACTGGTGACGCTGCTGCTGTTGCTGCGTAAGGTGATACATCTACCCAGTGGGCTGTCACAGTCATATAGTCCTTAGTCTGCCCTGTTCCACTTGTCCACATGTCCGTGGTTAAGTGGACATTGTGTGCAACGGCATTTTTCAGGACACTGAGGACACTTTTTCTGACGTTTCTGTACAGTCTCGGTATCGCCTGCCTAGTGAAGTGTAATCTAGACGGGATTTGGAACCGGGGTCACACTACCTCCATCAATTGTCTAAATCCCACTGCACTAATGGCGGATACCGGACGCACGTCTAACACCAACATAGCAGTCAAGGCCTCAGTTATACGTTTTGCTTCAGGATGACTGCTGTCGTACTTCATCCTCCTTGCTAAGGACTGTTGGAGGGTCAATTGTTTAGTAAAAGTAGTGGTGTTCCTACTTCCTCTCTGGGATGATGAACGACTCCCAGCAGCAGCAACAGCAGCAGCGGCCGCAGTAGGCATAGCAATGCAGGATCCTCCGGAGGAATCCGGGATAGGAGAGTCAGTCATGCCAGTGACATGGCCTGCAGGACTACTTCCGATCCTGACTAAGGAGGAAATTGACGAGGAGGGAGTTGACGGTGTGGTTTGCAGGCGCTTGGATACAACAGGACAACGGGATTTAGGTGTCCCTGGACTGCTTACGGTCTTAGCCAAAGTTTCTGAACTTGACAGTAACTTTTTATGAACGCGCTGCAGGTGCCGTATAAGGGAGGATGTTCCTAGGTGGTTGACGTCCCTACCCCTACTTATTTCACCTTTACATATGGTACATATGGCAAGACAGTTGTTGTCCGGATTTGGATAGAAATATTGCCAGACCAAAGAGGTGGAATGTTTGGTCTTCTACCCAGGCATGACCGTGATGGGCTTTTTCATCCCACGGACAACAACTGTCTCCCCCGGAGCCTGATTTAAACAAACCACATCACCATCAGAATCCTCCTCGCCAACTTCCTCCTCAGCGCCAGCTACACCAGTATCCTCATCCTGTTGTACTTCAACAGTGACATCTTCAATTTGCATATCAGCAAGTGGACTGTGGGTGCTCCTTTCAGCACTTGCAGGGGGCGTGCAAATGGTGGAAAGAGCCACCTCTTCCCGTCCAGTGCTGGGAAGGTCAGGCATCGCAACCACCACCACACTTGGACTCTCCTTGGGGATTTGTGATATCTTCTTAGAAAGCACAGTTCTTCGCTGTGCTTTTGCCAGCTTAACTCTTTTGATTTTTTTAGTGGGAGGAGGGCTTCCATTGTCATGTGAAGCTGAACCACTAGTCATGAACATACTAGGGATTGACCTTAGCCGTTCCTTGCCACTCCGTGTTGTAAATGGCATATTGGCAAGTTTACGTTTCTCTTCAGCTGATTTAAATATCTTTTTCAAGGTCATTTTCCTGAACTTTGCCATTTGGGATTGTATGTGCCCTCTACTATGACATTGGGCATCGGCCTTGGCAGACGACGTTGATGGCATGTTATTGTCTATGTCATGACTAGTGGCAGCAGCTTCAGCACTAGGAGGAAGTGGTTCTTGATCTTTCTCTATTTTATTTTTATCGGAGAAAGTTTGGTCCTCCATTTATGTTATATCAATTTGATATATACGTGCGGCTAAACACAGAAAATAATTTTTTTTTTGGTTTGGACTAGAGTGTACTTTCGGGGGTTACAGCACCCTTAACGGTCAAGCCAGCCGGCCCTTTACTTATGACACAGGCGCACGCTTGGCACTACTTTGTTGATGCACGTGCGGCTACTGCGCACACAATTCACAAACACAGAAAATTATTTTTTTTTTGGTTTGGACTGGAGTGTACTTTCGGGGGTTACAGCACCCTTAACGGTCAAGCCAGCCGGCCCTTTACTTATGACACAGGCGCACGCTTGGCACTACTTTGTTGATGCACGTGCGGCTACTGCGCACACAATTCACAAACACAGAAAATAATTTTTTTTTTGGTTTGGACTGGAGTGTACTTTGGGGGTTACAGCACCCTTTAACGGTCAAGCCAGCCGGCCCTTTACTTATGACACAGGCGCACGCTTGGCACTACTTTGTTGATGCACGTGCGGCTACTGCGCACACAATTCACTAACACAGAAAATAATTTTTTTTTTGGTTTGGACTGGAGTGTACTTTGGGGGTTACAGCACCCTTTAACAAGCAAGCCAGCCGGCCCTTTACTTATGACACAGGCGCACGCTTGGCACTACTTTGTTGATGCACGTGCGGCTACAGCGCACACAATTCACAAACACAGAAAATAATTTTATTTTTGGTTTGGACTGGAGTGTACTTTCGGGGGTTACAGCACCCTTTAACGGTCAAGCCAGCCGGCCCTTTACTTATGACACAGGCGCACGCTTGGCACTACTTTGTTGATGCACATGCGGCTACTGCGCACACAATTCACAAACACAGAAAATAATTTTTTTTTGGTTTGGACTGGAGTGTACTTTGGGGGTTACAGCACCCTTTAGCGGTCAAGCCAGCCGGCCCTTTACTTATGACACAGGCGCACGCTTGGCACTACTTTGTTGATGCACGTGCGGCTACTGCGCACACAATTCACAAACACAGAAAATAATTTTTTTTTTGGTTTGGACTGGAGTGTACTTTCGGGGGTTACAGCACCCTTAATGGTCAAGCCAGCCGGCCCTTTACTTATGACACAGGCGCACGCTTGGCACTACTTGGTTGATGCACGTGCGGCTACTGCGCACACAATTCACAAACACAGAAAATATATTATTTTTTTAGCACTTGGGGGGAGCACCCCTGATGGACAGTGCACCCCCTGGACAACACTACAGCACCCCTTTAGGACTGGGACACTGCACAGGACTTTGGAGGGGACACAGCCCCTATGGAGAACTGACTGCACAACACAGTCCAGCCAGCCCCTATGGACTTTGAAGTAGTGGACACAGCCCCTATTAACAACAGCAGCACAGCACAACACAGCCAGCCCCTATGGACTTTGAAGTAGTGGACAACAGCAGCACTACACTACACTACACTACACAGCCCTAACTCCCACCCTCCCTCTTCACTGTCCACAGCCGAGTGAGAAAATGGCGCCGACGCGGGTACCTTATATAGGATCCAAAACCCGCGAGACTCGGAAGGCGGGATGATGACGTTTTGCCTCGATTTCAGATCCGAGTCAGGCGGGAAAAGTCGAGCCTGACTCGGATCGGACTCGGATCGGGGGGGCTCGGGGGGGTTCGGATTTCAGAAATCCGAACCCGCTCACCCCTAGTATAAATGCAGTAATGGACGTCAACTCTAGTGTTCTTTCTTTGTCTTTACCCAATGTCCCGAAAACATGGGGAAAAAGGGATTGTATATATATGACGTCAGTGTGAGATGTAATTTAAAATGGGTGCTAAACAGTATTTCTTCAAAATTAGTTTGAAAAAAGGATGAGGTGTACCCCAACTCACTGCTTAAAGAGATGGGGACACTCCTATCATGGTATCTTAAGTATGATACAGGATATATGCAGCCCTATCGGGCGGTGCACAACATGTAAAGGTATCTTTGATGTTGTATGAAATACTTGAGAATAAATAGGCCAAGTTGATAGCTGCCTCAGTTCGGGTTATTGTAGGCACCCCTGATTAAAAAAAAACATTAGCTCCATTCGGTAAGACATGTTTATACCCCTTATGTACAGATAGACAACTTATGGAGAACAGTTGGCCTTCAGTCTTTACATGGCAGTGTTTGGAGTCGATGTTTTACACAGCTTGGCAAAGTGCAGAACAGATCCCACCTTGTGACATAGGATCTATTTTATGAAGCTTACTGGATGTACCATGTAATCACCTTTATTTTGGACTGGTGCACCTAGTTGGTCCACATGAAACACATTAAGATGCATGCTCATTCTCTACTCTAATGAAACACCCCAGTAGACTAGATGTGCTAGATTTGCTGTGAGGTAGAGAAATCTTAAGAGGCAAACTATACAAAAGTATAAATACCTGATCAAAGTCCAACCATCTACCACATAATAGGCAGCAAGCCCTTTCATTAAATTACTTTTATGTATTTGTCATGCAAAATAGTCTATACTTCATTTCTAGCCTACTTTGGGGGATACTTACTCTTATGGGTCCTGTGCCCAATGCAGCTCAGGTTTAGTGCCTGCCTATTCTGGTAGACACCTTGCGTTTCTAGGGCCTTATTCAGCTTGTGTTCGCACGCAGCTGGTCTATGTTTGTGCTCTGCACATGCGTATGCATAGCGGTGCGCGAACAGGCTGCTGTGATCGCAGTGAGCACGCAGACCAACAGCATAGTGATTGATATGAAGTGACCGTTTAAGGGTGGAGAGGGGGGTGGTCGGCGGAACGTTTGAACGCCATTACAGGGGCATGCATAAATAAGCCCCTGAGATTGCATATGCTGGCAGAGGTCTAGATTGCGACAGTAAGTTTAACAGTTTGTGAGGTAGGGTCAGGTCAACCACAACTGTGCGAATGGTTCCGATGTTACTTGATGTTATCGATGTTTTCGATGACTTTCGGCTGCATGTCATGGGATGTGGGTGGCTTTATACAGTGATGGGCATCTTGGTATAGTGCTGCGGTTGCCTTTCGATTGCAATCATTAGCATATTTTCACAGCTAGCAGGTGCGTGCGAACGCAACCGTGCGATCCAAGCTGAATAAGGCCCTTATTGCTCAACAAACCTTGGACCAAATACCCACAATGCTGGCTTTGGTCTGGGCCTCACCTAAGCATATATAGGGCCTAGTGCCCCTTGCACCATATGCCTAATGCCTGACATGGGAGAGCCAATCCCTGGTGGACTAGTGGATAAATGAGAAATGGTGCCTTACTGAGGCCTTACCCAATATAGCCAACCTTGGCAAGCACAGCGAGGAACCCTATGCGCCTGCCCTTCCCCGCTGGGGTCAGCGCTGCTCCCCAATTTGCCAAGCACCAGATCCTCCTTAGACACTTGGTGCTTGGTAGGTATATACTTCCGCCAAACTTCTCCTTAACAGCAATGGGGCCAGTATAAGCTCTTTTGCAAGAGCTCCCTTGCCACCACGACTTAGGTGTCCAAAAGTCTTTAGGTTTGACCTGGAGTCTTCTACCTAATGTCCAGCATCTTTTTCCTTCTTCCATTTTTCATCATCTTCTGTCTTCTTCCCATTGAGTCTTCACCCTTCTGCAGCATCTTCTCTTGGAGAAGCACAGTTAGGAGACCACACAGTAGGGATTGGGGAAGATAGAGCAGAATGGAGGCGCAGATAGTGTACATGTATAGACAGAGTATGATAGTTTTAGAAATTATGGAGCTGAAAGTGTATTCTGAATGAGATGGATGTATGGAGTGAGAAGGATGTTGGAACCCAGTGGGATTGTTGTGGTGAATGAATGGGAAGATTGTGGGCACTGAGTGGGATGTGTGTGCCACATAACTACTCAGACCTCAGTTGCATAGACTGCATGTGTGTATTCCAATGTGCACACAATTCTGTGAATTAGCAGCTCCACCATTTTGTGAGTGACAGCAATCTCACTCTGTGAGAGTGCTGAATCTGCAGTTAACCACAGGGTGTGATGGCATACCATATCTGTATTGTGCAAGGAACACGTCCACTAAGGTGTTAGCCTTAATGATTGGAATTTCATTTCATTGCTTTTTTAAGTTTGTGTGGCACAAATTCAGTAGGTTTTGTAAAATTTCAGATCATGTCTAAAAAGCCTTAATGAGAGACGTGAAACCATAAGGTTTTTGTCTATGGAATTTCATTGCTTTTTTATAATCAATTAACCATCAGGGTTTTGAGGAGCAAACCGGGCCACCCGCAGGGCAGAAGAACAACAAATAGGTACACTAGCATGGGTGGAGGAGCGGACAGCACACAGGCTGTGTTTTGGGGGTGCAGTGGGAGAGACAGCTGTGGGGGCAGGCTGCAGGTGTGTGGGTAAGTGGCAGCAGCGGGGGTTCGGAGCAGTGGCAGCAAAGGGGCCGTGCACAGGAGCATCAGCGGGCGACAGAGGGACTCACTGGCGCTGGGCATGCACCTGAGAAAATCAAATCAATAAGACACAGATGCATGGATGTATCAGTGAAATCCATCAATGCATCTGTTAAATGACATGCCCCCACAGCACAACCAGCACCGGGCTTTGGAGCACCAGGCTAATCAGAGCTTGTCCTGGTTGCCAAAATACTGGGGACAAATGACATAGCGGTCCCCTGTATTTAGAGCAACCAGCACTGGGCTCTGAGCCGGTCCTGGTTCTGGAAATACAGAACAAAAAAATTAGTAGGTTTCCCTGTATTTACCATAACCAGCACTGGACCCTTTCTAGCGGGGGGTAATGCCACAGCCAGGGGAGCCATTTCACCAGGTCCCCTAGTCAAAGCTTTACCCCTGACCATTAGTCAGCCCAGGCCAGGGATCCCTGGTCAGCTGGGGACTCCCTGAATAAAGGGCCCCCCTCTCTAGGGCACCCCAGGCCTAGGCTGGGGGGCCCAGGGCTATCCCCAGCACCCCTGGAGCGGTGGGTGCCGGGTTGATTGTTTAGTGTGTGGTTCAAATGAAAGAGTTAAAAATATTGTCTTTTGCTATAGAACTACAGGTCCCGGCAAGCCCTCCACAAAAGCTGGTACTTGGAGAACCACAAGTACAAGCATGCGGGGCATTACGGGCAAGCTGGTACCTGTAGTTCCACAGTAAAATAAATATTAAAATGAACACACTACACCGATTTTTGAAAATAATTTATTTAGCTGCACCTACACCTGGGGGCGGCGGCTTTTAAGCTCTTTTATGGGGCAGCCTCCGCGCCAAGACTTACAGGCGTCTTACATGATGCGCATCCCTGCAGGTTGTACATCACATCTTCAGCTCTTGCCTACAGCAGGCAAGATATGCCAATCTCGTACACAATCCAGCGGCATATTGTTCAGTGTTTATACCTGAACGATATGTCGTCCGGATCCGCATACAATGCTTGTAGGCATGGATCAGAGAGATCCGCACTGCAAGCATCAAGACACAGATGCACATATCTATGCCTAAAAATAAAAACCTGTGTAAAATGAAAAATAAAAATGGTGTGCCCCTCCACCTAAAAGAGCAACCAGCCCTGGCCTTTTAGTGACCCAGTGCTGGTTGTGCAAAATCACTCACAGAACTATTGTATATTCCACGAGGTGAGAAAAATAAACATATAAGAGATGAGAAAGGAAAGCAGATTATAATGTGGTGTTAGGACAATGCTTAGTGACGTCTTCCCCATAAGGCAGCAGCAGGACCATCTAACAAGAAAAAAACACCATCACCAGCTTCTTTCACTTACTTTTACTGGACTGACTATGGATGGAGGCAGATAAGTCGGTCCAGGGACACAGGTTTCTTTCTTCTTCTTACAGCTACTCTTCTCTGCACGCTCAGTGCTGCTGAACTCTCTCTCTTCTTGAACGGTCTCTCCACACACAAACAGGAGGTGGAGCAAGCAATTGGATGAAGGGAGCCTGGGAGAGCAGGGGCTGAGCGTCACTAGTGTATCACAGAACACAGCGGGCGCCCGGCATCTGGGCCTGGTGCTGCGGCTAGCAGTCAGGGGAAAGCCCCCTCCTCGAACTCGGCCCGCTAAGCAGAGAGGGGCGTGGCTAAAAATCAGCGCCCACCAGGGAATTACCCTACTCACCGGCGGTCCAGTCCAAGCCTGGCCGGGTCTAGTCTGCGGTGTAAACAGGTCTCAAGCCACTGTTACACAGCTTGAAGCCCATGTTCAGTGAACCGGGCAGGATCTGGGAATTTAATGTAAAAGGGATATCAGGTTACCTGTATTGAGCAAGAATTATCATCCTGCACTAAAGGCTGCATTCATTTGCTGTGCAGGAGCTGGCGAGTGACTTTAGATATTGTTTCCAGATATTATGCATCTTAGATCAATTTTGTAGATCCGAATCCAATTTTGTATATATATATATATATATATATATATATAATATATATATATATATATATATTTATATATAAATATATATACTATATCCATGTGTCTCAATTCTTTGACAGACACTAAGGCCGGGAAGACACTACAACGATAGCTGCACGATTTGTCATTTCCAGGCAAATTGGAACAACAAATTGTGCATATCGTGCACTGTGTATGCACAATTGCGCGCTCCTGCCGGTCGTACGCTATATCTTTTGGTTGGCCGTGCTGCACAGCCAATCAGAAGATATCATGTACGAGGTGGTGCAGTTTATTAAAGGATGAAACGAGATTTTGTTCCATTGTTCATTAAATTGCACAGTGTATACAGGCAATCACGGATAGTCCGGAACAAAGGGAATTTGTCTGGACCATTGCCCCAATTGCCCGTCATTGTAGTGTGTACCCGGCATAAGGTCCATTTTTGTCAGCAGCTTTTTAACCTACCTAACAGCATGTTTTTGGAAAATGGGAGAAAACTGTAGCACCCGAACAAAACCCAGACAAACACTGAGAGAACATACAAACTATTATATTTCATTTGGCCTCAATAATTTCACTACAGCTGGTAAATCAGGAAGGAATGTAGGCTAGACTCTTATGTAGAGACTGCATAGTGTTCTGCCCTTTACACAAACAGCACATCAATCAAAGCACCTGCCGAACTATCATTTAGTGGTAAACTGCCTGGGGAGCTGTTTACTGAGCCACATTATGGGTGAGCTCAGATATACACATGGGAACGGCACCCTGAGATAACATAATATAATAGGGTAATATTATGCAAGTTTCAGACTATTTCATACAGTAGTCATCACATAAGGGTGCCTAACAATGATAGTTTTTGTTTAATTGCAGAACGTGTATCGGATTATAATGTTGAAGAAGAAATTAATCTCAACCCACGCACACCATACTTACTGACATCTTGTAATTCCCCTCTGCTAGCCTTCCTAGATGGGAGACTGAAGTAGCCATTGTTTAGGGGTGTAGCTCATCCCTGTGATGCAATGCCACAACCCACCCCACGTTATGCAATATCACAAATTGCATAATCACTCTCCTCCCCAGTCTGCCCATATCACTAGGAAGTGGGTGGGATGTGGCTACGTGCCCCATTCTTCTGGGAGTCCTCGGGACTCCCCAAAAATTCTGGAGTCTCCTGATTGTTCCAAGGATAGGCAAGCATGTCTCATGCCTTAGTGTTGGCTATTATAGTCATCTTGTTACTAGTCTCTAATGCCTCTCTTCCTTTTCCTGGGAAGCTTCCACCATAGAAATCAGTTTGTTATTGGTATAATAAATTAGGTCTTCTAATACCCCTTTCAGACAGAGAAAAGAAGCCGGTAATTTTCTGTCTGAAAGGGTCAACACGGGACCTAATTCCTGGTACTTCGACCCAGGTATTTACCAGGGTTTTTTCCGGGTCTTACACGGGTTGGCGGCTGTCTGAAAGGTGCCGACCCGGGTTTTTCTACTCCGGGCATAGTAAGCAGTGCTTATTGGCTGAGATGGTGGTGCACGGGCTGCACTTTTCATGACCTCATCTCTGTGTGCCATAAAGCAGTCCATTTATTATGACACACTGTATATTGCAGGGATAATCTGGGTTCTGTGTGAAAGGGGTCTACCCAGGAATTTCCCGGGAATTATGTGCTGTGTGAAAGGGGGTTAGGAGCAAATTCCCGGGTCCTTTCCCTTTTGAACGATACGGGAAAAACCCAGGTTTTTGGGATTTTTCTGTCTGAAAGTGGTATAAGTTAAAGAAATATCTCTAATTTACATATTTAAGAAATATCTATAATTTATATCTATAATTTACATACGTAATACACACTTCTACTGAACCAGCGGTATAACCAGGGCAGGTTGGCCGGGTCTCGTGCTCTGGATGCCGTTGGACCGGCGGTGTAGGGGGTGCGCTGCCGGCCACAATCTAGGTCCAGTAAAGCCAGTGTAGTGTGGACCGCAGTGAGTGATGTCCGCACTACACAGTAACACACACACCGCCGCTGAGTCAGTCAGACTTTTATTGGCTGCTTCCAGAGCCAGGCTGGAGCTCACTCATGAGTTCCACCTTCTGGCTCCCGCAGTGGGTGATGGAAGGCGGAAGTAATAATTATTTCTGATAAAATAATTTATCTTTGCTACTGGAGGTGTATTTTTTTAAACTTTTATTTATTGCTTCTGATGTTGGAAAATCGACATAGTACATGTTCAGGTCTGTTTTGTAAAGACAATAGTCTGACGTTGGAAATGAAACAACTACAAATCCTAGACACATAATTGGACAGGTGGTAATCTTCTGATTTAGTAGAACACACAAACCTTGAGTGGTTTAGAATGCTTGCAGGCAAACTAATATCCCTTTTCGACTGGCCAAAATACCCATGTTATTGTCGTGTCAACCTGGGTAGTGGCTCAGTGGAAAAGGCTCCTAGGAAAAAATCCCAGGTCGATTGACACAACATTTCTTCCCCAGTATTGAGCAGGTTTTTAGTGGGTAAAGGCTCTTCCGACCAGAGACCCGTTTCCAGCACGGTGATTGGGTGGTAGTCGAAAGCTGTCTATGTGACAGCTGTCACTGGGGAGGGAGAGATTACAGCCTTTCCGTATGGTCCGGACCGTTACGGTTTTTACCCCATCCCCACTTCATATGGGGAGGCTGTAATCTCTCCCTGCCCGTCTCCCTGGTGACAGCTGTGAAATTGCAACCTCCCGAAAGGACACCCACCCGGGAAGGACCCCCTCTCCTGGCCGCCGGTCTGTTCTGGTCTGGCATTCAGGCGGTAGCTGGAGTTTCCAGCGCTTAGTCTTGGTCATCTCCAAGTACTGGCACAGCGCTGGTAAAACCCGGGTCTGACCCGGTTTGGAACCATGTTCCAAATTCTGGGTCAGACCTGGGATTTTGCTGAAAAAAGGGGTATTAGTTTAGATTCTGAATAGACAGGGAAAATCAGGCAATGACAACTTGGATTTGAGTAACTACAGTTGGGGGATATATGAGTGTCAGGGAACCAGCCTCTGTGATCAATTTCACCATTGTCACATTCCATGTTGACAGTCTCATCCATACTTAGACGACTCGATTCACACTAAGGGGAGAATTTATGAAGCAGCGACTGGTTCCCGGCAGGTTGCGAGTGAGTATTTAAAACGGCACCCGCAGTCAGTGCTAAGCACACCGAGCTTTACACTGACTGCGGGTGCCATTTTAAATATAGACCCGCAACCCGTCGGGAAGCAGCGGCTTACAGAAGCCGCTGCTTCATAAATTCACCCCAAAGTCTCTTTTAGGTATAATGTTTTCTTGGCTGCTTCTGTAAGTGGAATGTATTCCGCTTCAGCGATGGATAGAACTACAGTGGGTTGCTTTCTAATTCCAAAGCTAATGGCTGCATCTGCTAGCAGAAACACATATCCCATGTATGAACTATGGTCATCCTCATCTGATCTCCAGTCTGCATTGCAGAAAAAATTTAATGTAGATTTCCCAAGGAAGCTGAACCCTTCAGCTATTTAAGGATTCTTTTAACTGCAGTCCAATGTTTTTTTTCCCAGGGCTAATGGCAAATTAGCTTACCTCGCTCACAATATGTGTGATATTTGGCTGACTTCCTACACTTGCACACATTAAACTTCCACTAGAGTTCTGATAAGGAACCTCTTTCATGTCCTTTATGTTTCCTTCGATGACATGGCTGCAGTTAGTTTAATGCCTTTGTCAATGGGAGTATTCACTGGCTTTGTATCTGACATTCTATACTTTGTAATCATTACTTAAATGTATGTATCCTGATCAATAGTGACAGTTCCTGTCTCCAGGTTTTGTAAGATCCTCAAACCTAACAGGTGATGTGCAGACCCTAGGTCTTTTTAACTTGAATTTCTCTTCTAGCAATTGCTTTACACTTATTATGTGTTTTTCCTAGCCTACTAGTAACAGATCATCCACATACACAAAAATTCTCCTGGCCTACTAGTAACAGATCTTCCACATACACAAAATATACTAAATAAGACCTGCGCTGAATTGACCATTTAATGAAGTGCACATACCATAAAAAATGTAATACAATTTATTAAAATGTGAGTTGGTGGAGCTGGAGAGGGTGCAGTGATGAGGAGCCGATGAGCACCGGACACGGGCACCATTAAGGTACTGGCAGAAAGAGGAGGGACTCGTGTGTCCAGCAGCGGCAGGGTGAGCAGTCTGTAGGTGGAACACGAACAGGGAGCCTGGATTCTGATGATAGTCCATATATCATCCAGATCCAAGTTCCCTGCTAGTGTCCCGCCACATTGTGTATCACATCTGGATGGGTAACAGGACACAGGCTGTAGGGAAGTGCATGATGTCCCCCTGTGCACCCGCAGTGCCGGGTAGAAGTTTTTAGGGGCGTGGCTACATCTCCCTAGATTTGGCCACGCCCCCTCTATACCAAACCCCCACTTCTAAAGGCTCACTTCGACCACTGTGTTGGAACCCAGTGGAATTGTTGTGGTGTCCGAATGGGAAGATTGTGGCCACTGAGTGGGATGTATGTGCCACATAACTGCTCAGACCTCAGTTGCATAGATTGCATGAGTGTATTCCAATGAGCACGCAATTCTGAAAATTAACAGCTCTACCATTTTGTGAGTGATAGCAGTCTCACTCTGTTAGAGTGTTGAATCTGCAGTTAACCACAGCCTGTGATGGTATACCATATCTGTATTGCGCAAGGAATACGTCCATAATGGAGATGTCTAAGAAGCCTTAATAGGACATGTGAAACCGTAAGGTTTTTTATCTATGGAATATACAATGGTGACAGATAAGTATATCACTATTTGACATACAGTTGTGTACTATATATCAGTTATAGTACACATGCCACATTTGTCAGAAATTGGAATAATATATACATTTTACATGCTGACACCTACATAAGTTTATGTCTGTCTGGCTCAAATTTTTGTCAGGACAGGAGGGTATTTAGAGACTTGTACACTACAACATTCATACATCACAAGGTTATGTAACTCGGGTTACCAACTAACCCAATGTTATTTAATCGCTGTTTATACTGTTAGCAGTTAACGGTCATTTAATTGTTATGAATTATTTATTTGTATAGTATCTGCAAATGAAAATCTATATACTTATAGATCACAGAGGGCCCTTTCCTATTAATGCCAGCAGTAGCTGCCATCAAAAATACACAGTAAACTTCAGGTAAATATCACTATCTAAAAATGAAACATACGATTCGCACTCACTTCCCGTACAAACAAAAATTTCCGATCAGAATAATGAAAGTGACTGATTAGCAGAATGAAGGCGAAAATTATAGCAAAACTGCTTCTTACTTTCTTAATTATAACAAAAAAATTATGATTTTAAATTTAAAGTTAACATCTTTTTTTTTTTTTTATCGAAAAAACTATCTTGATAGATACATATCCCCTTAGTGCTGATGATCTCTGCTATAGCCTAATATAAGGGCCTGATTCTGCGTCTGTAGGATCTCTCTGTATGGATGCAAATAGCGAGTTTTAGCATACAGCGTATTCACAGATGGCAATCTACGAATTTTTGTGTATCTCCTTTCTATTCGGAGATGCACAGATCTTGGCCGGATCCGTCTTTTTGCCAAATGGGTGTTTCGGGGTGGCAAAAATGCGATCACATCGAGCTGTTCTGTTGGTATGTAGTCACTACGTCAACATTCAGAATGTCGACACTGTAATGTTGAATGGTTCAGAATGTCAACTTTCCGGGATACACTGCGGTCAGGACTAGGCTGCGGTTAAGGTTAGCGCTGTTGACATTCTCACTGTTGACATTCACATCAGTGTTGATATTGTGAATGTGGGCATCTTATATGTCAATTTTAAGACCCTGTCAACATTCTCAAGTCAACATTTTGAATGTCAAACTCGTATACCACACCTTTATTGTGGGTGTGTTGTGGGCATGTAGATTAAGTTCCATGCATACAGACATGGATCTTTTGCACCTAGCATGGGGTAAGAGCACGAGCCAATACTGATGACGGCTGTGTGACAATGGGCCTCTTGAAGCCGCACAGATACTTGCATTATCCTTATGGAAACCTGCATTAGCATAAGGTAGTAAATTAGGCTTCCATGGCATCATGCAAAAAAAGCCACTTTGCATCTGGATCAAAATCAGACCCTTAATGTACAGTATGGTGCTTATGCGTAGTTAGGAGCACTGGTGGCTCCAGAGGTGGGGCTGCAGCACAGTCCAAAATTCTAATAGGAGAGAAACACACCAACTGTCAGTGATTCCTGGCCAGTGATGTTTGGCAGCGTTTGCGGTTGCAGTTGGTGCACTGCGCGGCAGCCCCACCTCTTAGAAGTTAAGCACAAAAAAAGGGGAATATATGCACCTTGCTAAAACCATGCGGCACTGCAGGTGGGGCAGATTTAAAATGTGCAGAATTGGGAAAGGCTGTATCCTAGCTGAATTATAAATTTCAGTGTAAAAACAAAAGCTGCCTAGTAATTGTGCACTGCAGTATATTCTCCCTGCATGCAATAAAACATAAATACACTTGCAGCAGGGATTATCAAGGGCCAAGTTTCTCCTCTTGATTTGCTCCTTACACCGCATGAGCCCCTATATGGTCAAAAGTTGGTGGGCACCTGAACATACTTGGAATGAGATGCTCATAGAACATCTAATTCCAATGAAATAATATGCATATAACCCCCCCCCCCACACACACTCTTTGCCACTACAACAGAGTCCTTTCGCCTGGGGTGATAATGCCTGACTAACAGTTGGCTTTTTCAATTCATCCTGAAATGTTTGATGGGGTTCAGATCAGGGCTCTTTCCAAGCCAGTAAGTACAGTACTTCCACACCAAACTCGCCAAGCCACTTTTTGATGCCCTAGATACTCAAGAAGTCACTCCCCATTCAGACCTCGTCAGATTTGCATGCGAAGTGTGTGGCCAAATTGGATGTTGACCCTTTTGCTGGACTTTGGGCTGAGCTACAGGATCATCACATATGCGGCTTCCTTAAAATAGTCTTAAACAATATTGGCTAACAATCATCCATAAAAAAAATTACATCTTTCGGAGGACTTTCACAGGTTTATGTAAAATATCTTCTGTTTTTATTAGGGGTGTGCACCGGCCACTTTTCGTGTTTTGTGTTTTGGTTTTGGATCTGGATCTTTCTTCGTGTTTTGGATCTGGATTGGTTTTGCCAAAACCACCCTTCCGTGTTTTGGGTTCTGGGTTTTGTGTTTTGGATCTGTATTTTTTTGAAAAAAAGCATAAAAACAGCTAAAATCACAGAATTTGTAGGTTTTTCTGCTCCTATGCTATTATTAACCTCAATAACCTTAATTTCCACTCATTTCCAGTCTATTCTGAACACCTCACACCTCACAATAGTGTTTTTATGTCCAAAAGGTTGCACCGAGGTAGCTGGATGACTATGCTAAGCGACACGAGTGGGCGGCACAAACACGTGACCCATCTAGGCGTGATACTGCAGTGGCAGACAGGATGGCAGTTTGAAAAACTAGGCCCCAAACTGTACATAGTGCAAAGAAAAAAAAGAGGTGCAAGATGGAATTGTCCTTGGGCCCTCCCACCCACCCTTATGTTGTATAAACAGGACATGCACACTTTAACAAACCAATCATTTCAGCGCCAGGGTCTGCCACACAACTGTGGCTGAAATTATTGGTTCGTTTGGGCCCCCACCAAACAAGCTGGCAATTAATCTGTCCCTGCACAAACTGGCTCTACGGAGGCAAGATGTCATCCTCATCCTCCTCATCCACCGATTCCTCACCCTCTTCAGTGTGTACATCCTCATCCTCACAAAGTATTAACTCGTCCCCACTTGAATCCACCACCACAGGTCCCTCTGTACCTTCTGGAGCCTGGTCTCCCTGGAAGAGCTGATAATTCATTTTGATGAACATCATCTTCTCCACATTCTGTGGAAGCAACCTCCTACGCCTTTCGCTGACAAGGTTCCCGGCTGCACTAAACACTCTTTCGGAGTACACACTGGAGGGGGGCAACTCAGGTAAAATAGAGCCAGTTTGTACAGGGGCCTCCAAATTGCCTCTTTTTCCTGCCAGTACAGGTATGGACTGTCTGACATGCCTACTTGGATGCTGTCACCGATGTAATCCTCCACCATTCTGTCAATGGTGACAGTATCATATGCAGTGACAGTAGACATGTCAGAAATTGTTGCCAGGTCCTTCAGTCCGGACCAGATGTCCAAACTTGGTCCTGCCTGCCCTGCATCACCGCCAGCGGGTTGCTTAGGATACCTAAGTTTTTTCCTGGCAGCCCCAGTTGCGGGAGAAAATGAAGAAGGAGCTGTTGACGTGTCACGTTCCGCTTCAGCTGACAGTGTGTTCACCAGCAGGTCTTTGCACCTCTGCAGGCTTGTGTCGGCAGGAAAGAGAGACACCACATAGGCCAAAATGTAGTGGTCTGATTTCAACAGATTGACCACCCTGGAATCCTGGCAAAGCGAATGAAGGGCTTCATCCACAAGTCCCACATGCCGAGCGGAATCGCTCCGTCTTAGCTCCTCCTTCACTTTCTCCAGCTGCTTCTGCAAAAGCCTGATGAGGGGAATGACCTGACTCAAGCTGGCAGTGTCTGAACTGACTTCACGTGTGGCAAGTTCGAAGGGCTGGAGAACCTTGCACAACACGGAAATCATTCTCCACTGCGCTTGAGTCAGGTGCATACCCCCTCCTTTGCCTATGTCATAGGTGGATGTATAGGCTTGTATGGCCTTTTGCTGCTCCTCCATCCTCTGAAGCATATAGAGGGTTGAGTTCCACCGCTTCAGGTGATGGCGGGGCAGGTTCAAGAGTGTTTGCTGGCGCTCCAGTCTTCGGCACGCAGTCGCTGAATGGCGAAAGTGGGCAGAAATTTTTCGGGCCACCCAAAGCGTCTCCTGCACGCCCCTGTCGCTTTTCAGAAAATTCTGCACCACCAAGTTTATTGTGTGAGCAAAACATGGGACGTGCTGGAATTTGCCCAGATGTAATGCCCGCACAATATTAGTGGCGTTGTCAGATATCACAAATCCCCAGGAGAGTCTAAGTGGGGTAAGCCACTGGGCGATGATTTCCCTCAGTTTCTCTAAGAGGTTGTCGGCGGTGTGCCTCTTACTGAAACCGGTGATACACAGCGTAGCCTGCCTTGGAACGAGCTGGCGTTTCTGAGATGCTGCGACTGGTGACGCTGCTGCTGTTGCTGCGTAAGGTGATACATCTACCCAGTGGGCTGTCACAGTCATATAGTCCTTAGTCTGCCCTGTTCCACTTGTCCACATGTCCGTGGTTAAGTGGACATTGGGTACAACGGCATTTTTCAGGACACTGAGGACACTTTTTCTGACGTTTCTGTACAGTCTCGGTATCGCCTGCCTAGTGAAGTGGAATCTAGACGGGATTTGGAACCGGGGACACACTACCTCCAGCAATTGTCTAAATCCCACTGCACTAATGGCGGATACCGGACGCACGTCTAACACCAACATAGCAGTCAAGGCCTCAGTTATACGTTTTGCTTCAGGATGACTGCTGTCATACTTCATCCTCCTCGCTAAGGACTGTTGGAGGGTCAATTGTTTAGTAAAAGTAGTGGTGTTCCTACTTCCTCTCTGGGATGATGAACGACTCCCAGCAGCAGCAACAGCAGCAGCAGCAGCAGGAGGCGTAGCAATGCAGGATCCTCCGGAGGAATCCGGGATAGGAGAGTCAGTCATGCCAGTGACATGGCCTGCAGGACTACTTCCGATCCTGACTAAGGAGGAAATTGACGAGGAGGGAGTTGACGGTGTGGTTTGCAGGCGATTGGATACAACAGGACAACGGGATTTAGGTGTCCCTGGACTGCTTACGGTCTTAGCCAAAGTTTCTGAACTTGACAGTAACTTATTATGTACGCGCTGCAGGTGCCGTATAAGGGAGGATGTTCCTAGGTGGTTAACGTCCCTACCCCTGCTTATTCCACCTTTACATAAGGTACATATGGCAAGACAGTTGTTGTCCGGATTTGGATAGAAATATTGCCAGACCAAAGAGGTGGAATGTTTGGTCTTCTGCCCAGGCATGACCGTGATGGGCTTTTTCATCCCACGGACAACAACTGTCTCCCCCGGAGCCTGATTTAAACAAACCACATCACCATCAGAATCCTCCTCGCCAACTTCCTCCTCAGCGCCAGCTACACCAGTATCCTCATCCTGTTGTACTTCAACAGTGACATCTTCAATTTGCATATCAGCAAGTGGACTGTGGGTGCTCCTTTCAGCACTTGCAGGGGGCGTGCAAATGGTGGAAAGAGCCACCTCTTCCCGTCCAGTGCTGGGAAGGTCAGGCATCGCAACCACCACCACACTTGGACTCTCCTTGGGGATTTGTGATATATTCTTAGAAAGCACAGTTCTTCGCTGTGCTTTTGCCAGCTTAACTCTTTTGATTTTTTTAGTGGGAGGAGGGCTTCCATTGTCATGTGAAGCTGAACCACTAGTCATGAACTTACTAGGGATCGACCTTAGCCGTTCCTTGCCACTCCGTGTCGTAAATGGCATATTGGCAAGTTTACGTTTCTCTTCAGATGATTTAAATGTTTTTTTCAAGGTCATTTTCCTGAACTTTGTCATTTGGGATTGTATGTGCCCTCTATTATGACATTGGGCATCGGCCTTGGCAGACGACGTTGATGGCATGTTATCGTCTATGTCATGACTAGTGGCAGCAGCTTCAGCACTAGGAGGAAGTGGTTCTTGATCTTTCTCTATTTTATTTTTATCGGAGAAAGTTTGGTCCTCCATTTATGTTATATCGATTTGATATATACGTGCGGCTAAACACAGAAAATATTTCTTTATTTTTGCTGGAGAGTAGTGCACTTTGTGGGTTACACCAGCCTTTAAGAAATGAGCCAGCCGGCTCTTTACTTATGGGACACAGGCGCACGCTTGGCGCTGCTCCTTTGTTGATGCACGTGCGGCTACTGTGCACACAATTCACAAACACAGAAAATATATTTTTTTTTGGTTTGGACTGGAGTGTACTTTGGGGGTTACAGCACCCTTTAACGGTCAAGCCAGCCGGCCCTTTACTTATGACACAGGCGCACGCTTGGCACTACTTTGTTGATGCACGTGCGGCTACTGCGCACACAATTCACAAACACACAAAAAATATTATTTTTTTGGTTTGAACTGGAGTGTACTTTGGGGGTTACAGCACCCTTTAACGGTCAAGCCAGCCGGCCCTTTACTTATGACACAGGCGCACGCTTGGCACTACTTTTTGATGCACGTGCGGCTACTGCGCACACAATTCACAAACACACAAAAAAAATTATTTTTTTGGTTTGAACTGGAGTGTACTTTGGGGGTTACAGCACCCTTTACCGGTCAAGCCAGCCGGCCCTTTACTTATGACACAGGCGCACGCTTGGAACTACTTTGTTGATGCACGTGCGGCTACTGCGCACACAATTCACAAACACAGAAAATAATTTTTTTTTGGGTTTGGACTGGAGTGTACTTTGGGGGTTACAGCACCCTTTAACGGTCAAGCCAGCCGGCCCTTTACTTATGACACAGGCGCACGCTTGGCACTACTTTGTTGATGCACGTGCGGCTACTTCGCACACAATTCACAAACACAGAAAATATTATTTTTTTTGGTTTGGACTGGAGTGTACTTTGGGGGTTACAGCACCCTTTAACGGTCAAGCCAGCCGGCCCTTTACTTATGACACAGGCGCACGCTTGGCACTACTTTGTTGATGCACGTGCGGCTACTGCGCACACAATTCACAAACACAGAAAATATATATTTTTTTGGTTTAGACTGGAGTGTACTTTGGGGGTTACAGCACCCTTTAACGGTCAAGCCAGCCGGCCCTTTACTTATGACACAGGCGCACGCTTGGCACTACTTTGTTGATGCACGTGCGGCTACTGCGCACACAATTCACAAACACAGAAAATAATTTTTTTTTTGGTTTGGACTGGAGTGTACTTTCGGGGGTTACAGCACCCTTAACGGTCAAGCCAGCCGGCCCTTTACTTATGACACAGGCGCACGCTTGGCACTACTTTGTTGATGCACGTGCGGCTACTGCGCACACAATTCACAAACACAGAAAATATTTTTTTTTTTAGTTTGGACTGGAGTGTACTTTGGGGGTTACAGCACCCTTTAACGGTCAAGCCAGCCGGCCCTTTACTTATGACACAGGCGCACGCTTGGCACTACTTTCTTGATGGCCGTGCGGCTACTGCGCACACAATTCACAAACACAGAAAATATATTATTTTTTAAGCACTTGGGGGGAGCACCCCTGATGGACAGAGCACCCCCTGGACAACACTACAGCACCCCTTTAGGACTGGGACACTGCACAGGACTTTGGAGTGGACACAGCCCCTATGGAGAACTGACTGCACAACACAGTCCAGCCAGCCCCTATGGACTTTGAAGTAGTGGACACAGCCCCTATTAACAACAGCAGCACAGCACAACACAGCCAGCCCCTATGGACTTTGAAGTAGTGGACAACAGCAGCACTACACTACACTACACTACACAGCCCTAACTCCCACCCTCCCTCTTCACTGTCCACAGCCGAGTGAGAAAATGGCGCCGACGCGGGTACCTTATATAGGATCCAAAACCCGCGAGACTCGGAAGGCGGGATGATGACGTTTTGCCTCGATTTCAGATCCGAGTCAGGCGGGAAAAGTCGAGCCTGACTCGGATCGGACTCGGATCGGGGGGGCTCGGGGGGGGTTCGGATTTCAGAAATCCGAACCCGCTCACCCCTAGTTTTTATATATTCCTATAATGTGTGTGTTGTGTGTGTGTCTGTGTGTGTTAATAGCAGTTCTTTAAATAAGGCACCTTCTATTTTAGTGTTATTGCCCCCTAACAACTGTAAATATATAAATTAAGACGAGGTGACAGGGCTTTTACCTATACAAGAAAATGAGTGATAAGGAAAGCAAGAATGCACAAGTGAATGTGCAAATACTTGTCCAGTGCTCAGGGGCATTGAAACACTTTGGTTCTTTAAAAACAAAGAAATGAAGTGGCATGAGTTAGAAATGTCACTGCAGGCCTGACAAGATTAGTAGAATTGGGGAAGTTTAGTGCGGGTGTTATGTGATGATGGCAAGAGATAACCACTTAGGTTACAGCTGGACTAGATAACAGGGTTGCATTACAGTTTACTAGACACTAAAGCAGCCCATATACTTTGCTGTCCAGACAGGCTATTAGGCACCAAATGGTTGCATGGCCACACACGTGTATGTACATATCTGTCTGTCCAAGCTTTTTCAGTGCATATAGCATCTCTATTTGTTCCTGAATATATAACATATTGTGAATTATATTTTAAGCCCTTTCTTTGTAAGCTTTTTTAACTTTACAATATTTTTGCAGAATTTGGGGTTTAACATTTCTTATTGCCACATATTGTCTTTCTGCCGCATATCACAGCAATAAGGAATATTTTTTTCTTTTTTGGGAGGGGAGTATTTTTGGTGGTATTTATTAAGCTACAGTCACTGGGAAATGGCTCCGATAAGTTAGTAGCATAAGCGGTTCCTCTATTTATGGGTTCAGACAACAGCTTACTGCATGCTGCAAACTATGGGAACAACTCTTGTGGCAACTGCCAGGGCCATAACAGGACTTAGCAGCGCCCTGTGCCCAGCATTCTATGCCAGTCCCACCCCCTTTGCACATGATGTTGCACATGGGGGGTGGGGTCCAGCTAGCACCCGGGAGTGCAGCTGTGCCCAGAGCATGCTCCGGGCAGCTGCACATACGGCAAGGTGCCTGCCTGTAGCGTCCAAAGGATGCTATGGGTGGCACTGCCGTAGCAATACTGAGTGCCATTCCAGGAACCCTGCTAGCTTGAAGCAAGGGCCATGGGGCAGCGATAATACCACCCACAGAGCCCTGCACTCTATCTGGTAGAACCAGTCCCACACCCCTAGTTATGGCCCTGGCATCCTCTTTGTTTGTTGGAAGGCTTGCCACCTAGTTTGGGGGCAGGAGCGGCACAGGGTGGAAAAGTTCCCGGTTGGTGCAATGGTTACTCCAAATGAAAAGAAAATCTTTACAAGTTTTCTCTGCATTTTATCTCACAGTCATTATTATAGAATAAGCCCACAAAGTATGTTTTTGAGGTGGAAGTGACAGGTTTTTTCAAAGAGCCTGAAGGTAAGGCGTAGAAGTCAAGAGAGAATGAAAGGTCACACCTAGACAACAGGCATGGCTTGTGTGAGTGATTAATGTAGGTAACAGAAATGTATATATCAGGTGGCGGGGGCATGTTAGTGAAAAGTGGTAAAAGCATTAGACCAGTCTTTAGGTGTCTATACAATTTTTTTTCATTTTGTCAGCAAATTAGCTTTAAAACTCAACTGTCCACAAGTTGCATCATGTATTGGCACTGGAAGGATTGCTGATCTCAGTCAACACAGAGATCAGATGTTAATTCTCTCTGGACATTGACCACATAACAAAGGATGCTTATTGGACCTCCCTAACAATATTGCCTTTTCTGATCTGACCTGGATCCAAGCATTGAAATATTTTTGATTTGACAACTTACACAGTATGTATGTATATGCATGGTCAAATTGGACACTGCCCGCTTAGTCTGACAACCTGGTAGTTTTTAAGTATGGGCACCTTTTTAGAGATGTTATATTTAAAGAATAAATAGGACATTATGGAGGACAGTGGCAGAGCAGAGTGCACTGCCGCCTTGTGTTTGCCACACCGCTGAACCTGTGGCGTTCTCCTTAAAGTGTTGTGTGTACCCGTACCTTGAAAGCTCCAGATTAGGAGCAATGGTGAAAGCATAAAATTGCCGGCAATTGAGAGGTTCCAACTGTGTCCACATCATAAGGAGAATTACCCAAAGTTACCCTGACAGCAGATGAATAGGAACTAATGGTGACAGCAGGCGTGCTGGTTTCCATCTGAAGGACGGAGTGGAGATATCCGGAGCTCCCCTTTTATCCTTTCACCATTGCTCCTAATCTGGAGCTTTCAAGGTACAGGTACACACAACACTTTAAGGAGAAGTATATAAGTGAATATGTACCTTTTTTATTTAATGGATAATTGAGATCATTCCCTAATGCAGAGGTTTCCAAAGTCCGCCATTACAGTCCACGTTTTAGGGATATCCAAGCTTGAATCCAGATGATTAAATCAAATGGATTGAGGTACTAATTAAGTCACCTGTGCTCAAGCATGGATATCCCTAAAACATGGACTGTAATGGCAGACTTTGGGAACCTCTGCCCTAATGTAAAGTGATTTTATTGTTGATTTTATTGTTGTAAATAAAGTGTACACTATGGGGCCTATTCATGATGTTAATTATTGGGGTCTGAACGGACCCCGATAATTAACATTCTAACTCGCCGCGGCCACCGGAGCACTTCAGCATTGCCCTGGTGCGGAGGCAGCTGATGTGAAATCAGCTGCCTCCGCGTGCGGCTTCACTGCTTCTTTTCGGAGCATTGAATCTTTTCACTGCTCCTGTCGGAGCAGTGATGGTGGTGCACATGTGCGACCTACAGGTCACGCATGCGCACAAGAGCCCTGACGTCCGGCGGAAAGGAGCCGCACAGGGGTGGAGGGATCCGTAAGGATCCCTTCTCGCAACCCGGACCTACTTCCCATAGGGAAGAGCAGATTGCGAACCCCAAGCGGGGGTTTTCGCCATCTGAAGATGGCAAATGCCCCCGCAGTCAAGCTCCGAAAATATTATATTTTCGGAGCTTGATGAATTCTGTCCCCATACTAGTGTATAGGGACAGCGGGCCATTCCGCAAACAGAAGGTAAGTAGGAGATATCTGTGACATCTCCTGCTTTACCTTCTTAATGAATGGCCCGAATACTTAATTGTCACAATTTCAGGTGAAAATGTGCTTTTTCACCTGCTTTTGTGACAATTAAGTGATGTTGAATAGGCCCCTAAATGTTTTCTTTTTCTCCATTTCTTTTGAGCTGATCAATCGTCATACAATAGAAAACTTTTCACCAATAGGAAGATCCCATTTTGACATACAGAAACAACATTTATCTGAACAAGAACAATAAAGAAGAGACGTTTCACTTCATAATACTGTAAGAGAAATCGTGGAAAAAGATAGGACTCATTTACTTTTCATTTTATTTTATTTTCATTTTTGTATTGTGAATTTTGAGCATCCATAGCACCTGTACATTGTTACCTTTTTTATATCCATTGTCCTTCCACACATTCGGGGTACTGACATACAAACAGAATAGGCTGCAGGTTAAAAAGGGCGCGAACACACTTCCATCCTTTAGTTCTATATATATAAAAGGCTAATACTGCTCCTCACCTCTATGGGGGGAATTCAAGTCTTTTGTGCCCCAGCGGCCACTAGATGGTGCCAACATGTTTGCAAATGACTCTTTTGTGTGCTGCAAGGGGTATATTTACTACAGTGCAGGTTTTTAGAAGTGGAGATAATGTCGATAGTAACCAATCAGATTCTACTTAACATTTATCTAGCACCTTCTAGAAGATAATAGCTAGAATCTGATTGGTTGCTATGGGCAACATCTCCACTTCTAAAAACCTGCACCTTAGTAAATATAGCCCTAGGGTTAACAAAAACAAAGTATGAGTCATTTGCTGTTTGGAGTTTGCTCGTGGTTCTATATTTTGCGGTTTCTTAAAAATCTCAAATCTTAAACAGTTTTTTTGGGAAAACATTATATAGGGCCTTACAGCCCGTCTTGAGATGGTGCTTGTTCTCATAGCCCCACTCCTTCATATGGGAAGGAGTACCAGGGATGCGAAGCGGATCCCTCAGGTCACACATGCATAGAAGCCGGCGATGGGGGAGAGATAAGTAACACAGCTACTTCTAATCGCGGTCACAGCTGCTTTTCAGAGCAGTGGTCCCCACTTCGGAGCAATATTGATTCGCTCCAGTGATGTATCCCCCGTTGTTAGGTGGATACTTAAATATCCCCCATGGCGAGGTGCATAGTGAATCATTGTGGGCAATATATACATACACATTTCTGATGCACATGTAAGGTAATCAGTATGTACATGCACAGGGATGTGCATTCAAGACATAAGTAAAATATCAGTAAAACCTCACACACTAGTGTTAATTTGAGCTCATTTAATTTTAATAACAAAGCACCAGGTGCCTTTCTCCAATTACACAAGGACTAAGAACAGAACACATTTCCAGACATGCAACCCTACCCCAATTAATTAGCAGCAACACAGGAAGCAGCTATTCTACGCTTACATATGGGAGAGGTTAGAGTTGTTCATGCAAGTGAACATTTCTCATTATACAGACAATTACGCCCATTGCCCAGTGTAGATTTGGACATACACTTCCCTCAGATAGAATTTCTGCTCAATGCTTTTCTGTCTGGGGCACATGTTTCTCTGTGGTCTGTAAACCACCAGTCATTGTCTTTGCCATTGTTCCTCTAGAGTAGGGGTTCCAAGCAAAATAGACAATAGATCCCATGGGGTTTATTTACTAAAGAAGTGGAGATGTTGCCCATAGCAACCAATCAGATTCTACTTAACATTTATTTAGCAACTTCTAGAAGATAATAGCTAGTATCTGATTGGTTGCTATGGGCAACATCTACACTTCTAAAACCCGCACTTTAGTAAATATACCCCCATGTCTACAATTTTTGTTTTTATTGTGCGCATCACTTCCAAAGGGGTGGGGTATATTTACTAAAGTGAGAGTTTATAAAATTGGAGATGTTGCCCATAGCAACCAATCAGATTCTAGCTATTATCTTCTAGAACAGGGATGGGGAACATCAGGCCTGGTGGCAGTATAAGGCCCGTGGAATCATTTGGTCTGGCCCGCTGAGCTTTTTTCTGCTAGCCTCATCTGGCTAGCAGGGTGCCTAGAAAGCCAGAATCTATGCAGCAGTGCCGCCTGGAGCGTCGTCGTTCACAGACATATCGCATTGGCTGTGCTTCACAGCTGATGGACAGATGTGTCTGCAGACTGCCTGTACACACACAGCCCCCTGGCTGCCGGGACCAGCGGCCAGACACAGATGATGGCCATTCAGTGTGTATGAACTAGGGGTGAGCGGGTTCGGATTTCTGAAATCCGAACCCCCCCGAGCCCCCCCTATCCGAGTCCGATCCGAATCAGGCTCGACTTTTCCCGCCTGACTCGGATCTGAAATCGAGGCAAAACGTCATCATCCCGCCTTCCGAGTCTCGCGGGTTTTGGATCCTATATAAGGTACCCACGTCGGCGCCATTTTCTCACTCGGCTGTGGACAGTGAAGAGGGAGGGTGGGAGTTAGGGCTGTGTAGTGTAGTGTAGTGTAGTGCTGCTGTTGTCCACTACTTCAAAGTCCATAGGGGCTGGCTGTGTTGTGCTGTGCTGCTGTTGTTAATAGGGGCTGTGTCCACTACTTCAAAGTCCATAGGGGCTGGCTGGACTGTGTTGTGCAGTCAGTTCTCCATAGGGGCTGTGTCCACTCCAAAGTCCTGTGCAGTGTCCCAGTCCTAAAGAGGTGCTGTAGTGTTGTCCAGGGGGTGCTCTGTCCATCAGGGGTGCTCCCCCCAAGTGCTAAAAAAATAATATATTTTCTGTGTTTGTGAATTGTGTGCGCAGTAGCCGCACGTGCATCAACAAAGTAGTGCCAAGCGTGCGCCTGTGTCATAAGTAAAGGGCCAGCTGGCTTGACCGTTAAGGGTGCTGTAACCCCCGAAAGTACACTCCAGTCCAAACCAAAAAAAAAATTATTTTCTGTGTTTGTGAATTGTGTGCGCAGTAGCCGCACGTGCATCAACAAAGTAGTGCCAAGCGTGCGCCTGTGTCATAAGTAAAGGGCCGGCTGGCTTGACCGTTAAGGGTGCTGTAACCCCCGAAAGTACACTCCAGTCCAAACCAAAAAAAAAATTATTTTCTGTGTTTGTGAATTGTGTGCGCAGTAGCCGCACGTGCATCAACAAAGTAGTGCCAAGCGTGCGCCTGTGTCATAAGTAAAGGGCCAGCTGGCTTGACCGTTAAGGGTGCTGTAACCCCCGAAAGTACACTCCAGTCCAAACCAAAAAAAAAATTATTTTCTGTGTTTGTGAATTGTGTGCGCAGTAGCCGCACGTGCATCAACAAAGTAGTGCCAAGCGTGCGCCTGTGTCATAAGTAAAGGGCCGGCTGGCTTGACCGTTAAGGGTGCTGTAACCCCCGAAAGTACACTCCAGTCCAAACCAAAAAAAAAATTATTTTCTGTGTTTGTGAATTGTGTGCGCAGTAGCCGCACGTGCATCAACAAAGTAGTGCCAAGCGTGCGCCTGTGTCATAAGTAAAGGGCCGGCTGGCTTGACCGTTAAGGGTGCTGTAACCCCCGAAAGTACACTCCAGTCCAAACCAAAAAAAAAATTATTTTCTGTGTTTGTGAATTGTGTGCGCAGTAGCCGCACGTGCATCAACAAAGTAGTGCCAAGCGTGCGCCTGTGTCATAAGTAAAGGGCCGGCTGGCTTGACCGTTAAGGGTGCTGTAACCCCCGAAAGTACACTCCAGTCCAAACCAAAAAAAAAATTATTTTCTGTGTTTGTGAATTGTGTGCACAGTAGCCGCACGTGCATCAACAAAGTAGTGCCAAGCGTGCGCCTGTGTCATAAGTAAAGGGCCGGCTGGCTTGACCGTTAAGGGTGCTGTAACCCCCGAAAGTACACTCCAGTCCAAACCAAAAAAAAAATTATTTTCTGTGTTTGTGAATTGTGTGCGCAGTAGCCGCACGTGCATCAACAAAGTAGTGCCAAGCGTGCGCCTGTGTCATAAGTAAAGGGCCGGCTGGCTTGACCGTTAAGGGTGCTGTAACCCCCGAAAGTACACTCCAGTCCAAACCAAAAAAAAAATTATTTTCTGTGTTTGTGAATTGTGTGCGCAGTAGCCGCACGTGCATCAACAAAGTAGTGCCAAGCGTGCGCCTGTGTCATAAGTAAAGGGCCGGCTGGCTTGACCGTTAAGGGTGCTGTAACCCCCGAAAGTACACTCCAGTCCAAACCAAAAAAAAAATTATTTTCTGTGTTTGTGAATTGTGTGCGCAGTAGCCGCACGTGCATCAACAAAGTAGTGCCAAGCGTGCGCCTGTGTCATAAGTAAAGGGCCGGCTGGCTTGACCGTTAAGGGTGCTGTAACCCCCGAAAGTACACTCCAGTCCAAACCAAAAAAAAAATTATTTTCTGTGTTTGTGAATTGTGTGCACTGTGGCTGCACGTGCATCAACAAAGGAGCAGCGCCAAGCGTGCGCCTGTGTCCCATAAGTAAAGAGCCGGCTGGCTCATTTCTTAAAGGGTGGTGTAACCCACAAAGTGCACTACTCTCCAGCAAAAATAAAATAATATTTTCTGTGTTTGTGTGCGCTTTAGCCGCACGTATATATATCAATATAACATAAATGGAGGACCAAACTTTCTCCGATAAAAATAAAATAGGGAAAGATCAAGAACCACTTCCTCCTAGTGCTGTTGCTGCTGCTGGGAGTTGTTCATCATCCCAGAGAGGAAGTAGGAACATCACTACTTTTACTAAACAATTGACCCTCCAACAGTCCCTAGCGATGAGGATGAAGTACGACAGCAGTCATCCTGAAGCAAAACGTATAACTGAGGCCTTGACTGCTATGTTGGTGTTAGACGTGCGTCCGGTATCCGACATTAGTGCAGTGGGATTTAGACAATTGATGGAGGTAGTGTGTCCTCGGTTCCAAATCCCGTCTAGATTCCACCTGCATCCTCAAAGCAGCAGCGACAAGCGTGCGTCTGTCTGTTAAAGGGTGGTGACACCCTCAAAGTGTGCTACACAAACAATTAAAATATTGTTCTTTTTTTTTCTGTCTTTGTGAATTGTGTGGGCTGTAGCCGCACCTGCATCCTTAAAGCAGCAGCGACAAGCGTGCGTCTGTCTGTTAAAGGGTGGTGACACCCTCAAAGTGTGCTACACAAATAATTAAAATATTGTTCTTTTTTTTTCTGTCTTTGTGAATTGTGTGGGCTGTAGCCGCACCTGCATCCTTAAAGCAGCAGCGACAAGCGTGCGTCTGTCTGTTAAAGGGTGGTGACACCCTCAAAGTGTGCTACACAAACAATTAAAATATTGTTCTTTTTTTTTTGGTCTTTGTGAAATGTGTGGGCTGTAGCCGCACCTGCATCCTTAAAGCAGCAGCGACAAGCGTGCGTCTGTCTGTTAAAGGGTGGTGACACCCTCAAAGTGTGCTACACAAACAATTAAAATATTGTTCTTTTTTTTTCTGTCTTTGTGAATTGTGTGGGCTGTAGCCGCACCTGCATCCTTAAAGCAGCAGCGACAAGCGTGCGTCTGTCTGTTAAAGGGTGGTGACACCCTCAAAGTGTGCTACACAAACAATAAAAATATTCTTCTTTTTTCTGTCTATGTGAATTGTGTGGGCTGTAGCCGCACCTGCATCCTTAAAGCAGCAGCGACAAGCGTGCGTCTGTCTGTTAAAGGGTGGTGACACCCTCAAAGTGTTCTACACAAACAATTAAAATATTGTTCTTTTTTTTTTGGTCTTTGTGAAATGTGTGGGCTGTAGCCGCACCTGCATCCTTAAAGCAGCAGCGACAAGCGTGCGTCTGTCTGTTAAAGGGTGGTGTAACTCTCAAAATGTTCCAAAAAATAAAAAACTATTTTTTAATGTGTTTGTGACTTGTGTGCGATGTAGCCACACTTGCATCCTCAAAGCAGCAGCGACAAGCGTGCGTCTGTCTGTTAAAGGGTGGTGACACCCTCAAAGTGTGCTACACAAACAATTAAAATATTGTTCTTTTTTTTTCTGTCTATGTGAATTGTGTGGGCTGTAGCCGCACCTGCATCCTTAAAGCAGCAGCGACAAGCGTGCGTCTGTCTGTTAAAGGGTGGTGACACCTCAAAGTGTTCTACACAAACAATTAAAATATTGTTCTTTTTTTTTTGGTCTTTGTGAAATGTGTGGGCTGTAGCCGCGCCTGCATCCTTAAAGCAGCAGCGACAAGCGTGCGTCTGTCTGTTAAAGGGTGGTGACACCTCAAAGTGTTCTACACAAACAATTAAAATATTCTTCTTCTTTTTTCTGTCTTTGTGAATTGTGTGGGCTGTAGCCGCACTTGCATCCTCAAAGCAGCAGCGACAAGCGTGCGTCTGTCTGTTAAAGGGTGGTGTAACCCTCAAAGTGTGCTCCACAAACAATAAAAATATTCTTTTTTTTTTCTGTCTTTGTGAATTGTGTGGGCTGTAGCCGCACTTGAATCCTCAAAGCAGCAGCGACAAGCGTGCGTCTGTCTGTTAAAGGATTACATCGGTGACAGCATCCAAGTAGGCATGTCAGACAGTCCGTACCTGTACTGGCAGGAAAAAGAAGCAATTTGGAGGTCCCTGTACAAACTGGCTCTATTTTACCTGAGTTGCCCCCCCTCCAGTGTGTACTCCGAAAGAGTGTTTAGTGCAGCCGGGAACCTTGTCAGCGAAAGGCGTAGGAGGTTGCTTCCACAAAATGTGGAGAAGATGATGTTCATAAAATGAATTATCAACTCTTCCAGGGAGACCAGCCTCCAGAACGTACAGAGGGACCTGTGGTTCCAGCAGGGACGAATTAATACTCTGTGAGGATGAGGATGTACACACTGAAGAGGGTGAGGAATCGGTGGATGAGGAGGATGAGGATGACATCTTGCCTCCGTAGAGCCAGTTTGTGCAGGGACAGATAAATTGCCAGCTTGTTTTGTGGGGGCCCAAACGAACCAATCATTTCAGCCACAGTTGTGTGGCAGACCCTGGCGCTGAAATGATTGGTTTGTTAAAGTGTGCATGTCCTGTTTATACAACATAAGGGTGGGTGGGAGGGCCCAAGGACAATTCCATCTTGCACCTCTTTTTTTTCTTTGCATTATGTACAGTTTGGGGCCTAGTTTTTCAATGCCATCCTGTCTGCCACTGCAGTTTCACGCCTAGATGGGTCACGTGTTTGTGCCGCCCACTTGTGTCGCTTAGCATAGTCATCCAGCTACCTCGGTGCAACCTTTTGGACATAAAAACACTATTGTGAGGTGTGAGGTATTCAGAATAGACTGGAAATGAGTGGAAATTAAGGTTATTGAGGTTAATAATAGCATAGGAGCAGAAAAACCTACAAATTCTGTGATTTTAGCTGTTTTTATGCTTTTTTTAAAAAAAATACAGATCCAAAACACAAAACCCAGAACCCAAAACACGCAAGGGTGGTTTTGGCAAAACCAATCCAGATCCAAAACACGAAGAAAGATCCAGATCCAAAACCAAAACACAAAACACGAAAAGTGGCCGGTGCACACCCCTAGTATGAACGGCCATCATCTGCAGATATATCTGTATAGTGTGTACACCCACTTATGTATCAAGCCACTGGTGTTTCTCAGCCTCCGCCCCAACACATGTTACGACTCTAGTTCAAAGCAACCATGAGCTCAACTCCACAGCCAAACTCAATCGTACCATGGGGGAAATGTACTAAGCTTTGGAGAGAGATAAAGTGGAGAGAGATAAAGGGTTCTATGTACTAAGCCTTGGAGAGAGATATAGTGGATGGAGCTAAAGTACCAACCAATCAGCTCCTGTCAAAATTAAAGGAGCTGATTGGTTGGCACTTTATCTCCGTCCACTTTCTCTCTCTCCAAGGCTTAGTACACAGACCCCTTTATCTCTCTCCACTTTATCTCTCTCCAAGGGGTCTATTCATTATATTAATTAGCGGGGTCCAAATGGATTCCGATAATTAACATACTAACTGCCTGCGAGCGCCAGAGCAATTCATCATTCCTCCGGCACAGAGACAGCTGATCCGAAAGTCATCTGTCTCTGTGAGCGGCTTCACTGCTCCTTTCAGAGCAGTGAGACAAGTGCGCATGCGTAACCTACAGCGGCGGAGGGATCCGGTAGTTTCCCTTTTCGTGACCCAGGACTACTTCCTATAGGGAGCGGGAGCACTCGCCATCTGAAGATGGCGAATGCTCCTGCAATCAAGCTCCAAAACTATTGTATTTTCAGAGCTTGATGTATGTACTAGTGTATGGGAACAGCCGGCCATTCCGCCAGCGGAAGGTAAGTAGGAGAAATCTGTGATACTAGTGTATGGGGACAGCGGGCCATTCTGCCAGAGGAAGGTAAGTAGGAGATATCTGTGATACTAGTGTATGGGAACAGCCGGCCATTCTGCCAGAGGAAGGTAAGTAGGAGATATCTGTGATACTAGTGTATGGGGACAGCGGGCCATTCCGCCAGAGGATGGTAAGTAGGAGATATCTGTGATACTAGTGTACGGGGGCAGCGGGCCATTCCGCCAGAGGAAGGTAAGTAGGATATATCTGTGATACTAGTGTATGGGAACAGCCGGCCATTCCGCCAGAGGAAGGTAAGTAGGAGATATCTGTGATACTAGTGTATGGGAACAGCCGGCCATTCCGCCAGAGGAAGGTAAGTAGGAGATATCTGTGATACTAGTGTGTGGGGACAGCGGGCCATTCCGCCAGAGGAAGGTAAGTAGGAGATATCTGTGATACTAGTGTATGGGAACAGCCAGCCATTCCACCAGATGAAGGTAAGTAGGAGATATCTGTAATACTAGTGTATGGGGACAGCGGGCCATTCCGCCATTGGAAGGTAAGTAGGAGATATCTGTGATACTGGTGTATGGGAACAGCCGGCCTTTACGCCAGAGCAAGGTAAGTAGGAGATATCTATGATACTAGTGCATGGGAACAGCCGGCCATTCCGCCATAGGAAGGTAAGTAGGAGATATCTGTGATACTAGTGTATGGGAACAGCCGGCCATTCCGCCAGAGGAAGGTAAGTAGGAGATATCTGTGATACTAATGTGTGGGGACAGCGGGCCATTCCGCCAGAGGAAGGTAAGTAGGAGATATCTGTGATACTAGTGTATGGGAACAGCCGGCCATTCCGCCAGAGGAAGGTAAGTAGGAGATATCTGTAATACTAGTGTATGGGAACAGCGGGCCATTCCGCCAGAGGAAGGTAAGTAGGAGATATCTGTGATACTGGTGTATGGGAACAGCCGGCCATTCCGCCAGAGGAAGGTAAGTAGGAGATATCTGTGATACTAGTGTATGGGGACACCGGCCATTTCGCAAGACAAAGGTAAGCAGGAGAAATCTGTGATATCTCCTGCTTTACCTTCTTGATGAATGGTCCGAACACTTCATTTCTACAATTGCAGGTGAAAATATTAATTCTTACCTGCTTTTGTTGAAATTAAGTGATGATGAATAGATCCCCAAGGTTAAATACATCTACCACCGTGTGTTGGCTGTAGGTGAGATCGCAGCTTTGGCTACTGGGGTGGAATGTATGCGGTATTGGGTAGTAAAACGGGCAGGTGTATAAACTCCCCATCACCAGATGTATGTCTTCCCACTCCCAGTGTAGTGCAAACCAGTGACCATAACAATATTGAAATAACAACACTGAGACCTGCTTAAGGGGAAAGGAAGATCAGCTTTTATTTATTTTCCTATTTCAAACTATAAATGGCTATTTAACTAGCAGATACTAAAAAATGCTAAACAATGCTAGATGAAGAAGAGGAAAGGACAGATAAAAAATTATGGCACCGAAAGAATGGCCCCACAATGAAAGATCCATCAACTGTCACGCCATACTCCACCCGTACCAAAATGGGAGGTGGCCAACCCGTTACTGCGCCCAAGGTATCCACCTCCCGCCCCAATGACACAACATAAGCTCACCTGGTATGATGGTACCGCTGACCCCAGTAGGGAAGAATCAGCCTAAGCCATGTATTAGGGAGGGAGAGCACCTGAAGCTCCATAGACAGATGGCGACTGCAACCGTTCTTTCCCGTCAAACGCCAAAGCTGACACTACTAAGAAATTGAAAAAACAGGGAGGCTGGGCGGGGAACAAACCAAAGGAAGATGACCTAAAATGGCCGCTAGAGCAGTCTCCCTGAAATGCCCCTGAAACCCCACCTCCCTGCATCCTTCCTATAGGCTGACCCAACTCACCCTATCCCTTATAAACTGCCTAGTAACAAAAACTTAACCCTCTATAGCCCGTAGTCAGACATACCGGCTCGGGTGTTTAATTTTACTCCTTGCATATGAAATGCACTCCGTCGTAATAATTATATATGTAACTGTTACCTGGCATCCGAGTTGTGATGACTTCTAGTAAAATAAAGGTGTATGCACACAGTGAGTCAGAGCTTATTTGTGAAGAGGTGAACTCCCCAGACTCGTGTTCATGATCCCTCTGGGCATAACTTTGGCATAGCATCATGTGCTTTACCTTCAATTAATTGTTATATATGCAATCACATAAAGCCCTTAATTGACATGATGCAATACGAGTTTATCCTAATTCTCTTCAGCAATAGCTATATTTTGTACATGTCTTGTCAGTGTGTGATGAGACAACTCTCTGCTTTATCCATAATCTCTGAAGCAGA
This sequence comes from Taudactylus pleione, assembly GCA_031769625.1. Lineage (NCBI taxonomy): Eukaryota > Metazoa > Chordata > Amphibia > Anura > Myobatrachidae > Taudactylus > Taudactylus pleione. Next base: position 3,501,093 of record JAUIMM010000467.1, read on the forward strand.
AATTTTGTGGAAAACTGTATAACGCAGCATTGCATGGAAATCACTGTACAGCTCCGTACACATGGAGCAATGCCTCTGATCAGACAACGATCAGATGATAGTTGTCTAATCATCCTGCATGTGTTGGATGTTCGATATTGAACATCCAGCACATGCACCAACCCCCCAATTACTATAATGGGTCCCTATAGTAACCAGGCTAACCTGGTCGATATTGATCAGGTTGGCCTGCATGCATGGGCGATGCTCGATATAGATATCTACCATCTGTGCCCGCACATCGACCATAGTTTGGTCGTTTGAAGAGGGCAAAAACTGGTCGATTTTAATGATAACGATATGATCGATATCGTTATCGCACAAATCGACCAGTAATGAATGCACCATACTACCGATATTAATACTTGGGTCCTGGAATTTTTTCCTTGGAGCTGTTTCCACTGAGCTGCATCCCGGGTGAACCTCGGCAATCACTTGGGTTTATTTAGGCAGTGGAATAGGGGTATATTTAATTAACTACTTAACTGATGATTTTTTTTTTTCTAAAAAATGCTCCAAAATTGTCGGGTTTTTTTTCTTATGAGTGAATTAGGTGAGGTATATCCATTTTAACTTAACTTATCAAAAATGGTTTAATAAAAAAAAAATATATTTTTTTTCCCCAAACATCGGAACATCAGAACCACCATCAGAACATCGGAAACATCGCGACCATCGCAACGTTCAATTTGAGACTGGATCCAGGCACCAGGTATGTTAGGGGCATGAGGGGGAGGTTAATTTACCTTTACCAGCAGCTGCTAATCTTTCCAGTCTGCTTTGCTGACCTATCAGCAGTGATCGGCAGCACAGCAGCCACAGGGGGAGAGGGTGCTGGATTTTCTTCCTGCAGCCGCCATCATGTTTATCTGACTGGTCGAAATTTTTACGTCCAGAGCAGATAAAGAACTGCCTGGTGTGGTCAGAAAATTACGACCATGCCAGGCAAGTGGTTAAAATACAGAGTGAAAAGTGATAAGGTACCAGCCAATCAGCTCCCAACTGTCATTTTTCAAACACAGCCTGTGAGATGGCAGTTAGGAGCTGATTGGCTGGCACCTTATCTCTTTTCACTCTGTCTCCTAACACTGCTTAGTAAATAATAATAATAATAATAATAATAATAATAATAATAAGTTTTAAACAGAGGCCACTACTAGTTTCTAAAGTCATGAAATCACTATAGTGTCTAAGTCTGGGACAGCGCCGACACTGCTGACCGTGCCGCAAGTGTGTGCCTTAAAACGCACACTCAGTATGTAATACAGAGACTCCTCTTTTAAACAGAGCCCACTACTAAAGTCATGAAATCACTAGTCTGGGACAGCACTGACATTGACACAAGTGTGCAGCTTCACACATACACAGTCAGTGTGTAATACAGTTCTGTGCATGCCTGTGAAATATTTTTATATAAAAGTACAGTACTCACACAAAATAATGATTTAAAACTTTATTAGACAGTCTTCTACAGCCCTGATTCCATGAGGAAAACGCTGCACTACAGTATATTGTACAGAATCGCTGCTTTTGTCAGCCTATTATTGGGCGGTGATATAGAAAATGCATTGGAAATCAGACGCATGCGCTGTGTAGTTTAGGAAAAGTGACACCTGGTGGACAAAAAGTTGTATTACATGTTAAGACTTTTTTCAGTACTACACTACGTTCCCTTACAAAACTTTCTGTGTGGCGTGACTCATGACATAGTGTGTGGCGCGAGATGCATGGCCCAACAAACTAGCTGGACACATCTGTACACATGCGCGAACGGGAGATTATCGGCCATAGCATGCGTTCGCGGCTTAGCATCCGGGTCTGAATCAGGCCCTCCGTCCCCTGGTTCAATGATAGCTGAATTTGCATATATCACGGTGTCAGCACATACTGTCTGTATTTGTAACTCAGGGCCTGATTCAGACCCGCTCGTGAGCGCTGAGCGCTCGCAAGCGGGTCGATGTTGCCCAAGTGCGCATGCGCACGACGGAGGTGGCTCCATCGTGCGCATGCGAAAGACCCGAATAACGATGGCCAAGCCGTCGTTATGGGTCTCGCACCAAAGGGGGCGTGCTGTCGATGGTGATTGATAGCACGCCCCCTTTGGTGGGCGTGCCGGGGGCGTGGCTGCCCAGACGGAGGCGTTCCCATGGGAACGCCTACCGTCTGGGGCCGGCCCCACTGACATCACTAGTGATGTCAGTGGGAGTGCTTTTGGCTCTGATAGAGCAAAAAGCACTCCAGGGCTTGCGGCAGACGAGACCCTTGACCATCGCGTCTTGACCATCGCGACCATCATTTTGGCCGCTCGCTATAGCTGTGGGTGGTCAGGTCACCCACAGCTATGCGACGGCCAGGAGGCCGCTCCAAAAGGTAGGAAGGACGGCCCTGATTCAGAGCGAGCGCTCTGTCAGAGCATCCGGCTCTGAATCAGGGCCTCAGTCTCTTGCAGGTATAGAAACTTCTTAATACTGCAGTTCACTCTTATTAGGAACATCTCCCTTAATCAGCTTAACTCACACTGGACCTCATTTATCAAGGGGTTTTATCACTCACAAGGAGTGATAAAACTCGTTGCGTGTGATAATCCTGCTCCAGCCAATCAGCTCCCAACTGTCATCTGTTTGAAAAATGACAGTTGGGAGCTGATTGGCTGGAACACAATTTATCATACGCAACAAGTTTTATCACTCGTTGCATATGACAAAACACATTGATAAATAAGGCCCACAGCCTCCATTGATCTTGTTGTTGCTGCTTTTCTGGGTCTTGCACACACACTGCTGGTGCTTCTGCTGTAGTCCCCAGCACTCTGTCAGGTGCTACTCAGTGGCCCTATCATTCATCACCACCTCAGCATCATCACTTGCCCAGTCTCAGCTCTCAGACCTGCAGCAGCGCACTCTGCTCTCCAACTCCTCTCCTCTGGGGGTCATTCAGACCCGCTCGTGAGCGCAGGACGCTCGCAAGCGGGTCGATGTTGCCCCACTGCGCATGACGGAGGGAGCTCCATCATGCGCATGCGCGAGACCCGGATAGCGACGGGCTCTCCGTCGCTCCGGGTCTCGCACCAAAGGGGGCGTGCTGTCGATGTTGATTGACAGCACGCCCCCTTTGGTGCGCATGCCGGGGGCGTGGCTGCCAGACGGAGGCGTTCCCATGGGAACGCCTACCTTCTGAAGCCGGCCCCACTGACATCACTAGTGATGTCAGTGGGAGTGATTTTGGCTCTGATAGAGCCAAAATCACTCCAGGGCTTATGGCAGCGAGACCCTACCGCAGGGTCTCCGTCGCAAGCCTGATGGTCGCGAAGGTCTTGACCATCGCGACCATCATCATGGACGCTCGCATAAGCTCTGGGTGGTCACCCACAGCTATGCGAGCGTCCAGGAGGACGCTCCATTTTCATGGAGGAGGGCCCTGATTCAGAGCGAGCGCTCTGGTCAGAGCGTTCGGCTCTGAATCAGGCCCTCTGTCTCCACTGCCCATGTGCAACCAACAAAACCTTTCTTTTACCATTCTGTCCCTCTTTTTGTGTTCTGCAGCTCCAGCTGGTGTTAGTCTCTGATATCACAGCAGCCATTGGCTTCCACTGGAGTCAGTAGTATATTAGCAGCACAAAGGCATTATCTTGATTCATGTCAAAGATAATGATTGGCCAGTGTCATAGGTCCAATCCAGTTGATGTGGAGCTACACAACATGCCCTACCAACCGAGCCAAGATGATACTTAATATGTCAGGGCAGGCATTGGCAATCTGTTACTCTGCAGTTGTCGTGGGACTACAAGTCCCATCCTAACCTGATAGCCAGAAGCTCACATTTTCTAAACTTTAAGGTTAACAAAAACTGCACTCTGCCACGGAACAAACAAAAGAACTTTACTCCATATATCTGTTCCCTCAGTTAAAAGTCCTAATAACCCTGAGCCTCTTCTATTGTGTACAAAGTGACTGATCTAGCAACGAAGTGCTTCCTGATCTCCCCTATTCACCGAAAGTCTCCCATTATTCCTCTTTGTCAATATAGCCACTTATTCTGACTATTGTGATTTATCTGGGGATTACCTGGTTTATGTGTATTGTACAAAAGTGTTTATTGACAATGGGAGATATTTGCTTTTCTGGATATGATCATCGCAGAGAAAACCTCAGAGGCAGTAAATCACTGAGACCAATTCCACTTACTAAACTCCCCATCACCTGATGGGTACCTTCCCTGACACAGCAAAGGGTAAACCACAATATAAAACCTGAAATAACGACACTGAGACTTGCGTAATTTATTTTTATTTCAATTAATTTTAATGTATTTAAAATCGTATAACAAATTCTTTAAGCTAATAAGTAACCTAACTGAAACTGGACTATTATAACTGTAATGAACTAGCTAATAAGAGAAAGCAAAGAGACAGACACAGTATGGTGGCTCAGAGAGAACGCCCCCAAAATGCAATATCGCCATCTACACCACAACATTCTTACAAATGGGGGAACGCTTATCTGCCAGCCCATAATACTGCCTAAGGTATCCACCTCCCGTCCAATGACACCACTTGAAACCCACTGAGATTGGTGAAACCGCTGACCCCATTAGGGTATAATCAGCCTAAATCATGTATTGGATGGGAGAGCACCTAGGCTGCTAAAGCAGATGGCGACTGCCACCGTTCTTTCCCGCCACTAGAAGCTGACATACAGTGAAATACGGGGGGGGGGGAGTGGGGGAACAATAAAGGAAAGGTGTTTAAAATGCCTTCCAAACACACAACTAAAATGGCTCCTAAACTCCTCCCCCTATAGAAGATACCCTCTAACCCCATCTACAATCTCAGTTCACCACAATAAACCCTTTCCTATCAGAAAAGAGGTCACCCCCAGGTTCGGGTGTTTAATTTGCCTCCGTGCATATTAAATGCAATACGTCTCTCATCGCAGGAATTAAATACTTATAAATACAGATAGAATCTGTAAATCTAGAGGTCCAGATTCACTAGATGAAGGTACCAATGTCCATAATGGTGAACCTAGTCTTTCATCTAGAGACTTTAATATTATTATCCTTTATTTACAGGATGCGACTCAGAAAACTGTAGCCTGGGGGGCTGAGACTATATCATTGGCCCATAAAACATGAGCAGCGACCTATCTTTAATGTTGATTTTAGGTACTGTACCATGAATGTGTTAACAGTTCCACTTAACATGTATTTTTGGTCTGGCTGCATATCAGTATAGCCTATGGAGATTTAGCAATTTTATATTAAAGTTAGTTGTCTATCAGAAGCATATTGCTTCTGTGTCTAGTGTATAACATCGGCTGTGTTCCACCAGAGGTCCAGCGATATGGATTGTATCTATGTTTCTCATAGACCAAAGTATGTCTGTGTCAAATTTCACAAAATTAAGTCAATTACTTTAAAAGTTATAAGAACAACTTTGGGGCCAATAGCGAGTGAAAACACCCTGTATAAGTGGATGGTGGGGCTGCTATTAATGTTGTGTCTAAGGGCAGCCTGACCCTTAAATCCGTCCCTGCTGGTTATTGCAGTGATCGCTATCCTAGACATTAACTTTTTGGGGGCAACTAGTTTGAAAGAAGGCACGCCACCCTTTCAAATGAGGGTACCCCCATCTTTGTAGGTGCCATGGTGGGGCAGATATAGGGGCTTACATTCCCCCTCCCCTACTCCCAAACATTACTTTTTTATTTAAAAAAATTAACACATTTTAAAAATGACATCATCATACATGTGCATGGCAAGGTCAGTTACCGGCTCAGTCCTTATTCTGCACAGAGGATACTACTTGCACTTATTCTTACTAGTGGGTTTAACTACAGTATAGCTCTTACTCTGAACAGTTGATATCAGGCAGACAATTATATGCATTTGATTTTGAACCAATATTCATGTAAACCAGCCTCTCAATTCACTGGGATTCAGGGCCTGACTCAGATTGTGCATCTTTGTATGCAAGAGGCAGATTAGAGACGCAGCTGGTGGGCATCTGTGTACAAATTACATTGGCTACGTACAAAGACGCAGCTGAAAAGGGATTAGTTTCCTCCTCTAAATCAGGCCCTCAGTGTTTTATCGTAGTCATAGGCATCGGAATGGGTGGGGTTGGGCAAGGGGGCATCTCCCACCCCAACATTTAAGAGAGGCGCCAGGAGCACACTGAGGGCCTGATTCATTAAGGTTCGCTATTGCTAAAGCGTATGCAGATGGCCGATTGTTGTGTACTGTGTATGTGTATGTGTCGCATGTGTGTGTGCGTGAAGGCACCACTGCAATCGCACTGCTATCATGGAGACCACATAGAGCCATCGCAGAGTGATTGACAGGCAGTGAGCATTTAGGGTGGTGACGGGGGAAGGGGGTGGCTGGAGAAACGCTGAGTTGTCTATTTGTTTGAACGCCGTTGCATGGGCGTGCACAGGGGCTGGCTGGCAACTTTTAGCCTGGGGGGCAAATGCATGCAGGCGGCCCTGGCAGAGGAGTAGCGTGTAGCCACGGTGCCCGAAGAACGTGCGTGCTACGGCGCCGCCCCCCCTCAAGTGTTTCAGGGAGGAGGCGGGTCCATATGGGATTAATGTAAGGTAAAAATAAAGATTAGGGGCAGCCCCCTGTCGTAGTGCCCATATGCAGTGCCCCCGTGTGCCACAGGAGATAACACCCTTATGCAGGCCTCCAGTAGTGCCCCCCGTAGTGATCCCCCCTATGCAGTGCCCCTTGTGCCCCCAGTAGTGGTCCCCCCTGTTCAGTGCCCCTTGTGCCCCCAGTAGTAGGCCCCTTATATAGTGCCCCCAATAGTGGTACCCCCTATGCAGTGCCCCAGTAGCAGTCCACCCCCCCATGCAGTGCCCCCAATAGTAGTAACCCTTATGCAATGTCCCTTAAATAGTGGCCCCAGGTGTAGTCTCCCCCCTATGCAGTACCCCCAGTATTGCCCTTTATATAGAGCCCCCAGCAGTGGTCCCTCGCAGTGCCCCCAGTGGTAGTCCCCTCCCCCTATGTAGTGCCCCTAGTAGTAGTCCCCGCCCCCCTATGCAGTGCCCCTAGTAGTAGTCCCCTCCCCTTGTAGTGCCCCCAGTAGTAGTAGTAGTCCCCCCTTGTAGTTCCCCCAGTAGTAGTAGTCCCCCCCTTGTAGTGCCCCCAGTAGTAGTAGTCCCCCCCCTTGTAGTGCCCCCATAGTAATCCACCCCCCTGGTAGTGCCCCCAGTAGTAATCCCCCCCATGTAGTGCCACCATAGAAATCCCCCCCTGGTAGTGCCCCCATAGTAATCCCCCCCTGGTAGTGCCCCCATAGTAATCCCCCCCTGGTAGTGCCCCCATAGTAATCCCCCCCCTTGGTAGTGCCCCATAGTAATCCCCCCCTTGGTAGTGCCCCCATAGTAATCCTCCCCTTGGTAGTGCCCCCATAGTAAACCCCCCCTTGGTAGTGCCCCCATAGTAATCCCCCCTTGGTAGTTCCCCCATAGTAATCCCCCCCTTGGTAATGCCCCATAGTAAACCCTCTTGGTAGTTCCCCCATAGTAATCCCCCCCCTTGGTAGTGCCCCCATAGTAATCCCCCCCTTGGTAGTGCCCCCACAGTAACCCCCCCCTTGGTAGTGCCCCCATAGTAAACCCCCCCTTGGTAGTGCCCCCATAGTAATCCCCCCCCCTTGGTAGTTCCCCCATATTAATCCCCCCTTGGTAAAGCCCCCATAGTAACCCCCCCCCTTGGTAGTTCCCCCATAGTAATCCCCCCCCTTGGTAGTGCCCCCACAGTAACCCCCCCTTGGTAGTGCCCCCATAGTAATCCCCCCCCTTGGTAGTGCCCCCATAGTAATCCCCCCCCTTGGTAGTGCCCCCATAGTAATCCCCCCCCCTAGTAGAGAGAGACTTAATAAAAAAAAAAAAAAAAAACCACTTACCTGAAACTCCCGCTCCTGGTCCCGACGCTTCCACCGGCTCCTCTGGCCGCTTTGCATTATGGGAGAGACGTCGTCATGACAACTAGCCATCGCATCCCAACCTTGCAATAGTAAAACCAGCGCGATGGTTATACTTGCCCATGGAAAGGTGCGGAGCCTGTTGGAAAGCGGCTCTCCCCTTCCACGGCACTACATCATTTCCCTGCATTGGCACAATGCTCCCTATGGCTACATGCATTTTCTGAGAAGTATAAGTGTGTTTTAATTTCCAATTTGGACCTGTATTCAATTAGACGCAAAAAGTCAGTTGCCAGACTTTTTGCCGTCATCACTGGTTTTGGGTGTGAAAAAGTAACCCGTTCGACCCCATATTCAATTCCAAATCGGCGAAAACGGGACCCGGCGAAACCTAAATAGGCGAAATGTTCTGTCAGTTTTGGGGAAATCAGCCTGACACCCCCCAAAAGATGCACTGACATTGAGGATCACTCTGGATACCCCCGAATACCCCTGCTGAAGGTGTTTGGCCACTTTAAATGGTCTCAATAGGTGCTATTTTGCTTGTTTTAAAAAGTGGTGAAGGATAGCATTTTGGAGGTTTTCTTTGAGAAAATAACTAGTCCCATCAAATTTGGGGTACATGAAAATGGGTACTGGCATATTCTGAAGTTGCTAATGTGACGTTTTAAAAAACGTGAAATATCCACCTGCCACAACCACCTGCAATCATAAAAACACCTGGGGCATACCTGGGGACCCCCTGGAGTCTATTTCGCTAGGTTTTAACTTTGTGCCCCAACTTTTGTTTTTTTCACCTTCAAAATGAAAGTACTTTTTTGGGGTGTTCTTAATTATTTTTTGTAAATTTTTTGACACAGTTTACCATTGGGGGGCTGTCCAGAGGGTGCTGGGTGGTTTTCCTACATTTGCACCCCAAAACCCCAATTCTGCACTTTTTTCCGCCTGCTATTCATAGGCGAAACTTTTTCGCCGGGTCCATTGCATTGACTTTCCGCCAAGGTGAAAAGTATTTCGAAGTGAATACAGGGAAAAGTGGAATCGGCAAAAATGACGTCATCGGCGAAAAAGTATCTCCAAAACGGACTTTTCGCTTCTAATTGATTATGGCCTTTGATCTTACTAACGGCTTTGGGGCTCATTTACATTTGTATGTAAATCAATTTTATAACACGCTTCTCAGATATAGTAGTATACGCCAACTTTAACACGCGCTTATAGGTGTTGGTTTCACAATCTCCTCGAAATGCTTTTTCAAAAGTAGGCAAGTAGGAACTGAATACTCAGGAAGAATGGAGCCCCCTGTAATGAACAAAAGCACTGAGGTAATTACTACGGGGCTAATTCAGCAGTGACGTAAGTGCACTGCTGAACACATATTCACGATTATCGGGAATCTGCACATGCGCAGGACCCGTTCTCTCTCCAAGGCTTAGTGAATAGACCCTAATAATAATTCCCATGCGTGGCATGGATGCAATGTGTACTGTACCTATGGTGCTAAACTTATTGCATTATTACTTGTTGCATGAATTGCTAGATTGAGAATCCCTATGTCTATATTTAGGTGGAGTCTATATGTGCCTGTTCATGTCTGTACATAGGGCCTGATTCAGACCTGGACCCTATGCTGCACTCGCTCGCATTGAGCGATTTTTCACAATCTGCGCATGCATATGAGTCGCAATGCGCGTGTGCGAACCGGTCATTGCAATGGGAAAGTGTTCGCCCGTAGCCCGCAGTTGGGCCGCTGTTTTGAGTGACAGATAGCGCCGTTTGAGGGTGGTAACAGGGGAAGGTGCTTGAAAACGGGGAGTGTGGATGTGCGAACGCAGGCGTGCCCGACCATCAGAACGGAGTTTAATGGGTGTGCATAATTAGCAAAGTAGCGTCATTACACACGTGACTGGGATGTATTTCAGCCAGAACTGCTCGCAATGTTGTGGTGGGAAAAGGCTACCACAAGCGCTGCGAGCAGCTCCGATGGCTCTCGATGTTCCTGATTCCTACAACTGCCGAAGATATCGTGTGTTGCGAGTGGCAAAGGGGCGTCTTTATACAGGTGCGAGAGCATAGTGCGGCCGCTCGCTATTACTTAGTCGGCGGCTTTATGCGATGCAGTGCGAGCGCATGATTTAAATTTCCGGCCCCTTTTAGCCAGCGAGCGGATGCAATAGCGTCCGGGTCTGAATCAGGCCCATAGGGCGGGCAGATGGAGCAAAGTCTGCGGCGTTTGATATGTATACTTGTTTTTTATCCTTGTCTTATTTTCTTGGTTTATAGATGCAGAATATTTGCAGTGGTGTCAAGTGTGCATGTGTATAGTACAGGGAATAGCAGTGTGCATACACTGGGCTCAGGGTCTGATTCTGCAAGGAACGCAGTTGCTAATACGCACAGATTCGGCCGATTGTCGCGTTCTGCGCATGCAAATGCATTGTAAAACGTGTGCCCGAACCAGCCATTTTCGATTGGGACTGCGAACACAGTGGCTACGCAGACCCATCACAAAGTGATTGACAGGAAGTACAATTTGTGGGCGGTAACGGGGGGTGGTTGGCCAAACGCAGGCGTGCCAGTCTGTTTATACGGCGTTTGCTGGGGCGTGCATAAATTTTCCACTACGATGCCCTACGCAGCCTGAGGGCTCATAGCGTGCGCTGAGTAAGGTCTGACCTAGTGCAAGTGTGCATGAGGCGGCGATGGTACTCGATTGTACCAATGTTTTTGCAGTCCTGCTAAACATTACGGATGTGTGTAAGGTAAAGTGGGCGTCCTTAGGTAGTGCTGCGGTTGCATTGTGATCACAATGGATAAGCATACTTTGATAGTGAGACTGCGTGCGTAATCCCTATTGCATTTGCATTCCTTGCTGAATCAGGTCCTCAGTCCGATTAGGTGCGTGTAGGGTATAGCGAGCCGTTCACGGCAAACTTGCATTGCATGATGGTCTCTGTAGTCCTAGAGCGAGATTCAGTGCACTGTAGATATAAGCTCCATTGCCTATGCCAAACTATAACTCCCGGTAGTATGCGGGTAACCGTCCTCCTCCTCTTCTGGCGTTGGTTGGTTTTATTGCCTGTACAGGGATGTGCTTTTAGCTGCATGTGTTCCCGGAGCTGCGCGGTGGTGCTGTGTATATGTTATGTCTGTGAGTAAGGAGACACGGAGAGAGCATTGATGTCCATATACAGAGGCCAAATCAGCAAAAGCAAAGGCTTACTGATCTCTTTTTTCAGGTAGGTAGTGTGGCAGTTTACTACAGCTGCCCCTGAGGGGGCAACACTGAAATATTTAGGGGGGCGAAAATTAAATTCTATCTTGCCCCCCCAACCTAAAATCATTGTGACGCCCCTGATCGTACTCAATATTCACAACTGACTATGAAATGTTACAATCAAGTGGGACTAGAGGGCATTGAGAGTGGAGAGAAAGGGGGATGGGTGGGTACAAATTACATGGGGGTGTTTATGGGCCTGTGCTTGCCAGGGTCTCAGCCACTCCCCCAAGTGGGCTTCAGCACGGCCCCTTCAGAGGTGGCACAACATCATCATCAGAGTTTGCTGATGAACACACCATACTTGACCTCGCGCCTATAGTAGTGATGGCTCCTGACTTTTCTAACTGCCGCTCAGTGAGGCAACTAATATGATAGGATCCAATCTAATGATAAGTGATTCACCCCACTCATGGCTGCCTCTTCTCTTTTGATGATAGGAGCACTTTAGTTTAAATACCATGAATGGACTCTGGAGGAATAGGGACCATATTATCACGACACACAGATATCTTTCATAAACACACCTCATATTGTACATGTCATTTAGAATGGAATCTGCAGATTTACAAGGCTCGCTTAGGAATCTCTCAATGGCCAAAACCATATACATACAGAAAATACGTACTGTACATATAAAAATAATCATTTGACAAACAGGAAATTCCTGGAAACCATGCACTGTTGTGTACATTATTGTGCATCAATTTTCCATCACAACACTGTGTAAACTCAATTGCCTTGTGGTGACACAAACGGAAAGGAACCTGTTTTATACCAGGCACTGAGAGTGTGGCTGTCAGGGGAGATACTGTGCCGTATCAGTATATTGCATTGAGTGACTGCTAGGGACATTTTAATGACAGGTCTCCACAAAATGGCACACTTACACTAGAGCTGAGATGTGAAACTGTACCAGCAGCAGTAGCAGCAGTAATTCAGATATTCTGAGATTGTAATTAGGCGACTGTACTGACACATGGAAGTTGCTGCTCCCATCATCCCTGATACTTGTCAGATATGCAAAATTCTGAACAGAGAGTCACAAAAAAAAGAATATGATATAATTAATATACAGCTCCCATACCTGCCTACTTATTGGTCATCTCCAAGGGACAAATGTGAATGACGTGACAACATGCTTGCCTACCCTCCCGATTCGTCCGGGAGCCTCCTGAAAATCAGGTGCTGCTCCCGATCCCCCGGAAAGGCAGGCAAGCCTCCCGGCGACACATCTGCCCCCCCCCCACCACGGTTACAATATAAACCCCAGCAGCTAGGGGGAGGGCGGTGACGCAATTCGTGCTGAATTGCGTCTTCGTGGCTCCGCCCCCTGCTTGACAATGCCATTAATATTGGCATTGTGAATAGAGGGCCGGGCCATAATGACGCGATTGCGCTGTCACGCTCCATGCCCCGACCCCAACAATGCGTCATTGTCGTGCCACTGTGCTATGACGTTTCCAACAGTGCTGGATCTGGTAGATTGGAAAACTCTGCTGGGAGTTCCCCAAATTTGGGAGTCTTCCACACATTCCAGGAGAGTAGACAAGTACAGTATACCAGGCTGTTCAATAAAACCACGGTGCAAGATATCTTGACAGCCCTTCCAAAGCACAGGCAAGGCAGCCATTTTGTGGACTGAAGCAATATTTAGAGAATGCGGCTGAATGATTCACTGGCAACTTGTTATTTTGGGCCTAATTCAGAGGCGCGCGCAATTTGCATGCAATACCAGTGTTTACGTAATTGCACAATTATCTGCAACTGCTCATGTGCAAAAAAATCAGAAAGCCCCTACGGCTTATGCGTTACACAGGGCGTGCGCACAGAGATGCTGTTACAATAGGGATAGATGGTATCAGAAATGGAGTGGCAAAGTGATGTTTCTGGCGGTAACTGGGAGGTGTCTAGAAGTTATTGCAAAAAAGTCAGTTTGATTGGCGTGTTATGGCAGTGTCATAGGCGTGTCAGTGAAAGCAGCTGTATTCCCAACGCAAAGCCGCAGAACCTGGGAAAGGGCTGGTGCAAGAACCAATGGGGTCTAAAGAATTACCGGTGGTATTAAACACTGAAAGTAGGCATCTCAGGTCTTCCATATACAAACGCAGGCATCTACACCAGGGGAAGGCTGATACTGACATTTACATATTATCGCAGTGGCCACTCCGGCAACAGAGAAAAGATCTGACGGAGCAACATCCACCTCTGAATCAGGCCTGGACAATATAAAGCAATCATTTATATACAGAGCCCTAACTAGACTTTTTGGTACCCTGTGCCAGAAAGAGCATTGGCACCCCCCTATTTTTTTTAAATAGTGAGATAACACACCCGAAAAAGGGCCATGGCCTCATGGGGAGAAGGGCCAGGGAAGGGATAGGGGAGGCCAGGAGATGCTGGGGATAAAGTAAGAGGAAGCTACAAGGGAGAATGATAATAAACAGAAATGTGAAATGCCCAAACAGCGCCCCCTGCCCTGCGGTGCCCTGTGCCATGGCTTAGGTCGCACCACCCTAGTTATGGCCCTGTTTATATAAGTAAATAAGTACGTGAATAAATATATCCAACAGTAGAATATCTTTGAATATCTTTAACTAAAGGCATTGTTCTTTTAATGTCAACCTTGGCCTTAAATGAAATAACATTTCTAGCAAGTTTACCCGACGGCTAAATTCTAAGAATACAAGCCTGCCAAGATAATGATATTCGTTCTCAGTACCAAGGACACTTCACCAGACATTCTAAGATATTTACACCCTACTCTGCTTCTGTTGTGCCACTGCCCTGTAACATACCTCCCAACATTTGCAATATTAGATGCGGGACTTCCGCGCACCTGAAAAGGGGACATGGCATATTGGTAAAGGGGGCGTGGCCTCATGGCACTCCTCCATTGACATCACTCTGGGGCGAGCCTAGCACTCCTGGAGATGCTGGACTGCCCCCAGGCTCACAGTGAAGAGATGCCGTGCCCATGTGCAGACATTGGGTCCGGTATGAAATATTGACAGCTTAAAAGCCACCAGTTCAAATAACGACACTAAAAGCCTGATAGCAGAAAATCCCGACGCCGACTGGTAAGTATAGTTAGCCCTCCCCTCTCCCCCCCCTTAACCCTGACCCTCTCTTGGGGCCGCCTAACTTTAAGATTCAAGGGGTGGTGCCTAACCCTAGGTCCCCCTGTGGTACCTAACCCTAATACCCCCAACCCCCGCACCCTGAACCTAACCCTCCCGGGGGGTGTCTAACCCTAACCTCCCCCCGGTGGAACCTAACCATAACCACCCCTTAGCCCTTAGTCCCCACGGAGATGCCTAAACCTAACCCTCCCCCAACGGCTAACAGCTCCCGATGGTCCCACAGGTGAGATCTGGGACTCCCAAGTTCGGGAATCTCCTGGAACATAGGCAGGTAAGTTCTAGGGATGAGACATCGGCAGCTTAACATTGATGTTACCATGACTTACCATCATATTTATATGTATATAATAGAGATGAGTGTATAAAATGTTTTCAGAAATAGCTTTTTGACAGCATTTTGTTTAATACATGTTGAGAAAACATCAATATCAGTAGTAATTTAAATACTGTATTGAGCATTGACCACTGACTGTCAATATGTGCAAAACACTGCAGGACCGTAACTAGAGGTGCATGACCGGTCCCACTGCACAAGCATAGGGCTCTGTGGATAGCACAGCTTGCAGCTAGGATCAGTGGTGCAGCGTTGTCGATGCATCCTTTATACGCTCCAGGCAGGCTCCCTGCAGTCTCAGTATACTCCTGTCAGCACTGTACTTCCCGATACTGTCGTCCTCGTCCCCATTGTGCAACATAATGACATCATGCGCGCAATGTCATGATGTCAGGCGCTCAAGGGGCAAGTCGGCACAACACCGTTGTCAAGTTACCATCCCTAGCATGTTCTAGTTTTTATTTTCTAGTACAGTTCAAAAAATGAGAGTAAATGTCTGACAAGTTGCTATGGATTACACCACTCTTGTGCAAATAGCACCACATTGTTACATAACATGCAGTAACAGAACTTCTCAGTTTTCTTTCCCTAAATGACAGCAAAAAAAGCTAAAAAGAAATGACACAGACACACATTAATCATATAACATTATCTGAAAAGCACCGGTGTCCACTTACAGCCAGATATAACCGTTTCACACTACTCTGCACCTCTATGTTGTCTTAGTGGTCTCTGTGGTTAGCCCTTAGTCAGTTCTACCTGTGAATAGAGTTTTGTTCCTTACCAGATGTCTCCTGTATGGCACATATATCATCAATGCAGGTGCTCAAGGCTCTAAAAATAGCATAGTCTCTGAGATCTTCAGACAAAATGTCATCCACCCATTAAAGGAGCATAATAGAATGCACTGGCTTTTGTACTGACTTCTGAGCTATTATAGTCCTAGACACTGTCAAGACTGTCTGCTCCCAAGAATGATCCGTACTTGAGGAGTATTGTCATATTCTGCTTCCGACTGTTCTGAGATATATAAATAAACAAAGATACAGAAGTAAAATGTGTCTGTGTGTGTTTTAAATGTCACTTTCCTAGACACTGAAAGTATCTTCAGTGAATCGATTTTCATACAGATATCAGTGTTTTCATTGCAGCAATCTTTTAAATTCAATGTTTACTGATATTTCTATCAGGGAGCTTTAATGTGCCCACTTTTTTATGTGCCCAGTGCCTGCCCCGCCACCATTGTGCATGACGTCGCGCATTTGTGGTGGGGCCAGCCAGCATCCAGAAGCGCAGCAGTGCACAGAACAACTAGAAGACGTTCCGTGCAGCTGTATACACAGCTGGGTGCATACCTGTAGCATCCAATGGACGCTACAGGTGGCACTTCCACAGTGTAGTTGTCACCACAAGTGCTAAAGGGCAGGCATGCTGGCACCTGTAGTTTCACTATAAATACAATAGTATTCTACTATTATACACTTTATTACCCCCGTACCCAGAGCCCAGGGGTGCGGGGATGAGCCCCGTGCTTCAGACCAAGCCTGGGGTTTCGGGAGAGGGGGGACCCCTTCTTGTAGGGTCCCCACCTCCCCTGAAATCCCCAGCTTGGCCTGACCGGCTTGGGGTGAGAATGCTTTGGCCATGGAGGGTCTCCTGGCTGTGGCATTACACCCCGGTCAGTTTGGATCCGGTGCTGGTTTTAAATATAGGGGGGTAAAAATTGCATAGGGGTCCCCCTATATTTAAAACCAGCACCGGACCCAAACCAACCAGGGTGTAATGCCACAGCCAGGAGACCCTATTACCGGGTCTCCATGGCCAAAGCATTCTCACCCCAAGCCGGACAGGCGAAGCTGCGGATCTCAGGGGTGGTGAGGTCACCCCTATCCCGAAACCCCAGGCTTGGTCTGAAGCCAGGGGCTCTTCCCCGCACCCCTGGGCTGTGGGTACGGGGGTAATAAAGTGTAAAATAGTAGAATACTATTGTATTTATAGTGAAACTACAGGTGCCAGCATGCCTGCCCTTTGGCACTTGTGGTAACAACTACACTGTGGAAGTGCCACCTGTAGCGTCCATTGGATGCTACAGGTATGCACCCAGCTGTGTATACAGCTGCACGGAACATCTTCTAGATGTTCTGTGCACTGCTGCGCTTCTGGATGCTGGCTGGCCCCACCACAAATGCGACGTTGTGACGTCATGCACAATGGTTTGCTCATCAAACTAAATCTGGGCAACTGAGGAAATATGACAGTGCATTATCCTACTGGAATATTCCATTCTTGTGGGGGTACATGAAGTCCATGAAGGGCTACAGATGGTTTTCAAACAATGCAACGTAGTGGTTACCAGTCAATGAGGTGTTCAAGTGGACCAGTGGAACGAACCCATGCCATGTGAACACACCCCACACCATTATTCAACCACCACCAGCCTGCATGGAGGCTTGTTGACAACTGAGGCCCATAGCCTTTTGGGGTCTGCGCCACACCTGAACCCTACCATCAGCCCAAAACAACTGGAACCGTGACTAATCGGACCACGTGAATGTTGACAGTGCTTCAGGGGGCAATTAGTGAAGTCACAAGCCCAGGTGAGCTGCAGTGTCCGGTGTTGTAGTGTTTAACAGGGGCACTCTGGTGGGTCTTCTGCTACCATATCCCATAGAAGCTGCACTGACCTGCTGGTTATGCTTCTGGTACCCAGAGCCGGCCCTAGCCAATTTGGTGCCCTAGGCAAGATTTTAGCTGGTGCCCCCTAGTGCATATATCTAAAGATGTACAGTATAGATACAGTCAGGTCCATAAATATTGGGACATTGACAGAATTTTCATATTTTGGCCTCTATTCACCACCACAATGACTTTGAAATGAAACAAACAAGATGTGATTTAACTGCAGACTTTCAGATTTAATTTGAGGGTAATTACATCCAAATCAGGTGAACGGTGTAGGAATTACAACGGTTTCTAAATGTGCCTCACACTTTTTAAGGGGCCAAAAGTAATGGGACAAACTAAACAATCCTAAATCTAACTTTCACTTTTTAATACTTTGTTGCAAATCCTTTACAGGCAATTACAGCCTGAAGTCTGGAATGCATAGACGTCACCAGACGCTGGGTTTCATCCCTGGTGATGCTCTGCCAGGCCTCTACTGCAAATGCCTTCAGTTCCTGCTTGTTCTTGGTGCATTTTCCCTTCAGTTTTGTCTTCATCAAGTGAAATGCATGCTCAATCGGATTCAGGTCAGGGGATTGACTTGGCCATTGCATAACATTCCACTTTTTAGCCTTAAAAAACTCTTTGGTTGCTTTTGCAGTATGCTTCGGGTCATTGTCCATCTGCACTGTGAAGCGCCGTCCAATGAGCTCTGAAGCATTTGACTGAATATGAGCATATAACATTGCCCAAAACACTTCAGAATTCATTCTGCTGCTTTTATCAGCAGTCACATCATCAATAAATACAAGGGAACCAGTTCCATTGGCAGCCATACATGCACACACCATGACACTACCACCACCATGCTTCACTGATGAGGTGGTATGTTTTGGATCATGAGCAGTTCCTTTCCTTCTCTTCTCTTCCCATCACTCTGGTACAAGTTGATCTTTGTCTCATCTGTCCATAGGATGTTGTTCCGGAACTGTAATGGCTTTTTTAGATGATGTTTGGCAAACTCTAATCTGGTCTTTCTGTTTTTGTGGCTCACCAATGATTTACATCTTGTGGTGAACCCTCTATATTCACTCTTGTGAAGTCTTCTCTTGATTGTTGACTTTGAAACATATACACCTACGTCCTGGAGAGTGTTCTTGATTTGGCCAACTGTTGTGAAGGGGTTTTTCTTCACCAGGGAAATAATTCTATTGTCATCCACCACAGTTGTTTTCCGTGGTCTTCTGGGTCTTTTGGTGTTGCTGAGCTCTCTGTTGCGTTCTTTCTTTTTAAGAATGTTCCAAACAGTTGATTTGGCCATACCTAATGTTTTTGCTATCTCTCTGATGGGTTTGTTTTGATTTTTCAGCCTAATGATGGCTTGCTTCACTGATAGTGACAGCTCTTTGGATCTCATATTGAGAGTTGACAGCAACTGATTCCAAATGCAAATGTCACACCTAGAATCAACTCCAGACCTTTTACCTGCTTAATTGATAATGAAATAACAAGGGAATAGCCCACACCTGTCCATGAAATAGCTTTTGAGTTGATAGTCCCATTACTTTTGGCCCCTTAAAAAGTGGGAGGCACATATTGAAACTGTTGTAATTCCTACACCGTTCACCCAATTTGGATGTAATTACCCTCAAATTAAATCTGAAAGTCTGCAGTTAAAGCACATCTTGTTTGTTTCATTTCAAAACCATTGTGGTGGTGAATAGAGGCCAAAATATGAAAATTCTGTCAACGGCCCAATATTTATGGACCTGACTGTAGATATTATATTTTATAAGACCAGCCATAAGGAAATTTTATATATAAAAGACGGGGGTCAAGTCCCCGAAACGTCGGTAATAAAGGACTTTATACTTGATTTGCACAAGCCTGGCGAGTGCCGCATGTTTGTTGTTCCACATATACATATATATATATATATATATATATATATATATATATATTTACACACATTATTATATGATATGTGTGTGTATATATATATATATATATATATATATATATATACTGTATGTATATATATATATATATATATATATATACTGTATGTATGTTTATATATATACACACACAGACACAAACACACATTACATATACATATATACACACAGTGGTATAATATTAAATTATACACACAGCACAGTATATATAAAATAAATATATATATATATATAATAAACACACAGTATATACACTATATATATATATATATATAATTAGTCCTAGAGCACATACACTAACCCTCAAGATAGGGGGAGGATGAGGGGGTGGAAACAAAAAAAAATTGGGGGGACGGTTTAGGGCACAGTATAGGAACATCAAATGAGACATAGATATTACCTATAAACATAGGGATGGACAGAGACAGGTAGTGATAGTCATATACACTGGGAGAGGAGGTATACATACACATACCTACTTATTTAATGATAGCAGCACAGGGAGGAGGCGGAGCAGAGATGTCCAGGAAGTGCATGACTGCAGTGCAAAACAAAGCGGCTGCCAGCCTGCCACGATCCTCACAGGACTCCCAGGGGGAGTGGTCAGCAGACTGCTGATGCCTGCCCCAGGAAAGTGAGCACCCGGCCAGGAGAAGACAGGTCAGGGGGCACGGCATGCACACCTTACATCCACCAGAAGAGCTGTCCCACTTTCCCTAGCCACATACATTCACATATATCCCACACACCACTTACCTGGTTCTGGAGATTAAGGGGGCAGTCATGGCCACAGAAAGGAAGGGTAGAGAAGCTTGAAGAAGACTGGTCACACAAGATGGGCACTGGGAAGAGAGGAGTGTTAGATAGAGAGAGCAGGTGCCGGTCTGTAATGAAGTTCAGCTCATTGGTGGTTGGTCTCATGGAACAGCCACTGAAGCTTAATACTGGCTAATAAGGGCTGGCCCCAGTAATCCTGGGCTGCGCAAACTGCCGGTGGGGCGGGTAAGTGGGGAGTTTCAGTGGGCGGGTATTAGGCGGCCGATATCAGCCATCAGCCAGGCTGTAATAGGATTTTTTTTTCTCCAACAGCCATGCCCTGCGGACATATTCCGACCTGGCTGTCAGTGACTGTCATCACAGTCACTTGATCAGCCAGGCTGACTACTGTGCGACCCGATCGGAGCTGAGCTCTGATCGCGGCTGCAGCGTATGGGTGGAGATGCAGAGGGGGGGAGAATGCCCCTAGGCATTCCAGATGCCCTAGGCATTTGCTTAGAATCCCTATGCCTAGGGCCGGCTCTGCTGGTACCTCCTGCAATAAATGTGGATGTAATTTGAGCTAGTGTTGCTTAACTGTTACAACCAACAATTCTGGTTAGATGCCACTGGTCACGATCATTAAGCACCTGTGGTCGGCCACAGTGCTGGCAACAGTGGGTGGTAATGCCTTCCATGAGGTAATCCCGGTACACATGTGACATCGTAGATCGAGGAATGTTCAATGTCCACACAATTATAAATGGAATGTGCCATCTGTTGGGCAACCACTATCATGCCCCGTTTGAACTCCGATAATGAGCAGTCTAGTCGGTGCTCAAACTGACTCACAAGATGTCAGATTACAACTGATTCAGGTCTGAGCATTTCCAAGACATGTCAGGAAGGTGACGCCACCTACCATTACCTTCACATACTGCTATCCCATGACATTTGGCATTTCAATGTATATTCCATTGCAGTACATAAAAAAATATAACCACAATGTCACTTCCTGTAGGGAAGGGCCAGTGCAGAGGTTACTCCCCAGTGCCCACTGAGGTCAGACAAGGCCTCAATGGGGAACCTGTCTCATTAACCAAACATATTTTGAATGCAATACTTTTTAACTCAGATCAGTAATCATTTTATTCTGCAATGCATAACTTTAGACATCTGCAGCACATAATAATTAAGTTTTCTGCGACTGCATAAAATATATCACCGAGATATATATATATATATATTAGGGGTGTGCACCGGCCACTTTTCGTGTTTTATGTTTTGGTTTTGGATCTGGATCTTTCTTCGTGTTTTGGATCTGGATTGGTTTTGCCAAAACCACCCTTGCGTGTTTTGGGTTCTGGGTTTTGTGTTTTGGATCTGTATTTTTTTGAAAAAAAGCATAAAAACAGCTAAAATCACAGAATTTGTAGGTTTTTCTGCTCCTATGCTATTATTAACCTCAATAACCTTAATTTCCACTCATTTCCAGTCTATTCTGAATACCTCACACCTCACAATAGTGTTTTTATGTCCAAAAGGTTGCACCGAGGTAGCTGGATGACTATGCTAAGCGACACAAGTGGGCGGCACAAACACGTGACCCATCTAGGCGTGAAACTGCAGTGGCAGACAGGATGGCATTGAAAAACTAGGCCCCAAACTGTACATAATGCAAAGAAAAAAAAGAGGTGCAAGATGGAATTGTCCTTGGGCCCTCCCACCCACCCTTATGTTGTATAAACAGGACATGCACACTTTAACAAACCAATCATTTCAGCGCCAG
Organism: Taudactylus pleione; assembly: GCA_031769625.1. Lineage (NCBI taxonomy): Eukaryota > Metazoa > Chordata > Amphibia > Anura > Myobatrachidae > Taudactylus > Taudactylus pleione. Next base: position 3,522,986 of record JAUIMM010000467.1, read on the forward strand.
GGTCTGCCACACAACTGTGGCTGAAATGATTGGTTCGTTTGGGCCCCCACAAAACAAGCTGGCAATTTATCTGTCCCTGCACAAACTGGCTCTACGGAGGCAAGATGTCATCCTCATCCTCCTCATCCACCGATTCCTCACCCTCTTCAGTGTGTACATCCTCATCCTCACAGAGTATTAATTCATCCCTGCTGGAACCACAGGTCCCTCTGTACGTTCTGGAGGCTGGTCTCCCTGGAAGAGTTGATAATTCATTTTATGAACATCATCTTCTCCACATTTTGTGGAAGCAACCTCCTACGCCTTTCGCTGACAAGGTTCCCGGCTGCACTAAACACTCTTTCGGAGTACACACTGGAGGGGGGGCAACTCAGGTAAAATAGAGCCAGTTTGTACAGGGACCTCCAAATTGCTTCTTTTTCCTGCCAGTACAGGTACGGACTGTCTGACATGCCTACTTGGATGCTGTCACCGATGTAATCCTTTAACAGACAGACGCACGCTTGTCGCTGCTGCTTTGAGGATTCAAGTGCGGCTACAGCCCACACAATTCACAAAGACAGAAAAAAAAAAGAATATTTTTATTGTTTGTGGAGCACACTTTGAGGGTTACACCACCCTTTAACAGACAGACGCACGCTTGTCGCTGCTGCTTTGAGGATGCAAGTGCGGCTACAGCCCACACAATTCACAAAGACAGAAAAAAGAAGAAGAATATTTTAATTGTTTGTGTAGAACACTTTGAGGTGTCACCACCCTTTAACAGACAGACGCACGCTTGTCGCTGCTGCTTTAAGGATGCAGGTGCGGCTACAGCCCACACATTTCACAAAGACCAAAAAAAAAAGAACAATATTTTAATTGTTTGTGTAGAACACTTTGAGGTGTCACCACCCTTTAACAGACAGACGCACGCTTGTCGCTGCTGCTTTAAGGATGCAGGTGCGGCTACAGCCCACACAATTCACATAGACAGAAAAAAAAAGAACAATATTTTAATTGTTTGTGTAGCACACTTTGAGGGTGTCACCACCCTTTAACAGACAGACGCACGCTTGTCGCTGCTGCTTTGAGGATGCAAGTGTGGCTACATCGCACACAAGTCACAAACACATTAAAAAAATAGTTTTTTATTTTTTGGAACACTTTGAGAGTTACACCACCCTTTAACAGACAGACGCACGCTTGTCGCTGCTGCTTTAAGGATGCAGGTGCGGCTACAGCCCACACATTTCACAAAGACCGAAAAAAAAAGAACAATATTTTAATTGTTTGTGTAGAACACTTTGAGGGTGTCACCACCCTTTAACAGACAGACGCACGCTTGTCGCTGCTGCTTTAAGGATGCAGGTGCGGCTACAGCCCACACATTTCACAAAGACCAAAAAAAAAAGAACAATATTTTAATTGTTTGTGTAGCACACTTTGAGGGTGTCACCACCCTTTAACAGACAGACGCACGCTTGTCGCTTCTGCTTTAAGGATGCAGGTGCGGCTACAGCCCACACATTTCACAAAGACCAAAAAAAAAAGAACAATATTTTAATTGTTTGTGTAGCACACTTTGAGGGTGTCACCACCCTTTAACAGACAGACGCACGCTTGTCGCTGCTGCTTTGAGGATGCAAGTGTGGCTACATCGCACACAAGTCACAAACACATTAAAAAAATAGTTTTTTATTTTTTGGAACACTTTGAGAGTTACACCACCCTTTAACAGACAGACGCACGCTTGTCGCTGCTGCTTTAAGGATGCAGGTGCGGCTACAGCCCACACATTTCACAAAGACCAAAAAAAAAAGAACAATATTTTAATTGTTTGTGTAGAACACTTTGAGGGTGTCACCACCCTTTAACAGACAGACGCACGCTTGTCGCTGCTGCTTTAAGGATGCAGGTGCGGCTACAGCCCACACAATTCACAAAGACAGAAAAAAAAAGAACAATATTTTAATTGTTTGTGTAGCACACTTTGAGGGTGTCACCACCCTTTAACAGACAGACGCACGCTTGTCGCTGCTGCTTTAAGGATGCAGGTGCGGCTACAGCCCACACATTTCACAAAGACCAAAAAAAAAAGAACAATATTTTAATTGTTTGTGTAGCACACTTTGAGGGTGTCACCACCCTTTAACAGACAGACGCACGCTTGTCGCTGCTGCTTTAAGGATGCAGGTGCGGCTACAGCCCACACAATTCACAAAGACAGAAAAAAAAAGAACAATATTTTAATTGTTTGTGTAGCACACTTTGAGGGTGTCACCACCCTTTAACAGACAGACGCACGCTTGTCGCTGCTGCTTTAAGGATGCAGGTGCGGCTACAGCCCACACAATTCACAAAGACAGAAAAAAAAAGAACAATATTTTAATTGTTTGTGTAGCACACTTTGAGGGTGTCACCACCCTTTAACAGACAGACGCACGCTTGTCGCTGCTGCTTTGAGGATGCAGGTGGAATCTAGACGGGATTTGGAACCGAGGACACACTACCTCCATCAATTGTCTAAATCCCACTGCACTAATGGCGGATACCGGACGCACGTCTAACACCAACATAGCAGTCAAGGCCTCAGTTATACGTTTTGCTTCAGGATGACTGCTGTCGTACTTCATCCTCATCGCTAGGGACTGTTGGAGGGTCAATTGTTTAGTAAAAGTAGTGATGTTCCTACTTCCTCTCTGGGATGATGAACAACTCCCAGCAGCAGCAACAGCACTAGGAGGAAGTGGTTCTTGATCTTTCCCTATTTTATTTTTATCGGAGAAAGTTTGGTCCTCCATTTATGTTATATTGATATATATACGTGCGGCTAAAGCGCACACAAACACAGAAAATATTATTTTATTTTTGCTGGAGAGTAGTGCACTTTGTGGGTTACACCACCCTTTAAGAAATGAGCCAGCCGGCTCTTTACTTATGAGACACAGGCGCACGCTTGGCACTGCTCCTTTGTTGATGCACGTGCAGCCACAGTGCACACAATTCACAAACACAGAAAATAATTTTTTTTTTGGTTTGGACTGGAGTGTACTTTCGGGGGTTACAGCACCCTTAACGGTCAAGCCAGCCGGCCCTTTACTTATGACACAGGTGCACGCTTGGCACTACTTTGTTGATGCACGTGCGGCTACTGCGCACACAATTCACAAACACAGAAAATAATTTTTTTTTGGTTTGGACTGGAGTATACTTTCGGGGGTTACAGCACCCTTTAACGGTCAAGCCAGCCGGCCCTTTACTTATGACACAGGCGCACGCTTGGCACTACTTTGTTGATGCACGTGCGGCTACTGCGCACACAATTCACAAACACAGAAAATAATTTTTTTTTTGGTTTGGACTGGAGTGTACTATCGGGGGTTACAGCACCCTTAACGGTCAAGCCAGCCGGCCCTTTACTTATGACACAGGCGCACGCTTGGCACTACTTTGTTGATGCACGTGCGGCTACTGCGCACACAATTCACAAACACAGAAAATAATTTTTTTTTTGGTTTGGACTGGAGTGTACTTTCGGGGGTTACAGCACCCTTAACGGTCAAGCCAGCCGGCCCTTTACTTATGACACAGGCGCACGCTTGGCACTACTTTGTTGATGCACGTGCGGCTACTGCGCACACAATTCACAAACACAGAAAATAATTTTTTTTTTGGTTTGGACTGGAGTGTACTTTCGGGGGTTACAGCACCCTTAACGGTCAAGCCAGCCGGCCCTTTACTTATGACACAGGCGCACGCTTGGCACTACTTTGTTGATGCACGTGCGGCTACTGCGCACACAATTCACAAACACAGAAAATAATTTTTTTTTTGGTTTGGACTGGAGTGTACTTTCGGGGGTTACAGCACCCTTAACGGTCAAGCCAGCCGGCCCTTTACTTATGACACAGGCGCACGCTTGGCACTACTTTGTTGATGCACGTGCGGCTACTGCGCACACAATTCACAAACACAGAAAATAATTTTTTTTTTGGTTTGGACTGGAGTGTACTTTCGGGGGTTACAGCACCCTTAACGGTCAAGCCAGCCGGCCCTTTACTTATGACACAGGCGCACGCTTGGCACTACTTTGTTGATGCACGTGCGGCTACTGCGCACACAATTCACAAACACAGAAAATAATTTTTTTTTTGGTTTGGACTGGAGTGTACTTTCGGGGGTTACAGCACCCTTAACGGTCAAGCCAGCCGGCCCTTTACTTATGACACAGGCGCACGCTTGGCACTACTTTGTTGATGCACGTGCGGCTACTGCGCACACAATTCACAAACACAGAAAATAATTTTTTTTTTGGTTTGGACTGGAGTGTACTTTCGGGGGTTACAGCACCCTTAACGGTCAAGCCAGCCGGCCCTTTACTTATGACACAGGCGCACGCTTGGCACTACTTTGTTGATGCACGTGCGGCTACTGCGCACACAATTCACAAACACAGAAAATAATTTTTTTTTTGGTTTGGACTGGAGTGTACTTTCGGGGGTTACAGCACCCTTAACGGTCAAGCCAGCCGGCCCTTTACTTATGACACAGGCGCACGCTTGGCACTACTTTGTTGATGCACGTGCGGCTACTGCGCACACAATTCACAAACACAGAAAATAATTTTTTTTTTGGTTTGGACTGGAGTGTACTTTCGGGGGTTACAGCACCCTTAACGGTCAAGCCAGCCGGCCCTTTACTTATGACACAGGCGCACGCTTGGCACTACTTTGTTGATGCACGTGCGGCTACTGCGCACACAATTCACAAACACAGAAAATAATTTTTTTTTCGGTTTGGACTGGAGTGTACTTTCGGGGGTTACAGCACCCTTAACGGTCAAGCCAGCCGGCCCTTTACTTATGACACAGGCGCACGCTTGGCACTACTTTGTTGATGCACGTGCGGCTACTGCGCACACAATTCACAAACACAGAAAATAATTTTTTTTTTGGTTTGGACTGGAGTGTACTTTCGGGGGTTACAGCACCCTTAACGGTCAAGCCAGCCGGCCCTTTACTTATGACACAGGCGCACGCTTGGCACTACTTTGTTGATGCACGTGCGGCTACTGCGCACACAATTCACAAACACAGAAAATAATTTTTTTTTTGGTTTGGACTGGAGTGTACTTTCGGGGGTTACAGCACCCTTAACGGTCAAGCCAGCCGGCCCTTTACTTATGACACAGGCGCACGCTTGGCACTACTTTGTTGATGCACGTGCGGCTACTGCGCACACAATTCACAAACACAGAAAATATATTATTTTTTTAGCACTTGGGGGGAGCACCCCTGATGGACAGAGCACCCCCTGGACAACACTGCAGCACTCCTTTAGGACTGGGACACTGCACAGGACTTTGGAGTGGACACAGCCCCTATGGAGAACTGACTGCACAACACAGTCCAGCCAGCCCCTATGGACTTTGAAGTAGTGGACACAGCCCCTATTAACAACAGCAGCACAGCACAACACAGCCAGCCCCTATGGACTTTGAAGTAGTGGACAACAGCAGCACTACACTACACTACACTACACAGCCCTAACTCCCACCCTCCCTCTTCACTGTCCACAGCCGAGTGAGAAAATGGCGCCGACGTGGGTACCTTATATAGGATCCAAAACCCGCGAGACTCGGAAGGCGGGATGATGACGTTTTGCCTCGATTTCAGATCCGAGTCAGGCGGGAAAAGTCGAGCCTGATTCGGATCGGACTCGGATCGGGGGGGCTCGGGGGGGTTCGGATTTCAGAAATCCGAACCCGCTCACCCCTAATATATATATATATATATAAATGCTTCTATGTGACCCTTAATGTGTATCTATGACATAAAACAATGTTTTACTGCACCACATCACAATGTAGAACTCTAATATTTAATAATTGTAACCTTGACCACATACAGTATAGCCATTGAACATTATCTTCCACTGCAGTACATAAAAAATATAACTGTAATGTAACCAAGTGGCCAAGGGTGGCAGGACCTGCTCTGCAATAAAACATAGAGTCAATAGCACAACAAAGGAGGAGGTGTCCTGTAAAATTGTACTCACCGGCAGGAGCTTAGGAACGATTTTATGTTGGAGGGGCAACATAAAATCGTTTCAGTGCCCACCATATCCACCCCTCCTCCCTCCCACCAACTCCCATCTCTCCCTCTCTCCTACCTGAGCAGCAGCCTATTGCTCTAAAGCAAAGCCCCTGCACCACACGGAGGTGTAATGTGTTGTGTTTTAACTTAAAGACCTCACATTACACCTCCTCCTCCATACAATGCAGGGGCTGTGCAGCCTATTGCTATAATGCACAGCCCCTGACCGTCATTGGCCACCACTCCTTTCACATGTTTGGGGGGGGAGGGGTTAACTGCAACTCAGAACTTTAGATAACTGTAGCCTATAATAAAGTTTCCCTGCACAGTATAACAATACATTATATATAACAATGCTTTTTTTGCAACACATAACTATGTGTAACTATGACCTATAACATGACCTATGTTTACTGCACCAAATCGCAATGTTGAACTGTAATATTTAATAATTTTTACTGTGACACATACACACATGTAACCATTGGACATTATTCTCCACTGCAGTAAATAAATATATAACTGCAATGTAACAAAGTGGCTAAGGGCTGCAGGCACCGGGACCTGCTCAGCAATCGAAGTCAAGGACAGGAGCTGTCCTAAATGATTGCAGTCACAGGATCTACATCACTGGAGATGTCAGCTCTGGTGAGTACCGCAGATGTCTGTTAGACATTGGTGCGCTTGAATCTGCAAGGATTTAAGCCCAGACCATTTTCTTGCAACACTCTGCATTTGGCGCCACCCGAAATGTAATCTTGGCTTGCTGTCCATGGGATACTTAGGAGCAGAATGGCATACTAGCTCTACCTGATTGCTGAGGCTTGTAATAGACGGTGTAAGCGGGAAAAAATTTGTTGGCAGAGAGGGAGTCATCAAGAGCTCTTGAAGAAATTAAAGAAGAGCCATCAGGAAAAGAGACAACAATGCCAGAATAAAACCAGAAAATGCTGTGGCAATAGTAGATCACAGCCCTAGTGTAGCTAGGGACTCTTTACAATATAACTTTTCCCTATACTTGCCAGGTGAAAACACTGGGATCCAAGACTGGTGAGTGACACCTGGATTATGGGCCACAAACAGTCAAACTGAGGATCAGGGAGGACCATCGCTGACCCCTGTGGGAAGGGCCAATGCAGAGGGTTCATTAACCTAACATGTTTTAGATGCAATAATTTTAATGATTTTATTTTGCAATTCCTAACTTTAGATAAATAATAAAGTTTTTCTGCACCGCATAAAGTACATCACCAAGATATACGTATAATAATACTTTTAATGCGACACGTGTAACTATGATATATAATAATGTTTTACTGCACCTTATCACAATATAGAACACTAATATTTAAAAATGTTTAACATGACTGTCAAAACCGGATAATTGGCGAAGACAGAATCTGTTTGCAATCAGACGCACAACGCAATTCAGTGCTGTTTTCCCCGCATACATACATTTAAAAGCAATGGTCCCGAAACGCAAAAAGGATAATTATTACTTGGTTTAAACTAGGGGTGAGCGGGTTCGGATTTCTGAAATCCGAACCCCCCCGAGCCCCCCCGATCCGAGTCCGATCCGAGTCAGGCTCGACTTTTCCCGCCTGACTCGGATCTGAAATCGAGGCAAAACGTCATCATCCCGCCTTCCGAGTCTCGCGGGTTTTGGATCCTATATAAGGTACCCGCGTCTGCGCCATTTTCTCCCTCGGCTGTGGACAGTGAAGAGGGAGGGTGGGAGTTAGGGCTGTGTAGTGTAGTGTAGTGTAGTGTAGTGTAGTGCTGCTGTTGTCCACTACTTCAAAGTCCATAGGGGCTGGCTGTGTTGTGCTGTGCTGCTGTTGTTAATAGGGGCTGTGTCCACTACTTCAAAGTCCATAGGGGCTGGCTGGACTGTGTTGTGCAGTCAGTTCTCCATAGGGGCTGTGTCCACTCCAAAGTCCTGTGCAGTGTCCCAGTCCTAAAGGAGTGCTGTAGTGTTGTCCAGGGGGTGCTCTGTCCATCAGGGGTGCTCCCCCCAAGTGCTAAAAAAATAATATATTTTCTGTGTTTGTGAATTGTGTGCGCAGTAGCCGCACGTGCATCAACAAAGTAGTGCCAAGCGTGCGCCTGTGTCATAAGTAAAGGGCCGGCTGGCTTGACCGTTAAAGGGTGATGTAACCCCCGAAAGTACACTCCAGTCCAAACCAAAAAAAAATTATTTTCTGTGTTTGTGAATTGTGTGCGCAGTAGCCGCACGTGCATCAACAAAGTAGTGCCAAGCGTGCGCCTGTGTCATAAGTAAAGGGCCGGCTGGCTTGACCGTTAAGGGTGCTGTAACCCCCGAAAGTACACTCCAGTCCAAACCAAAAAAAAAATTATTTTCTGTGTTTGTGAATTGTGTGCGCAGTAGCCGCACGTGCATCAACAAAGTAGTGCCAAGCGTGCGCCTGTGTCATAAGTAAAGGGCCGGCTGGCTTGACCGTTAAGGGTGCTGTAACCCCCGAAAGTACACTCCAGTCCAAACCAAAAAAAAAATTATTTTCTGTGTTTGTGAATTGTGTGCGCAGTAGCCGCACGTGCATCAACAAAGTAGTGCCAAGCGTGCGCCTGTGTCATAAGTAAAGGGCCGGCTGGCTTGACCGTTAAGGGTGCTGTAACCCCCGAAAGTACACTCCAGTCCAAACCAAAAAAAAAAATATTTTCTGTGTTTGTGAATTGTGTGCGCAGTAGCCGCACGTGCATCAACAAAGTAGTGCCAAGCGTGCGCCTGTGTCATAAGTAAAGGGCCGGCTGGCTTGACCGTTAAAGGGTGCTGTAACCCCCAAAGTACACTCCAGTCCAAACCAAAAAAAAAATTATTTTCTGTGTTTGTGAATTGTGTGCGCAGTAGCCGCACGTGCATCAACAAAGTAGTGCCAAGCGTGCGCCTGTGTCATAAGTAAAGGGCCGGCTGGCTTGACCGTTAAAGGGTGCTGTAACCCCCGAAAGTACACTCCAGTCCAAACCAAAAAAAAATTATTTTCTGTGTTTGTGAATTGTGTGCGCAGTAGCCGCACGTGCATCAACAAAGTAGTGCCAAGCGTGCGCCTGTGTCATAAGTAAAGGGCCGGCTGGCTTGACCGTTAAGGGTGCTGTAACCCCCGAAAGTACACTCCAGTCCAAACCAAAAAAAAAATGATTTTCTGTGTTTGTGAATTGTGTGCGCAGTAGCCGCACGTGCATCAACAAAGTAGTGCCAAGCGTGCGCCTGTGTCATAAGTAAAGGGCCGGCTGGCTTGACCGTTAAAGGGTGCTGTAACCCCCGAAAGTACACTCCAGTCCAAACCAAAAAAAAATTATTTTCTGTGTTTGTGAATTGTGTGCGCAGTAGCCGCACGTGCATCAACAAAGTAGTGCCAAGCGTGCGCCTGTGTCATAAGTAAAGGGCCGGCTGGCTTGACCGTTAAAGGGTGCTGTAACCCCCGAAAGTACACTCCAGTCCAAACCAAAAAAAAATAATTTTCTGTGTTTGTGAATTGTGTGCGCAGTAGCCGCACGTGCATCAACAAAGTAGTGCCAAGCGTGCGCCTGTGTCATAAGTAAAGGGCTGGCTGGCTTGACCGTTAAGGGTGCTGTAACCCCCGAAAGTACACTCCAGTCCAAACCAAAAAAAAAATAATTTTCTGTGTTTGTGAATTGTGTGCGCAGTAGCCGCACGTGCATCAACAAAGTAGTGCCAAGCGTGCGCCTGTGTCATAAGTAAAGGGCCGGCTGGCTTGACCGTTAAAGGGTGCTGTAACCCCCGAAAGTACACTCCAGTCCAAACCAAAAAAAATTATTTTCTGTGTTTGTGAATTGTGTGCGCAGTAGCCGCACGTGCATCAACAAAGTAGTGCCAAGCGTGCGCCTGTGTCATAAGTAAAGGGCCGGCTGGCTTGACCGTTAAAGGGTGCTGTAACCCACAAAGTACACTCCAGTCCAAACCAAAAAAAAAATAATTTTCTGTGTTTAGCCGCACGTATATATCAAATCGATATAACATAAATGGAGGACCAAACTTTCTCCGATAAAAATAAAATAGAGAAAGATCAAGAACCACTTCCTCCTAGTGCTGAAGCTGCTGCCACTAGTCATGACATAGACGATAACATGCCATCAACGTCGTCTGCCAAGGCCGATGCCCAATGTCATAGTAGAGGGCACATACAATCCCAAATGGCAAAGTTCAGGAAAATGACCTTGAAAAAGACATTTAAATCAGCTGAAGAGAAACGTAAACTTGCCAATATGCCATTTACGACACGGAGTGGCAAGGAACGGCTAAGGTCGATCCCTAGTATGTTCATGACTAGTGGTTCAGCTTCACATGACGATGGAAGCCCTCCTCCCACTAAAAAAATCAAAAGAGTTAAGCTGGCAAAAGCACAGCGAAGAACTGTGCTTTCTAAGAAGATATCACAAATCCCCAAGGAGAGTCCAAGTGTGGTGGTGGTTGCGATGCCTGACCTTCCCAGCACTGGACGGGAAGAGGTGGCTCTTTCCACCATTTGCACGCCCCCTGCAAGTGCTGAAAGGAGCACCCACAGTCCACTTGCTGATATGCAAATTGAAGATGTCACTGTTGAAGTACAACAGGATGAGGATACTGGTGTAGCTGGCGCTGAGGAGGAAGTTGGCGAGGAGGATTCTGATGGTGATGTGGTTTGTTTAAATCAGGCTCCGGGGGAGACAGTTGTTGTCCGTGGGATGAAAAAGCCCATCACGGTCATGCCTGGGCAGAAGACCAAACATTCCACCTCTTTGGTCTGGCAATATTTCTATCCAAATCCGGACAACAACTGTCTTGCCATATGTACCATATGTAAAGGTGAAATAAGTAGGGGTAGGGACGTCAACCACCTAGGAACATCCTCCCTTATACGGCACCTGCAGCGCGTTCATAAAAAGTTACTGTCAAGTTCAGAAACTTTGGCTAAGACCGTAAGCAGTCCAGGGACACCTAAATCCCGTTGTCCTGTTGTATCCAAGCACCTGCAAACCACACCGTCAACTCCCTCCTCGTCAATTTCCTCCTTAGTTAGGATCGGAAGTAGTCCTGCAGGCCATGTCACTGGCATGACTGACTCTCCTATCCGGGATTCCTCCGGAGGATCCTGCATTGCTACGCCTACTGCTGCCGCTGCTGCTGTTGCTGCTGCTGGGAGTCGTTCATCATCCCAGAGAGGAAGTAGGAACACCACTACTTTTACTAAACAATTGACCCTCCAACAGTCCTTAGCGAGGAGGATGAAGTACGACAGCAGTCATCCTGAAGCAAAACGTATAACTGAGGCCTTGACTGCTATGTTGGTGTTAGACGTGCGTCCGGTATCCGCCATTAGTGCAGTGGGATTTAGACAATTGATGGAGGTAGTGTGTCCCCGGTTCCAAATCCCGTCTAGATTCCACTTCACTAGGCAGGCGATACCGAGACTGTACAGAAACGTCAGAAAAAGTGTCCTCAGTGTCCTGAAAAATGCCGTTGTACACAATGTCCACTTAACCACGGACATGTGGACAAGTGGAACAGGGCAGACTAAGGACTATATGACTGTGACAGCCCACTGGGTAGATGTATCACCTTACGCAGCAACAGCAGCAGCGTCACCAGTAGCAGCATCTCAGAAATGCCAGCTCGTTACAAGGCAGGCTACGCTGTGTATCACCGGTTTCAGTAAGAGGCACACCGCCGACAACCTCTTAGAGAAACTGAGGGAAATCATCGCCCAGTGGCTTACCCCACTTAGACTCTCCTGGGGATTTGTGATATCTGACAACGCCACCAATATTGTGCGGGCATTACATCTGGGCAAATTCCAGCACGTCCCATGTTTTGCTCACACAATAAACTTGGTGGTGCAGAATTTTCTGAAAAGCGACAGGGGCGTGCAGGAGACGCTTTGGGTGGCCCGAAAAATTTCTGGCCACTTTCGCCATTCAGCGACTGCGTGCCGAAGACTGGAGCGCCAGCAAACACTCTTGAACCTGCCCCGCCATCACCTGAAGCAAGAGGTTGTGACGCGGTGGAACTCAACCCTCTATATGCTTCAGAGGATGGAGGAGCAGCAAAAGGCCATACAAGCCTATACATCCACCTATGACATAGGCAAAGGAGGGGGTATGCACCTGACTCAAGCGCAGTGGAGAATGATTTCCGTGTTGTGCAAGGTTCTCCAGCCCTTCGAACTTGCCACACGTGAAGTCAGTTCAGACACTGCCAGCTTGAGTCAGGTCATTCCCCTCATCAGGCTTTTGCAGAAGCAGCTGGAGAAAGTGAAGGAGGAGCTAAGATGGAGCGATTCCGCTCGGCATGTGGGACTTGTGGATGAAGCCCTTCATTCGCTTTGCCAGGATTCCAGGGTGGTCAATCTGTTGAAATCAGACCACTACGTTTTGGCCACCGTGCTCGATCCTAGGTTTAAAGCCTATGTGGTGTCTCTCTTTCCGGCCGACACAAGCCTGCAGAGGTGCAAAGACCTGCTGGTGAACACACTGTCAGCTGAAGCGGAACGTGACACGTCAACGGCTCCTTCTTCATTTTCTCCTGCAACTGGGGCTGCCAGGAAAAAACTTAGGTATCCTAAGCAACCCGCTGGCGGTGATGCAGGGCAGGCAGGACCAAGTTTGGACATCTGGTCCGGACTGAAGGACCTGGCAACAATTTCTGACATGTCTACTGTCACTGCATATGATACTGTCACCATTGACAGAATGGTGGAGGATTACATCGGTGACAGCATCCAAGTAGGCATGGCAGACAGTCCATACCTGTACTGGCAGGAAAAAGAGGCAATTTGGAGGCCCCTGTACAAACTGGCTCTATTTTACCTGAGTTGCCCCCCCTCCAGTGTGTACTCCGAAAGAGTGTTTAGTGCAGCCGGGAACCTTGTCAGCGAAAGGCGTAGGAGGTTGCTTCCACAGAATGTGGAGAAGATGATGTTCATCAAAATGAATTATCAGCTCTTCCAGGGAGACCAGCCTCCAGAAGGTACAGAGGGACCTGTGGTGGTGGATTCAAGTGGGGACGAGTTAATACTTTGTGAGGATGAGGATGTACACACTGAAGAGGGTGAGGAATCGGTGGATGAGGAGGATGAGGATGACATCTTGCCTCCATAGAGCCAGTTTGTGCAGGGACACATTAATTGCCAGCTTGTTTTGTGGGGGCCCAAACGAACCAATCATTTCAGCCACAGTTGTGTGGCAGACCCTGGCGCTGAAATGATTGGTTTGTTAAAGTGTGCATGTCCTGTTTATACAACATAAGGGTGGGTGGGAGGGCCCAAGGACAATTCCATCTTGCACCTCTTTTTTTTCTTTGCATTATGTACAGTTTGGGGCCTAGTTTTTCAAACTGCCATCCTGTCTGCCACTGCAGTTTCACGCCTAGATGGGTCACGTGTTTGTGCCGCCCACTCGTGTCGCTTAGCATAGTCATCCAGCTACCTCGGTGCAACGTTTTGGACATAAAAACACTATTATGAGGTGTGAGGTGTTCAGAATAGACTGGAAATGAGTGGAAATTAAGGTTATTGAGGTTAATAATAGCATAGGAGCAGAAAAACCTACAAATTCTGTGATTTTAGCTGTTTTTATGCTTTTTAAAAAAAAAATACAGATCCAAAACACAAAACCCAGAACCCAAAACACGGAAGGGTGGTTTTGGCAAAACCAATCCAGATCCAAAACACGAAGAAAGATCCAGATCCAAAACCAAAACACAAAACACGAAAAGTGGCCGGTGCACACCCCTAGTTTAAACGCAATGTCAGTATATAAAGAAATTAATGTTTTCTGTAACTATGGCTTAGTAAATGGCAATTGGACTGTGTGTGGAGCTATACTGATCTATCCCTGTTTCCACAGCGTTCCGGTGACCTCAATATGAAGATCAGAACATGCGGCTATGAAATATGAATTTTAGAGAGAATAACTATTTTAAATGTTGTTTTCCATAGCAGCTTAGATTTGCATGTGGGGGATACAAAAGGAGGTTGGAGACCTTTTGTATCCATTTGGAATTGTCCAATAAATGCCCTGTAACAGATTTCTAACCTTTACCAAAAGACAATAACATGGTGTAGGCCTGTTTACATTTTTGTCCAAAGGAGTGGTTATTCCAGTCTAATCAATAGAGCTAGCTAACTGGGAGTAGAACCTAATTAACAGTAGTTTCAGGTAATCAAAAGGATACTCCCTTTCTGATGACCTCACAGGTAAAAGGGGGCGGGAACATAGCATGCACATCCTGAGAACAGCACACAAAAAAGAGTTTCTGATCCCGCACTAGTTATGTAGTGTTTATGATTACAATATGCTGCTGACACAATAATAGGAAGACGTAATAATCAACTAAAACAATTTGGTAATTGTTAATCCTTATTATTGATGTGCTACCGCAAGCTCTATATGCATTAGTTCCAGAAAAAGAGAAAGAAAAAGTAGAGCTATTGTTGCAGTGCACTATATTGTCAGTACATACTAATCTATCTTTTATTAAAACATATTAATCTTTATTCAATCAATTAAAATGTTACCATATAGGGGTTATTACCACTGGCGAAATATACTAAAATGAACTTATCGTTCAACAGAATAGAAAATGTGCATGAAAGATTGAAATTAAGTGTGTTTTAAAAGAAATTCATATATGTCGCTGGCTGTGTATAATCAAATTTTATATTAGAATTGATGCTGTTTTCCCATTATCACTGTAGGATGTAGTTATATATGGATTAGTATAGATTTGCACAGTCTATGTCCTTTATTTTTCAATCAGTGATATAATCGTGGACAAATAAATGTCGGCAGCAGCTATATTGTATCAAATTTTGTGCAAGTAAATGACAGGTGCAACTGTTGAGAAGTAGCAATCTCAATTAGCTACTAAAGTAACATTTCACATGAATGCTGGCAGTAGTCTTATTCACACAACAGTGTTGCTCTTGTGTCTGGGTTAACTGACTTATATCACAGTAATCTGCTCCGTTCTATTAATCACACAGTCACCTATCTATATAGGAGTATTGCGTGCATAATACTCCTTAGTGCTGCTGCAGGTATAAACATCAAAACATCAACATATAACAGTAAAGTACAGCCAGACACTTGCAGATTTTGGAAGGAAGAGAGAGGTTCGCTCCCTCACAAGACAACGGAAAAATGGGTCTCAGTTCCTCTGGGTTATAGCTAAGTATAAAATGTGCAATATTTAGCCTATTTGGGTGTCTGTAGCTATGTTTGGTGTTAATCTGTTATTAGCTTAGCATGGTGTGTGGTTTGTAGTTTTCTAAGGATATTCATGAGTCTGTGTTAGCATACAGTGGATGATATGTTATCTAATCTGTACTCTTCATCTACACTGTAGGGTACAATAGTCTGTTATCAGCATGCAGGAAAGGGATTGATTATGGAGTTGTTGTAATATTTGTAAATGATTGATGCTGGTTGATTGAGATGCCATGTGTTCTGTGTTAGGGCCTTGCCATGTGTTCTGTGTTAGGGCCTTGCCATGTGTTCTGTGTTAGGGTCTTGCCATGTGTTCTGTGTTAGGGCCTTGCCATGTGCTTGAACAATATCTCTGCTCGGGAGAGATAGGCTTGGTGTGTGCTGCATACTCATGAATGTGATCATAGGGTGGTGTCAGTGTTGTATCGTGGAGGTTGATGGCAGCTTTGAATGGTCGTGGGTGGTTGCCGTGTGGTGTTGTGTGGGTCAGATGGGTATGTTGTCTGCGGTTTGTTGGAGATGGCTTGCCTCCATGTGGGGTGAACAAGGGAAATTGTGATTCTGCCCAGTTGTGGTGTTGTGTGGGTCAGATAGGTATATTGTCTTTGTTGTGGTTGTGGTCATTGATGGATGTATGATTTGCGGAGTTGCAGCTTGGTGCAGGGTGAAGTTTGCCTAGGGATCATGAGGCTTGCAAACAAAGGAAAAACATGTGCTTCGGCCCTTCCCCCTCCCCACGGTCTAGTGACTACTGGATGAGGTCTGTTGTAGGATGGTATTGTTGTATATTGGAATCAGCTTGTGTTGTACATGTTGGAATATTAAATGGTGCAGTGTTTGCCTGATGTGTTGGCATATGATATCCAGCGTGCATATTAATTAATTAACTATGGCATTATGGGAGATTTCAATGAGGTAGCTTCATAATGGAGTTTGTTTGTAGACCATGCGGTTTGGACAATAGGGCAGGAAGCATTCCCAACCCCCCCCTCACACACAAACACACACACACACACACACACACCATCACCAGCCATCTTGAACATGTGCTATCAGCAGACATTGATATATCTCTCATTGTATTTTAATGTGTCTCTTTTTCTCTCTCTCTCTCTCTGTCTCTCTGTCTCATATTGCTCATTGTATTTTGATCTTTAATAACCGTTTCATGTATTTTAACTGTACCTTATGACCTAATGTTTGTACAATTTATTTGCGCTCATTATTAGATCATAGCGTTGTGACATCTGTACTTTTACCTGAATAATAATCTTTAGCGCTTTGGACCGCTATTCAACTGTCTCAGTATTTCATTAATCAAAATAGCGACATCTTGTGGTTTTAGAAGGTACAGGCAGGTTTTGTCTTAGAGGTTCTAGGCAGGTGAATCTTAGAGGTTTATAGGCAGGAATGTATTAAAAGGTTTATTTACGAATTTAACATGACACATAACCACTTATAACCATTGAACATTATAATCCACTGCAGTGCATAAGAAATGTAACCGCAATGTGACAGTGGTGAAGGGGCGGCAGGCTCCAGGATCTGCTCGGCGATTAAACATAAAGTCAATGACGCAACAGAGGAGGAGCTGTCCTGTAAGATTGTACTCACTGGGACCATATCACTAAAGAAGTCAGCTCTGGTGATAACCACAGGTGTCTGTTAGGCTTTGGTGGGATTGAATCTGCAGAGATTCAAGCCCAACTAATTTTCTTGCAACACTCTGCATTTGGCACCACCCAAGGGGTAATCTTGGCTTGCTGTCCATAGGACAATTAGCAGCAGCACATGGTATACTAGCTCTGCCATCTCGCTCTGGATTGTAATAGCCCTGCATGCTGTAAAATATTTGTTCATCGCCAGAAAGAAGAAGCCATCAAGAGCTAAGTGAAGAAGAAACACCATCAGGGAAAAAAGACACCATTACCCGTAGAAGACCAGAAGACACCACAGCAATAGGAGAACATCACAGCACTGGTGTAGCAAGGGACTCTTTACAAAATAGCTAACATTTTCCCTTTTTTTGCAAATATCCGAATTAAGGGCCTGATTCAGAGCCGCTCGTAAGCGGCCGCTCGTTCGCTCTGAGCAATGTTCGCACAACTGCGCATGTGTATGGGTCGTAATGTGCATGCGCAAACCAGTCATTGCGGTCGGAAATCGTGCACTCGCAAAACAGCGAGGGGCTGCTAATTTGATTGACAGAATGTACCGTTTGTGGGTGGTAACAGGGGAAGGTGCTTGAAAACGGGGGAATGGAGATCCGAACGCAGGCGTGCCAAACGGTCAAAAGGGCGTTTAATGGGAGTGCATAATTAGTAAAGGAGCGTCATCGACCACGTCACTTGGTTGTCTTTTAGCCTGAACTGCTCGCATTGATTGCGGTAAGAAAATCCTACCACAAGCACTGCGAGCAGTTCAGATGCCTTTCGATGTTCCCGATTAATCTAATAAATACCGGAGATGACGTGTGATGCGAACAGCAAAGAGGTGTCTTTACGAAATAGCGAGCGCATTTTTCGTTCGCTCGCTCAGACATAGAGGCGTCAACAAACCGCAAAGAGCGAGCGCTCAATTTAAATAGCCGGCCCCTTTTTTGGAACGACCGTCCGCAAATAGCGTCCGGGTCTGAATCAGGCCCTAAATTCCTTGTTCGTAGAAAAGCTAATGGTGCTTTGTAAGGAAAATGTCCAGCATGAGTCTATAGTTACCAGTTCCAGTGTCCAGATGATATTATGGGGTCCTTTAGCAATGCTGTTGTAATATCAGCTCCTAAAGGAAGAATTTATCCTGGATACAATTATCAGGACCCACAGATTTGGCTTGTAGCCTGCTGTATACTCCAATGTGGTCACTCACCGCTAATTTTCCAGGTGATGTTATTTAATGTGGGTGCTAGCAGAGCTGGCTTGCAGCATGCTGTTTAGATTCCAGTGCAAGAAGTCACCGCTCGTCTCCAGTGACTTGCAGGGCGGCAATTATTGTGGGTGTTCCCTGGAAGGTAAATGCTGTATTGTCGATTGGTGCCGTTTGATCTTGCATTCCCATTTGCAGTTTAATTATTTGCAGCTTTATTGTCCGGATAGTGTCCATCTTATGGTGCGTATCCACTACACGATTAAATAGGCTTATTGAATGATAACGTCATCGTTATAGTTCAATCGCTTGTGGATCGTTCGCAAATCAGCAATATAAATGTCGAAAACGACCAGTGATGCATGTGCCCGCTGGTCGTTTTTGACATCTATCATCGCCCGAACATGCTGGTCAACCTGACGGCGTGTTCGGGGATGATTGATGTGCATACACTGAACGACTGAACATTTAGTGTAGGCACATCACAGACTGTGAAAGACTGCATAATTACAATGTCGTAATCGTGCCTCGTTTCACAGTCAGCAAGTGGATGTGCACCTTTAGTGAGGAGGGTTTGCGGTTGTTGAGAAACCATGGGTTGCCTTGCAGTTGTGGAAAACCATCATCGTCAGCAGATACATTTGGAGTAGTTGGTGGTTGCAGAGTACTGACTGGGGTAGGCTAGCATCACAACCCTATATATATATATATTAGTCCTAGAGCACATACACTAACCCTCAAGATAGGGGGAGGATGAAGGGGTGGAAACAAAGAAATATTGGGAAACGGTTTAGGGCACAGTATAGGAACATCAAATGAGACATAGATATTACCTATAAACATAGGGATGGACAAAGACAGGTAGTGATAGTCATATACACTGGGAGAGGAGGTATACATACACATACCTACTTATTTAATGATAGCAGCACAGGGAGGAGGCGGAGCAGAGATGTCCAGGAAGTGCATGACTACAGTGCAAAACAAAGTGGCTGCCAGCCTGCCACGATCCTCACAGGAATCCCAGGGGGAGTGGTCAGCAGACTGCTGATGCCTGTCCCAGGAAAGTGAGCACCCGGCCAGGAGAAGACAGGTCAGGGGGCACGGCATGCACACCTTACATCCACCAGAAGAGCTGTCCCACTTTCCCTAGCCACATACATTCACATATATCCCACACACCACTTACCTGGTTCTGGAGATTAAGGGGGCAGTCATGGCCACAGAAAGGAGGGGTAGAGAAGCTTGAAGAAGACTGGTCACACAAGATGGGCACTGGGAAGAGAGGAGTGTTAGATAGAGAGAGCAGGTGCCGGTCTGTAATGGAGTTCAGCTCATTGGTGGTTGGTCTCATGGAAGGGGCCAGCGGCAGCCACTGAAGCTTAATACTGGCTAATAAGAGCTGGCCCCAGTAATCCTGGACTGCGCAAACTGCCGGTGGGGCGGGCAAGTGGGGAGTTTCAGTGGGCGGGTATTAGGCGGCCGATAACAGCCATCAGCCAGGCTGTAATAAGATTTTTTTTTGTCTCCAACAGCCATGCCCTGCGGACATATTCCGACCTGGCTGTCAGTGACTGTCATCACAGTCACTTGATCAGCCAGGGTGACTGCTGTGCGACCCGATTGGAGCTGAGCTCTGATCGCGGCTGCAGCGCATGGGGGGAGATGCAGAGGGGGGGAGAATGCCCCTAGGCATTCCAGATGCCCTAGGCATTTGCTTAGAATGCCTATGCCTAGGGCCGGCTCTGCTGGTACCTCCTGCAATAAATGTGGATGTAATTTGAGCTAGTGTTGCTTATCTGTTACAACCAACAGTTCTGGTCAGATGCCACTGGTCACGATCATTAAGCACCTGTGGTCGGCCACAGTGCTGGCAACAGTGGGTGGTAATGCCTTCCATGAGGTAATCCCGGTACACATGTGACATCGTAGATCGAGGAATGTTCAATGTCCGCACAATTTTAAATAGAATGTGCCACCTTTGGGTAACCACTATCATGCCCTGTTTGAACTCCGATAATGAGCAGTTTAGTCGGTGCTCAAACTGACTCACAAGATGTCAGATTACAACTGATTCAGGTCTGGGCATTTCCAAGACATCTCAGGAAGGTGACGCCACCTACCATTACCTTCACATACTGCTATCCCATGACATTTGGCATTTCAATGTATATTCCATTGCAGTACATAAAAAAATATAACCACAATGTCACTTCCTGTAGGGAAGGGCCAGTGCAGAGGTTACTCCCCAGTGCCCACTGAGGTCAGTCAAGGCCTCAATGGGGAACCTGTCTCATTAACCAAACATATTTTGAATGCAATACTTTTTAACTCAGATCAGTAATAATTTTATTCTACAATGCATAACTTTAGACATCTGCAGCACATAATAATTAAGTTTTCTGCGACTGCATAAAATATATCACCGAGATAAATATATATTATATATATATATATAAATGCTTCTATGTGACCCTTAATGTGTATCTATGACATATAACAATGTTTTACTGCACCACATCACAATGTAGAACTCTAATGTTTAATAATTGTAACCTTGACCACATACAGTATAGCTATTGAACATTATCTTCCACTGCAGTACATAAAAAATATAACTGTAATGTAACCAAGTGGCCAAGGGTGGCAGGACCTGCTCTGCAATAAAACATAGAGTCAATAGCACAACAAAGGAGGAGGTGTGCTGTAAAATTGTACTCACCGGCAGGAGCTTAGGAACGATTTTATGTTGGAGGTGCAACATAAAATCGTTTCAGCGCCCACCATATAAACCCCTCCTCCCTCCCACCAACTCCCATCTCTCCCTCTCTCCTACCTGAGCAGCAGCCTATTGCTCTAAAGCAAAGCCCCTGCACCACACGGAGGTGTAATGTGCTGTGTTTTAACTTAAAGACCTCACATTACACCTCCTCCTCCATACAATGCAGGGGCTGTGCAGCCTGTTGCTATAAAGCACAGCCCCTGACTGTCATTGGCCACCACTCCTTTCACATGTTTGGGGGGGGAGGGGTTAACTGCAACTCAGAACTTTAGATAACTGTAGCCTATAATAAAGTTTCCCTGCACAGTATAACAATACATTATATATAACAATGCTTTTTTTTGCAACACATAACTATGTGTAACTATGACCTATAACATGACCTATGTTTACTGCACCAAATCGCAATGTTGAACTGTAATATTTAATAATTTTTACTGTGACACATACACACATGTAACCATTGGACATTATTCTCCACTGCAGTAAATAAATATATAACTGCAATGTAACAAAGTGGCCAAGGGCTGCAGGCACCGGGACCTGCTCAGCAATCGAAGTCAAGGACAGGAGCTGTCCTAAATGATTGCAGTCACAGGATCTACATCACTGGAGATGTCAGCTCTGGTGAGTACCGCAGATGTCTGTTAGACATTGGTGCGCTTGAATCTGCAAGGATTTAAGCCCAGACCATTTTCTTGCAACACTCTGCATTTGGCGCCACCCGAAATGTAATCTTGGCTTGCTGTCCATGGGATACTTAGGAGCAGAATGGCATACTAGCTCTACCTGATTGCTGAGGCTTGTAATAGACGGTGTAAGCGGGAAAAAATTTGTTGGCAGAGAGGGAGTCATCAAGAGCTCTTGAAGAAATTAAAGAAGAGCCATCAGGAAAAGAGACAACAATGCCAGAATAAAACCAGAAAATGCTGTGGCAATAGTAGATCACAGCCCTAGTGTAGCTAGGGACTCTTTACAATATAACTTTTTCCCTATACTTGCCAGGTGAAAACACTGGGACCCAAGACTGGTGAGTGACACCTGGATTATGGGCCACAAACAGTCAAACTGAGGATCAGGGAGGACCATCGCTGACCCCTGTGGGAAGGGCCAATGCAGAGGGTTCATTAACCTAACATGTTTTAGATGCAATAATTTTAATGATTTTATTTTGTAATTCCTAACTGTAGATAAATAATAAAGTTTTTCTGCACAGCATAAAGTACATCACCAAGATATACGTATAATAATACTTTTAATGTGACACGTGTAACTATGATATATAATAATGTTTTACTGCACCTTATCACAATATAGAACACTAATATTTAAAAATGTTTAACATGACTGTCAAAACCGGATAATTGGCGAAGACAGAATCTGTTTGCAATCAGACGCACAACGCAATTCAGTGCTGTTTTCCCCGCATACATACATTTAAAAGCAATGGTCCCGAAACGCAAAAAGGATAATTATTACTTGGTTTAAACGCAATGTCAGTATATAAAGAAATGAATGTTTTCTGTAACTATGGCTTAGTAAATGGCAATTGGACTGTGTGTGGAGCTATACTGATCTATCCCTGTTTCCACAGCGTTCCGGTGACCTCAATATGAAGATCAGAACATGCGGCTATGAAATATGAATTTTAGAGAGAATAACTATTTTAAATGTTGTTTTCCATAGCAGCTTAGATTTGCATGTGGGGGATACAAAAGGAGGTTGGAGACCTTTTGTATCCATTTGGAATTGTCCAATAAAAGCCCTGTAACAGATTTCTAACCTTTACCAAAAGACAATAACATGGTGTAGGCCTGTTTACATTTTTGTCCAAAGGACTGGTTATTCCAGTCTAATCAATAGAGCTAGCTAACTGGGAGTAGAACCTAATTAACAGTAGTTTCAGGTAATCAAAAGGATACTCCCTTTCTGATGACCTCACAGGTAAAAGGGGGCGGGAACATAGCATGCACATCCTGAGAACACACAGCTTAGCAGAGACACTTGCAGATTTTGGAAGGAAGAGAGAGGTTCGCTCCCTCACAAGACAACGGAAAAATGGGTCTCAGTTCCTCTGGGTTATAGCTAAGTATAAAATGTGCAATATTTAGCCTATTTGGGTGTCTGTAGCTATGTTTGGTGTTAATCTATTATTAGCTTAGCATGGTGTGTGGTTTGTAGTTTTCTAAGGATATTCATGAGTCTGTGTTAGCATACAGTGGA
This sequence comes from Taudactylus pleione, assembly GCA_031769625.1. NCBI lineage: Eukaryota > Metazoa > Chordata > Amphibia > Anura > Myobatrachidae > Taudactylus > Taudactylus pleione. Next base: position 3,546,155 of record JAUIMM010000467.1, read on the forward strand.
TGATATGTTATCTAATCTGTACTCTTCATCTACACTGTAGGGTACAATAGTCTGTTATCAGCATGCAGGAAAGGGATTGATTATGGAGTTGTTGTAATATTTGTAAATGATTGATGCTGGTTGATTGAGATGCCATGTGTTCTGTGTTAGGGCCTTGCCATGTGTTCTGTGTTAGGGCCTTGCCATGTGTTCTGTGTTAGGGTCTTGCCATGTGTTCTGTGTTAGGGCCTTGCCATGTGCTTGAACAATATCTCTGCTCGGGAGAGATAGGCTTGGTATGTGCTGCATACTCATGAATGTGATCATAGGGTGGTGTCAGTGTTGTATCGTGGAGGTTGATGGCAGCTTTGAATGGTCGTGGGTGGTTGCCGTGTGGTGTTGTGTGGGTCAGATGGGTATGTTGTCTGCGGTTTGTTGGAGATGGCTTGCCTCCATGTGGGATGAACAAGGGAAATTGTGATTCTGCCCAGTTGTGGTGTTGTGTGGGTCAGATAGGTATATTGTCTTTGTTGTGGTTGTGGTCATCGATGGATGTATGATTTGCGGAGTTGCAGCTTGGTGCAGGGTGAAGTTTGCCTAGGGATCATGAGGCTTGCAAACAAAGGAAAAACATATGCTTCTGCCCTTCCCCCTCCCCACGGTCTAGTGACTACTGGATGAGGTCTGTTGTAGGATGGTATTGTTGTATATTGGAATCAGCTTGTGTTGTACATGTTGGAATATTAAATGGTGCAGTGTTTGCCTGATGTGTTGGCATATGATATCCAGCGTGCATATTTAATTAACTATGGCATTATGGGAGATTTCAATGAGGTAGCTTCATAATGGAGTTTGTTTGTAGACCATGCGGTTTGGACAATAGGGCAGGAAGCATTCCCAACCCCCCCTCACACACAAACACACACACACACACACACACACACACACACACACACACACCATCACCAGCCATCTTGAACATGTGCTATCAGCAGACATTGATATATCTCTCATTGTATTTTAATGTGTCTCTTTTTCTCTCTCTCTCTCTCTGTCTCTCTGTCTCATATTGCTCATTGTATTTTGATCTTTAATAACCGTTTCATGTATTTTAACTGTACCTTATGACCTAATGTTTGTACAATTTATTTGCGCTCATTATTAGATCATAGCGTTGTAACATCTGTACTTTTACCTGAATAATAATCTTTAGCGCTTTGGACCGCTATTCAACTGTCTCAGTATTTCATTAATGGTATAATCAAAATAGCGACATCTTGTGGTTTTAGAAGGTACAGGCAGGTTTTGTCTTAGAGGTTCTAGGCAGGTGAATCTTAGAGGTTTATAGGCAGGAATGTATTAAAAGGTTTATTTACGAATCTGAATCAGGCCCTAAATTCCTTGTTCGTAGAAAAGCTAATGGTGCTTTGTAAGGAAAATGTCCAGCATGAGTCTATAGTTACCAGTTCCAGTGTCCAGATGATATTATGGGGTCCTTTAGCAATGCTGTTGTAATATCAGCTCCTAAAGGAAGAATTTATCCTGGATACAATTATCAGGACCCACAGATTTGGCTTGTAGCCTGCTGTATACTCCAATGTGGTCACTCACCGCTAATTTTCCAGGTGATGTTATTTAATGTGGGTGCTAGCAGAGCTGGCTTGCAGCATGCTGTTTAGATTCCAGTTCAAGAAGTCACCGCTCGTCTCCAGTGACTTGCAGGGCGGCAATTATTGTGGGTGTTCCCTGGAAGGTAAATGCTGTATTGTCGATTGGTGCCGTTTGATCTTGCATTCCCATTTGCAGTTTAATTATTTGCAGCTTTATTGTCCGGATAGTGTCCATCTTATGGTGCGTATCCACTACACGATTAAATAGGCTTATTGAATGATAACGTCATCGTTATAGTTCAATCGCTTGTGAATCGTTCGCAAATCAGCCATATAAATGTCGAAAACGACCTGCGATGCATGTGCCCGCTGGTCGTTTTTGACGTCTATCATTGCCCGAACATGCTGGTCAACCTGACGGCGTGTTCGGGGATGATTGATGTGCATACACTGAACGACTGAACATTTAGTGTAGGCACATCACAGACTGTGAAAGACTGCATAATTACAATGTCGTAATCGTGCCTCGTTTCACAGTCAGCAAGTGGATGTGCACCTTTAGTGAGGAGGGTTTGCGGTTGTTGAGAAACCATGGGTTGCCTTGCAGTTGTGGAAAACCATCATCGTCAGCAGATAGATTTGGAGTAGTTGGTGGTTGCAGAGTACTGACTGGGGTAGGCTAGCATCACAACCCTATATATATTAGGGGTGTGCACCGGACACTTTTCGTGTTTTGTGTTTTGGTTTTGGATCTGGATCTTTCTTCGTGTTTTGGATCTGGATTGGTTTTGCCAAAACCACCCTTCCGTGTTTTGGGTTCTGGGTTTTGTGTTTTGGATCTGGATTTTTTCTTAAAAAATAAAAAAAAACGCTAAAATCACATAAATGGGCCTTTTTTTGTTCCTACGCTATTAATAACCCCAATAACATTAATTTCCACTCATTTCCACTCTATTCTGAACACCTCACACCTCACAATATTGTTTTTAGGCCAAAAGGTTGTACCGAGGAAGCTGGATGACTATGCTAAGCGACACAAGGGGGCGGCACAAACACGTGGCCCATCTAGGAGTGGCACTGCAGTGGCAGACAGGAAGCCAATCAGCGTTATGGTGCCCATTTGCATGTAGCACGAACCCGGGAGATCCGTGCTACATGCATCTGTGTGATTGGCACAGAGCAATGACAGGTCCGTGAGACCCGTCTGTGCTGCTGTGGTAAAAAAAAAAAAAAAAAACCTGTGTAAAAAAAGAAAAAAATGGCGTGCACCCCCCCAAAAAAGAGCAACCAGCCCCGGGCATTAGTAACCCAGTGCTGGGTGTGCTTAAATACAGGGGACAAACGACGTAGGGGTCCCCTGTACTTAAGCACAACCAGCACCGGGCTAGTCAGAACCAGCGCTGGTTGCCAAAATACGGGGGACAAACGACGTAGGGGTCCCCTGTATTCTGCGCAACCAGCTCTGGGCTCTGATCCGGTCCTGGTTCTGGAAATATAGGGGACAAAAAATGAGTAGGGTTCCCCTGTATGTTCCAGAACCAGCACTGGACTTTTTCTAGCGGGGGGCTGATGCCACAGCCAGGGGAGCCCTTTCACCGGGCCCCCCAGCCGCAGCATCAACCCTGACCGCTAGTCAGCCCAGGCCGGGGATCCCTGGAGAGCTGGGGACCCCCCCAATAAAGGGGTCACCCTCTCCAGGGCACCCCAGGCCCAGGCTGATAGCCCGGGGCTATCCCCGCCACCCCTGGTGGCGGTGGGTGGCGGGTTGATTGTGTGGTGTGGTGTAAATAAAGAATATCAAACATTGTCTTTACAAGTAGAACTGCAAGTCCCAGCTAGCCTGCCCCGCATGCTGGTACTTGGAGAACCACAAGTACCAGCATGCAGGGCATTAAGGGCCCACTAGTACCTGTAGTTCACCTGTAAAAAAAATGTTTAAAAAAACACAGGACACACACACCGTGACAGTATAAGTTTATTAAACATACATACACACACACACATGTACACATACTCACCTATGTAACCTGTAGCATCGGTCCACTTGTCCGGTAAAGTATCCCTAGGGGACCTGTGAAAAAAAACATACTCACCATCTCCTATGCGAGGTTCTGTCCTCTTCGTTCCAAAGTAGGCATCCCCGGACTTGGCAAAAAAAAAAACGAAAACGCGATCCACGAACTTAGTACCGTTCTATAGAACGGTACTTCCCGAATGAGAGCTTAGCGGCGGGGTATCACCATGGAAACCCCGCTGCTAAGCGTTCATTGGCTGAGAGAGGTCATCTCCCGTCTCTCAGCCAATGAACGGCTCCCTCCATTGTAGTCAATGGTGGGAACCGCAGGGTAAACTTTAATAACCTTGCGGCTCCCAGCATTGACTACAATGGAGGGAGCCGTTCATTGGCTGAGAGAGACGGGAGATGGCCTCTCTCAGCCAATGAACGCTTAGCAGCGGGGTTTCCATGGTGATACCCCGCCGCTAAGCTCTCATTCGGGAAGTACCGTTCTATAGAACGGTACTAAATTCGTGGATCGCGTTTTCGTTTTTTTTTTTTTTGCCAAGTCCGGGGATGCCTACTTTGGAACGAAGAGGACAGAACCTCGCATAGGAGATGGTGAGTATGTTTTTTTTCACAGGTCCCCTATGGATACTTTACCGGACAAGTGGACCGATGCTACAGGGTTACATAGGTGAGTATGTGTACATGTGTGTGTGTGTGTGTGTATATATGTTTAATAAACTTATACTGTCACGGTGTGTGTGTCCTGTGTTTTTTTTAAACATTTTTTTACAGGTGAACTACAGGTACTAGTGGGCCCTTAATGCCCTGCATGCTGGTACTTGTGGTTCTCCAAGTACCAGCATGCGGGGCAGGCTTGCTGGGACTTGCAGTTCTACTTGTAAAGACAATGTTTGATATTCTTTATTTACACCACACCACACAATCAACCCGCCACCCACCGCCACCAGGGGTGGCGGGGATAGCCCCGGGCTATCAGCATGGGCCTGGGGAGCCCTGGAGAGGGTGACCCCTTTATTGGGGGGGTCCCCAGCTCTCCAGGGATCCCCGGCCTGGGCTGACTAGTGGTCAGGGCTGATGCTGCGGCTGGGGGGCCCGGTGAAAGGGCTCCCCTGGCTGTGGCATCAGCCCCCCGCTAGAAAAAGTCCAGTGCTGGTTCTGGAACATACAGGGGAACCCTACTCATTTTTTTCCCCTGTATTTCCAGAACCAGGACCGGATCAGAGCCCAGAGCTGGTTGCGCAGAATACGGGGGACCCCTACGTCGTTTGTCCCCCGTATTTTGGCAACCAGCTCTGGTTCTGACTAGCCCAGTGCCGGTTGTGTTTAAGTACAGGGGACCCCTATGTCGTTTGTCCCCTGTATTTAAGCACACCCAGCACTGGGTCACTAATGCCCGGGGCTGGTTGCTCTTTTTTTGGGGGGGGGCACGCCATTTTTTTCTCTTTTTACACAGGTTTTTTTTTTTTTTTTTTACCACAGCAGCACAGACGGGTCTCACGGACCCGTTAGTGCTCTGTGTCAATGACACAGATGCAAGTAGCACGGATCTCCTGGTCCGTGCGTGCATCTGTGTCATTGAAATACACAGCAGCACAGACGGGTCTCACTGACCCATCTGTGCTCTGTGTCACTGTCAATCACACAGATGCATGTAGCACGGATCTCACGAGTCCGTGCTACATGAGCACCATAATGCTGATTGGCTGAGAGCCGTGACAGACGGCTCTGTCAGCCAATCAGCACTTTGCCCATTAAAGGCAAAGGCATTTTTTTTAAAATGGCCGCTCGAGGCAAAACCTCGAGATCCGACAGCAGATCTCGAGGTTTTGCCTCGGGAGAGGGATCCGGGGCAGACAGGGAGATCCGAGCTTGGGCTCGGATCGCCCCGGATCCCCGAAGTTCGGGTGGGTTCGGTTCTCAGGGAACCGAACCCGCTCATCCCTAATATATATATATATATATATTAGTCCTAGAGCACATACACTAACCCTCAAGATAGGGGGAGGATGAAGGGGTGGAAACAAAGAAATATTGGGAAACGGTTTAGGGCACAGTATAGGAACATCAAATGAGACATAGATATTACCTATAAACATAGGGATGGACAAAGACAGGTAGTGATAGTCATATACACTGGGAGAGGAGGTATACATACACATACCTACTTATTTAATGATAGCAGCACAGGGAGGAGGCGGAGCAGAGATGTCCAGGAAGTGCATGACTGCAGTGCAAAACAAAGCGGCTGCCAGCCTGCCACGATCCTCACAGGAATCCCAGGGGGAGTGGTCAGCAGACTGCTGATGCCTGCCCCAGGAAAGTGAGCACCCGGCCAGGAGAAGACAGGTCAGGGGGCACGGCATGCACACCTTACATCCACCAGAAGAGCTGTCCCACTTTCCCTAGCCACATACATTCACATATATCCCACACACCACTTACCTGGTTCTGGAGATTAAGGGGGCAGTCATGGCCACAGAAAGGAGGGGTAGAGAAGCTTGAAGAAGACTGGTCACACAAGATGGGCACTGGGAAGAGAGGAGTGTTAGATAGAGAGAGCAGGTGCCGGTCTGTAATGGAGTTCAGCTCATTGGTGGTTGGTCTCATGGAAGGGGCCAGCGGCAGCCACTGAAGCTTAATACTGGCTAATAAGGGCTGGCCCCAGTAATCCTGGACTGCGCAAACTGCCGGTGGGGCGGGCAAGTGGGGAGTTTCATTGGGCGGGTATTAGGCGGCCGATAACAGCCATCAGCCAGGCTGTAATAGGATTTTTTTTTGTCTCCAACAGCCATGCCCTGCGGACATATTCCGACCTGGCTGTCAGTGACTGTCATCACAGTCACTTGATCAGCCAGGGTGACTGCTGTGCGACCCGATTGGAGCTGAGCTCTGATCGCGGCTGCAGCGCATGGGGGGAGATGCAGAGGGGGGGAGAATGCCCCTAGGCATTCCAGATGCCCTAGGCATTTGCTTAGAATGCCTATGCCTAGGGCCGGCTCTGCTGGTACCTCCTGCAATAAATGTGGATGTAATTTGAGCTAGTGTTGCTTATCTGTTACAACCAACAGTTCTGGTCAGATGCCACTGGTCACGATCATTAAGCACCTGTGGTCGGCCACAGTGCTGGCAACAGTGGGTGGTAATGCCTTCCATGAGGTAATCCCGGTACACATGTGACATCGTAGATCGAGGAATGTTCAATGTCCGCACAATTTTAAATGGAATGTGCCACCTTTGGGTAACCACTATCATGCCCTGTTTGAACTCCGATAATGAGCAGTTTAGTCGGTGCTCAAACTGACTCACAAGATGTCAGATTACAACTGATTCAGGTCTGGGCATTTCCAAGACATCTCAGGAAGGTGACGCCACCTACCATTACCTTCACATACTGCTATCCCATGACATTTGGCATTTCAATGTATATTCCATTGCAGTACATAAAAAAATATAACCACAATGTCACTTCCTGTAGGGAAGGGCCAGTGCAGAGGTTACTCCCCAGTGCCCACTGAGGTCAGACAAGGCCACAATGGGGAACCTGTCTCATTAACCAAACATATTTTGAATGCAATACTTTTTAACTCAGATCAGTAATCATTTTATTCTGCAATGCATAACTTTAGACATCTGCAGCACATAATAATTAAGTTTTCTGCGACTGCATAAAATATATCACCGAGATAAATATATATTATATATATATATATATAAATGCTTCTATGTGACCCTTAATGTGTATCTATGACATATAACAATGTTTTACTGCACCACATCACAATGTAGAACTCTAATGTTTAATAATTGTAACCTTGACCACATACAGTATAGCTATTGAACATTATCTTCCACTGCAGTACATAAAAAATATAACTGTAATGTAACCAAGTGGCCAAGGGTGGCAGGACCTGCTCTGCAATAAAACATAGAGTCAATAGCACAACAAAGGAGGAGGTGTGCTGTAAAATTGTACTCACCGGCAGGAGCTTAGGAACGATTTTATGTTGGAGGGGCAACATAAAATCGTTTCAGCGCCCACCATATAAACCCCTCCTCCCTCCCACCAACTCCCATCTCTCCCTCTCTCCTACCTGAGCAGCAGCCTATTGCTCTAAAGCAAAGCCCCTGCACCACACGGAGGTGTAATGTGCTGTGTTTTAACTTAAAGACCTCACATAACACCTCCTTCTCCTCCATACAATGCAGGGGCTGTGCAGCCTGTTGCTATAATGCACAGCCCCTGACTGTCATTGGCCACCACTCCTTTCTAACTATGACCTATAACATGACCTATGTTTACTGCACCGAATCGCAATGTTGAACTGTAATATTTAATAATTTTTACTGTGACACACACACATGTAACCATTGGACATTATTTTCCACTGCAGTAAATAAATATATAACTGCAATGTAACAAAGTGGCCAAGGGCTGCAGGCACCGGGACCTGCTCAGCAATCAAAGTCAAGGACAGGAGCTGTCCTAAATGATTGCAGTCACAGGATCCACATCACTGGAGATGTCAGCTCTGGTGAGTACCGCAGATGTATGTTAGACATTGGTGCGCTTGAATCTGCAAGGATTTAAGCCCAGACCATTTTCTTGCAACACTCTGCATCTGGCGCCACCCGAAATGTAATTTTGGCTTGCTGTCCATGGGATACTTAGGAGCAGAATGGCATACTAGCTCTACCTGATTGCTGAGGCTTGTAATAGACGGTGTAAGTGAGAAAAAATTTGTTGGCAGAGAGGGAGTCATCAAGAGCTCTTGAAGAAATTAAAGAAGAGCCATCAGGAAAAGAGACAACAATGCCAGAATAAAACCAGAAAATGCTGTGGCAATAGTAGATCACAGCCCTGCAGCTGTGTAGCTAGGGACTCTTTACAATATAACTTTTTCCCTATACTTGCCAGGTGAAAACACTGGGATCCAAGACTGGTGAGTGACACCTGGATTATGGGCCACAAACAGTCAAACTGAGGATCAGGGAGGACCATCGCTGACCCCTGTGGGAAGGGCCAATGCAGAGGGTACATTAACTTAACATGTTTTAGATGCAATAATTTTAATGATTTTATTTTGCAATTCCTAACTTTAGATAAATAATAAAGTTTTTCTGCACAGCATAAAGTACATCACCAAGATATACGTATAATAATGCTTTTAATGCGACACGTGTAACTATGATATATAATAATGTTTTACTGCACCATATCAAAATATAGAACACTAATATTTAAAAATGTTTAACATGACACATAACCACTTATAACCATTGAACATTATAATCCACTGCAGTGCATAAAAAATGTAACCGCAATGTGACAGTGGTGAAGGGGCGGCAGGCTCCAGGATCTGCTCGGCGATTAAACATAAAGTCAATGACGCAACAGAGGAGGAGCTGTCCTGTAAGATTGTACTCACTGGGACCATATCGCTAAAGAAGTCAGCTCTGGTGATAACCGCAGGTGTCTGTTAGGCTTTGGTGGGATTGAATCTGCAGAGATTCAAGCCCAACTAATTTTCTTGCAACACTCTGCATTTGGCACCACCCGAGGGGTAATCTTGGCTTGCTGTCCATAGGACAATTAGTAGCAGCACATGGTATACTAGCTCTGCCACCTCGCTCTGGATTGTAATAGCCCTGCATGCTGGAAAATATTTGTTCATCGCCAGAAAGAAGAAGCCATCAAGAGCTAAGAGAAGAAGAAACACCATCAGGGAAAAAAGACACCATTACCCGAAGAAGACCAGAAGACACCATAGCAATAGGAGAACATCACAGCCCTGGTGTAGCAAGGGTCTCTTTACAAAATAGCTAACATTTTCCCTTTTTTTGCAAGGTGTAGACATTGAGAGCCATTACTGGTTTGAGACACCTGGATGATGGCCCACCAAGGGTCAAACTTAGGAAAAGTTGAGCATTGCTGACCCCTGCGGGGAAGGGCATGGGCAGAGGGTACTCCCCTGTGCTGCCACGGTCAGCTAGACAGGTAAGGCCTCAGTGAGGGGGTGCGGGGACTAGCAAGGGCGTATCTACCCATTGGCCAGGATGGCACTTGCCAGGGGCGCCGACCAAAGGGGGGGTGCCATCCGGCAGTGTGACCAGTAGCCAAGGGGTGGACAAGTCCCCCAGCCCCACAAGTGTAGGGCAGACCGCAGTGATAGTGGTCTGCCCTACACCGTTTACAAACACACAGCCGCCAGCGGCGGCTGTGTGTTTGTAATAGCAGCCAGGTAATGAGAGTCATTAAAACATAAGGTGCAGTAAAACATTATTATATATCATAGTTACACGTGTCGCATTAAAAGCATTATTATACGTATATCTTGGTGATGTACTTTATGCTGTGCAGAAAAACTTTATTATTTATCTAAAGTTAGGAATTGCAAAATAAAATCATTAAAATTATTGCATCTAAAACATGTTAGGTTAATGAGAGTCAGACAGACTCATGACGTCTCTCCCATGCAGGGGAAGAGCGGCCGGGACAGAGCAGACAGCGGCGGTCGTGTCAGGAGCAGGGATCAGGTAAGTTGAATTTTTTTTTTGTTCTTTGTGTGTGTGTTTGTGTGTGTAAGCCTGGCACTACAGGGGGGGCACTGAAATAGGGGGTGGCAGCTACTGGGGGCACTTTATGGGGGGTGTCTGTTACTGGGGGGCACTGTATAGAAGCGGCAACTACTGGGGGCAATTTATGGGGGTGGCCACTACTGGGAGCACTTTATAGGGGTGGCCAATACTGGGGGCAATTTAGGGGGTGGCCACTACTGGGGGCACTATATAGGGAGGACTACTACTGGGGGCACTGTATAGGGGGGGACTACTACTGGGGTCTACTACTGGGGGGCACTGTATGGGGGGACTACTACTGGGGGCACTGTATAGGGGGGCTTCTACTGGGGGCACTGTATAGGGGGGCTACTACTTGGGGCAATGCAGCATAGGGGGATTACTACTGGAGGATTACTATTGGGGGTACTGCATAGGGGGGGGCGCCAGTCCATTACATTGCCAGGGGCGCTTGGATCACTAGATACACCCCTGTTGACTAGTTTTGATGGCACATGCTGATGTATCTGAGATCACCAAATTTAATTGTAGCTGTGTTTAAACATTGCTTTGGCAGGTCGTCAGATGAAGCACTTGAAGAGCTGGGTAGTTGGAAGTCTTTTTCCGCTATGTATAGTACGTAGCTTGCGCTATTTAGGGCAGTTCTCTTTTTTTTATCTTGTTTGTGAAGAAAACCCATGACAATGCCACTTGCTATTTCCGTGGGAACTTTTTGATCCCGCTAATTGTTTTTTCTTCCTCCAATTTAGACCCAATAGATTTCTTGGAGGATTTTTTTATGGGATGTTTTTACCATCTGATGAGTAGCTCGTGCACAACCAATCCCCCCCAACCCTATCCCGTCCCTTCACTTATATGTAAAAAAAAGGGGGGATCAGTACCTGGAAGGTAACTGATGAGGTGCTGCTTAGTGGTGTAAATATCCAATAATAAAGCGAGCTGCTGTATGGATTGGAGGATGATCAATCCTCACAAACAAATAGAAATATAACAAGAAAAAAACAGCGCTCAAAATACAAACATGAACATGAATCAAAATGTATCACAATTTAATATCGATAGTCATATGCACAAATAAAAACACATGTAAAGGTATAGATGAAACTATATCAGTACAATGAGAGAAAATAAAAATAAAAGGATAAAAAGTCACTCAATCCACGCGGACAGAAATAATGTCCAGAATATTGCAATTGTTCTAGGAGCAAATATCCGGATTAAGGGCGTGATTCAGAGCCGCTCGTAAGCGGCCGCTCATTTGCTCTGAGCGATGTTCGCACAACTGCGCATGTGTATGGGTCGTAATGCGCATGCGCAAACCAGTGATTGCGGTCGGTAATCGTGCGCACGCAAAACAGCGAGGGGCTGCTAATTTGATTGACAGAATGTACCGTTTGTGGGTGGTAACAGGGGAAGGTGCTTGAAAACGGGGGGAGTGGAGATCCGAACGCAGGCGTGCCAAACGGTCAAAAGGGCGTTTAATGGGAGTGCATAATTAGTAAAGGAGCGTCATCGACCACGTCACTTGGTTGTCTTTTAGCCTGAACTGCTCGCATTGATTGCGGTAAGAAAAACCTACCACAAGCACTGCGAGCAGTTCAGATGCTTTTCGATGTTCCCGATTAATCTAATAAATACCGGAGATGACGTGTGATGCGAACGGCAAAGAGGTGTCTTTACAAAATAGCGAGCGCATTTTTCGTTTGCTCGCTCAGACATAGAGGCGTCAACAAACCGCAAAGAGCGAGCGCTCAATATAAATAGCCGGCCCCTTTTTTGGAACGACCGTCCGCAAATAGCGTCCGGGTCTGAATCAGGCCCTAAATTCCTTGTTCGTAGAAAAGCTAATGGTGCTTTGTAAGGAAAATGTCCAGCATGAGTTTATAGTTACCAGTTCCAGTGTCCAGATGATATTATGGGGTCCTTTAGCAATGCTGTTGTAATATCAGCTCCTAAAGGAAGAATTTATCCTGGATACAATTATCAGGACCCACAGATTTGGCTTGTAGCCTGCTGTATACTCCAATGTGGTCACTCACCGCTAATTTTCCAGGTGATGTTATTTAATGTGGGTGCTAGCAGAGCTGGCTTGCAGCATGCTGTTTAGATTCCAGTGCAAGAAGCCACCGCTCATCTCCAGTGACTTGCAGGGCGGCAATTATTGTGGGTGTTCCCTGGAAGGTAAATGCTGTATTGTCGATTGGTGCCGTTTGATCTTGCATTCCCATTTGCAGTTTAATTATTTGCAGCTTTATTGTCCGGATAGTGTCCATCTTATGGTGCGTATCCACTACACGATTAAATAGGCCGATTGAATGATAACATCATCGTTATAGTTCAATCGCTTGTTAATCGTTCGCAAATCAGCCATATAAATGTCGAAAACGACCAGCGATGCATGTGCCCGCTGGTCGTTTTTGACATCTATCATCGCCCGAACATGCTGGTCAACCTGACGGCGTGTTCGGGGATGATTGATGTGCATACACTGAACGACTGAACGTTCAGTGTAGGCACATCACAGACTGTGAAAGACTGCATAATTACAATGTCGTAATCGTGCCTTGTTTCACAGTCAGCAAGTGGATGTGCACCTTTAGTGAGGAGGGTTTGCGGTTGTTGAGAAACCATGGGTTGCCTTGCAGTTGTGGAAAACCATCATCGTCAGCAGATACATTTGGAGTAGTTGGTGGTTGCAGAGTACTGACTGGGGTAGGCTAGCATCACAACCCTAGGGGGGCGCCGAGAGGGGGGGGAGCGGGTACACTTTACCCGTGCCCAGGCTTCCAGAGGGGCCCGGCGGGGCCCCCATCGTGCTCCCTCCATCGTGCGCATGCGCATTGGGGTAACATAGACCCGCTTGCGAGCGTCCTGCACTCGCGAGCGGGTCTGAATGAGACCCATAGGTCAATGGAACTCATTCAGGGGCGGTCGTTAGATGCAAGCGTTCGCTCTGAATCAGGGCGGCCGCTTGCATCCTGAGCGACCGCCTCCTTGTCTATCGCTAAGCTGTGGGTTACCACCCACAGCTTAACGGCCGACCAGGTTGATGGTCGCGATGGTGATCACCATCGCGACCATCGGGGCTTACGACGAGACCCTAAGGTCGTAAGCCCCAGGGAGCTTCCTGCTCTGTTTGAGCAGGAAACTCCCCACTGACATCACTGATGATGTCAGTGCGGCCGCCCACGAAACGGTAGACATTCGTTAAGGAACGCCTCCGTTTTGCAAACCACCACCCCCCCGGCCCGCCTACCAAACGGGGCGAGCTGTTGATCAACATCGACAGCCGCCCCTTTGGTAATGAGCTCCGGAGTGACAGAGTTTCTCTGTCACTCCGGGGCTCGTGCACACGCAGTGCGGCCGCTGCGTGTGTGCAGGACTAACCATTGAGTCAGTTACGAGCGCATCGGCACTTGCGACCAACTCTGAATGAGGTCCAATATCCCTTACATTGTGATTAGACAAACTGGCTCAGCAGCACAGCATCTGGGAAATCTATTTCAGAATGTTGGCAACTACCACATGTATCCATGGTTCCAGAGCGTTCCAGTGTTCCACATCCTGTTCCACATCTAAGGCCATATACGCATCAGAATGATATATTCACGGTATGTCGTTTCCAGGCAAATTGGAACATCAAATCTTGAAAATCGTTCAGTGTGTACCGGAAATTATGCGCTCCCGTTGGTTGTTTACAATATCTTCTGGTTGGCCGTGCTGAAGATATCGTGTACATTGTCATGCTGCTAAATACAGCATGTCTTTGTACATCGCGCCATCGTACCACTGCATCATGCAATGTGTACTCACAGGGCCTGATTCAGCTTGGATCGCAGTTGTTTATACGCATGCAATCGACCGTTTATTGCGTTCTGAACAGCGTATACCTCGCAGTGCGCGAGCCGGTCACTGCGATCGGGGCTGCGATTGCAGTAACTACGCAGACCCATTGCAGAGTGATTGACAGGAAGTACCGTTTGTGGGTATGATGGGGGGTTTGGGGATACGCAGGTATGCCAGGGCGTTTGAACGCCGTTGCATGGGCGTGCATAAATTATCCACTGCAATGCGATATGCAGCCTGAGGTCTGATAGCGTTCGATGAAGTTAGCAATTTCTGAGTAAGATCAAAGCTTGTGCAAGTGTGCGTGAGGCTGCGATGGTACTCGATTGTACAGATGTTTTCGCAATCCTGCTAAACAGTACGAATGTGTGTAAGGTAAAGTGGGTGTTCTTATGTAGTGCTGAGGCGGCATAGCGATCGCAATGAATTAGCATACTATCGCAGTATCCTAATGTTACATGAGTATTTCAACATTATTCCTTCAAAAATGTTATACCTGTTTGTAGGAGTCTTATATTACAGTTGCAATGTGTACATTTAATTTCCTACCTGTTCGGTTGTGTATAATTGGAATAGAAGCTGACATTTCATGCAGGCAGCAGGCACATCGCAGCAGAAGGAATCAGCGGCATGTAATACAAACGAGGGTATTTTATTGTATCACGCTGAACCTCAGGGAAGGTAATAGGAAGGACTTGAGGCTTGACTTACCACATTGTATAAAACAAAGGTGATTCTTTATCTCCCTCCAGTCTTTTACTGAAAAGATGATTTCGAAATATACAAATGGAAATGAAATTTTTTTTTTCTGTGCGAATGTCAGCCTCTTATATAACAGCTACAGACAGAAATAATGGCTTTATGGTACATGAGGTCATTGCAGGACACGTGTGTGTGTGTCTTTAGAGATTTCTACTATACAGCTATCAGTTACCCACCTCCTCTTTGTGTATTAAATGATAGGGGGTGATTTGCTAACGGAATGAGTTTTACCCTAATAAATACTTGCCTACTTGCCCTTAATGGCCGGGAGGCACTCAAAAATGAGGTAGCACTCCTGGCAGTATGGAAAAGTGGGCAAGTCTCCCGGCTGGCTGCCACCCGCCTACATACCCAAGGACTCCTCTGCACCCCTACACACACACCTCCGCAGCGGGTTGTCCGATTACGCAATTTGCGTTGAATCACGTCAGTGTGGCCCTGCATCCTGCTCCACAAAGCCGGTAATCTCAGGCATTGTATGGCAGGCCACGATTATGCAATCACTCAGTCACGCCTCCAGCTCTGCCCCCAATGTCACGTCATATCCCCGCCATACCCTCCTTATGCCGCGCCACACCCCCTCCCGGAGGGGGCAACCAGAATGTCGTCAAGAATGCCCTAGTTATGTGTAAACAACAGCCAATCAGATTAGTAAAAAAAAGTGAGTGTAGGAAGAAAAGGAAGGTTGAAAGAATACAGAACATCGGTAGGGAATTATGCATATGGCGGCAATAAGGAATGAACCTCCAGCGCTTTTTATCAATCATCTCTTGCTGAGACAATGGTTACAATAGGAGCCCATTACAACTATGGGGTATATTTACTAAAGTGAGAGTTTTCAGAAGTGGAGTTGTTGCCCTTAGCAACCATCAGATTCTAGCTATAATCTTCTAGAAGGTGCTAATGAAATGTTAAGTAGAATCTGATTGGTTGCTATGGGCAACATCTCCACTTCTAAAAACTCTCACTTTAGTAAATATGGCCCTGATTCAGAGCCAGACGCTATGACCAGAGCGCTCGCTCTGAATCAGGGCCCACCTCCATTAATATAGAGCGTCCTCCTGGACGCTCGTATAGCTGTGGGTCACCACCCACAGCATATACGAGCGTGCAAAATGATGGTCGCGATGGTCTTGACCATCGCGACCATCGGAACTGCGAGTAAAAGCCTGCGGTTGAGTTTCTCAACCGCAAGGCCAGGAGTGATTTTGGCTCTATCAGAGCCAAAATCACTCCCACTGACATCACTAGTGATGTCAGTGGGGCCGGCTTCAGACGGTAGGCGTTCCCTTGGGAACGCCTCCGTCTGGCAGGCACGCCTCCGGCACGCCCACCAAAGGGGGCGTGCTGTCAGTCACCATCGACAGCACGCCCCCTTTGATGAGACACTCCGAGCGAAGAAAAGTCCTTCGCTCGTCGGGTCTCGCGCATGCGCACGACGGAGCTCCCTCCGTCGTGCGCATGCGCAGTGGGGAACATCGACCCACTTGCGAGCGTGCTGCCGCTCGCGAGTGGGTCTGAATGACCCCCTATATCCCTAAGAGTAAATAGTAAAGAGTTAGTTTACGCTATCACTTTACTGATTTCCAGAGCTTGATACATTGGAGAAGGCAGCGAGCCCCATTGAAAAAAGAAAATGTAGTGTTACTGGAACCATCCTCTCTCATGGAGTGCTGCCCAAAAGTGGAGCCCCAGAACAACATTTTATTTAGTCATCACTTTCTTCCCTAGTGGAACTTCAATGTATATTCCCCACAACATGGAGACACACCCTGGGGGTTCATTTTTGTTAGAAACCAATTAACCTACCTGTATGTTTTTGGCATGTCGAAGGAAACTGGAGAATCCCTGAGGAAATCCACGCAAACATGGCGAGAACATACAAACTAGGGATGAACATTGAAGATCAATCTTTCAAAACGATGTCCAATATATCATGATTTTTTGATCAATCCTAGAGAAATGGTCTCCAGAAATCACGATGGTGGCAGGTGGCGATATTCTTACCTTCCGCCCCGGCATCTCTTGATCCTCTGCACATGGGTGACCTTTTTTTCACTGTGCAACTGCGCATGCTGGGAAATAATATTGATAGCAGAAAAGGTCTATATTATTTACACCATGTCTAGGTGTCTTTGATGCAAAGATGCCAATTGTTTGGAGTGATATGGTAATGCTAACCACAATGCCACTGTGCTGTCCAGCTACTTAGGGTTGAAGTTGCCAAAAGGATAAATGAAAAGTGGCAGACTAGATGGGCCTAGTGGTTTTTATTTGCTGAAGGCAGGAAATATCTCAGATGTCTGCTGCAAAGATACCGATATCAGGAGGAAACAGCTACAGTATATGTTCCGCATGATGCAAGGGAGTGATACGTTTAATAAACTGACCCCTAGTGCTGCTGTGAAGTAAATGACATAGAGATATTGAAAGCAGCAAAAAGCACAATACGGGGGTACAACGCTGCAGAGACCATACACAACAAACTGCAAATGAATGAACCTCAGAGTGATCAGAATACAAATGAATAAAATAGAGTTTTCCTTGTAATAAGCAGGTGCAGTCACCCCTACTGGTTTCCCAAAGAGATGTAGTCAGCATCACGAAAGT
This sequence comes from Taudactylus pleione, assembly GCA_031769625.1. Taxonomy (NCBI): domain Eukaryota; kingdom Metazoa; phylum Chordata; class Amphibia; order Anura; family Myobatrachidae; genus Taudactylus; species Taudactylus pleione. Next base: position 3,563,564 of record JAUIMM010000467.1, read on the forward strand.
CAGGATGCCGACAGATTGCCGATGTAAGTATTAGGGTCAGGGGGAGACTTAGGGTTAGGGGAGTCAGACCGCTTTTACGCACACACTCTGGGGTACTACAGCGTCCTGGGGTGCAGTGCACAGAACAGTAGAAATACAAACATTTTTAATTTATGTATATTTTTTTTTTTTTTTACTTTTCTTGCTGACATATATGGAGTTACACTGTGATGGAGTTAGACTAAGGGGACTGGAAACAGCTTGTGGATGAACACAGTGACAGCAGCACAGCCCCTAAGATGGAAACAGTGACAGCAGCACAGCCCCTTAGATGGAAACAGTGACAGCAGCATAGCCCCTTAGATGGAAACAGTGACAGCAGCACAGCCCCTTAGATGGAAACAGTGACAGCAGCATAGCCCCTTAGATGGAAACAGTGACAGCAGCACAGCCCCTTAGATGGAAACAGTGACAGCAGCATAGCCCCATAGATGGAAACAGTGACAGCAACACAGCCCCTTAGATGGAAACAGTGACAGCAGCACGGCCCCTTAGATGGAAACAGTGATAGCAGCACAGCCCCTAAGATGGAAACAGTGACAGCAGCACAGCCCCTTAGATGGAAACAGTGACAGCAGCATAGCCCCTTAGATGGAAACAGTGACAGCAGCACAGCCCCTAAGATGGAAACAGTGACAGCAGCACAGCCCCTTAGATGGAAACAGTGACAGCAGCATAGCCCCTTAGATGGAAACAGTGACAGCAGCACAGCCCCTTAGATGGAAACAGTGACAGCAGCACAGCCCCTTAGATGGAAACAGTGACAGCAGCATAGCCCCTTAGATGGAAACAGTGACATCAGCACAGCCCCTAAGATGGAAAAAGTGACAGCAGCACAGCCCCTTAGATGGAAACAGTGACAGCAGCATAGCCCCTTAAATGGAAACAGTGACAGCAGCACAGCCCCTTAGATGGAAACAGTGAAAGCAGCACAGCCGCTTTATGGACACAGTGACAGCAGCACAGTCCCTTAGATGGACACAATGACAGCAGCACAGTCCCTTAGATGGACACAGTGAAAGCAGCACAGTCCCTTAGATGGACACAGTGACAGCAGCACAGTCCCTTAGATGGACACAATGACAGCAGCACAGTCCCTTAGATGGACACAGTGAAAGCAGCACAGTCCCTTAGATGGACACAGTGACAGCAGCACAGTCCCTTAGATGGAAACAGTGACAGCAGCAAAGGCGCTTAATGGAAACAGTGACAGCAGCACAGTCCCTGAGATGGATATACTGACAGCAACTCAGTCCCTTAGATGGATATAATGACAGCAGCACAGCCCCTTAGATGGAAACAGTGACAGCAGCACAGCCTCTTAGATGGAAACAGTGACAGCAGCACAGTCCCTGAGATGGATATACTGACAGCAGCACAGCCCCTTAGATGGACATAATGACTGCAGCACAGCCCCTTAGATGGAAACAGTGACAGCAGCACAGCCCATTAGATGGAAATAGTGACAGCAGCACAGCCGCTTAGATAGACCCAGTGACAGCAGCACAGCCGCTTAGATGGAAACAGTGACAGCAGCACAGTCTCTTAGATGGACATACTGACAGCAGTACAGTCCCTTAGATGGACACAGTGACAGCAGCGCAGTCCTTTAGATGGACACAGTGACAGCAGTGTAGCCGCTTAGATGGAAACAGTGACATCAGCACAGTCCCTTTGAGGACACACTGACAGCAGCACAGCCCTTGATGGACGCCGCAGAGCAGAGCACAGCAAACGGCATTGTGACTAGAGGGAAATGGCGCTCGGCGCCTCTTTTAGAAACCAAAACCCACAAGAATCCAACGCCGGGAGGATGACGTTCAGTCTCAATGTGAAATCCGAGCCTGGTGGAAACACCCGAGCCAGGGCTCGGATTAGACTTGGATCCCCAAATTTGGAGCGGTTACGATTACCTTTATCTCTAGTTGTAATACTTACAAAAATGTGTTGGGTTTCTGACTATTGGCACCCTGACCAGGGGATCCTGTACCCAACCCTTTCCAAACCCCGATTTGTCTCTAGTACAGTGCTAGAATTATATACATAAAGTGCTTTAAGGTATTTATCCTATGTTATTATATGTGCCTCTATTCATGGCTTTTATACAAGACTGGATTTTTTGTACATTACTATATTGTGTGTGAATATTGTGAAATTGGTTTTACTGGATATATTGCTTTGAGTTATGGATCACGCCCTCCTAGTGCTTTGATCTGTGGTGAAGCTGTTAAGCATCTTGTCTCTGTGCACATTAGTGCAGCTACATTCCTAAGTATTATATGGGAAGGTTAATATGGCCATGTACAGTATGCGCCACACCTTCATGCGCTAATCACATGATGAGGGGTTTTTAGTCAGGTTCCGAGCCATTAGCAACATTTATTTTGGATTACACTTCATTAGTTACATGTTATCCTTGTCTCTGTCCTTGTTTTCTTAATGATTTACTGGGTATAAAATTAAAAATCCGTAAGAAAAACAGTGTGATCTAATCTCTGTGATTGTCTGCATTTCCAGTCTTGCTTTATAAACAATACTATGATAACAGCTAGAAAATATCTTCACACTCACAAACGTATTATGCATAGGACAAAACTGTTCTCTTCCAATATTTAACTTACAATTTAATAGAGATGAGCGGGTTCGGTTCTCAGAGATCCAAACCCACCCGAACTTAGGGGATCCGAGTCAGATCCGAGTCGGCTTGGGTTTTCCCGCCTGACTCGGATCTGAACGAGTCAAAACGTCATCATCCCTCTGTCGGATTTTCGCGGGTTTTGGATTGTATAAAAGGTCCCACGATCGCCGCCTATTTAATTATGGCTATGGAGAGTAAAGAGGGAGGGATCTGGAAGCTGTACTGTGCTACTGTGCATGCTACAGTTGTTGCTTTGTTTAATGTCCATAGGGGCTAGCTGTTGCCCATAGAGGGGCTGGTTGTTGTCCATATAGGGGCTGGCTGGCTGTTGTGAGTCACTAAGGTTGTCCTGTCCATCCATAGGGGCTGTCTGTCTGTTGTCCATTATATAGGAGCTGACTGTTGTCCATTATATAGGGGCTGGCTGGCTGTTGGTGATATATAGGGGCTGGCTGGCTGTTGTCCTGTCCATAGGGGCTGGCTGGCTATTGTCCATAGGGGCTGGCTGTTCTACTGTGTTGTTCAGGGGGTGCTCTGTCCATAAGGGATGCTCTTCACCCCCAGTGTGGAAAAAAACAAACAATTTTTTTCTATGTGCGTGTTAGCCTCATTTGTCATCAGTATAGGTGCGCGGCGGTGCTGTGCTGCTGTCTGTCAAGGGGCTGCTGCCTCTTTCAGGGGTTCACCCCCAGTGGGAAAAAAACAAACAATTTTTTGGTGTGTGCGTATTAGCCTACCACACCACCAGTGAAAAAGTAAAAACAATTTTTTGTGTGTGCACCACCAGTGTGAAAATATAAACAATTTTTTGGTGTGTGCGTGTTAGCATGCCACACCACCATTGAAAAAATAAAAACAATTGTTTGTGTGTGCGTGTTAGCCACACCACCAGTGAGAAAATAAAAACAATTTTTTGTGTGTGCGTGTTAGCCACACCACCAGTGAAAAATAAAAACAATTTTTTGTGTGCGTGTTACCCACAACGCCAATGAAAAAATAAAAACATTTTTGTGTGCGTGTTAGCCACACTTGTCAGCAATGTAGGTGCTGTGCTGCTGTCTGTCAAGGGGCTGCTGCCTCTTTCAGGGGTGCTCTTTACCCTCAGTGTGAAAAAAATAAATAAATTCTCTGCGTGTTCGCCGCACCACCAGTGTGAATATAAAAACTTTTTTGTGTGTGCGCGTTAGCCACATTTATCAGCAACGTAGGTGCGCAGGGGTGCTGTGCTGCCTGTGTCATTTATCAAGAGTCTGTTGCCTCGTTCAGGTGCTCTACCTCCCTTAATCTGTTTTTTGTGTGTGTGTGTGTGTGTGTGTGTGTGTGTGTGCGCGCGCGTTAGCCATGGCATCACAAAACGTTTCTGCTGAGATTTGCGTAAACATTTTCAAAGGTGAAATTAAAAGATATGGTTTAAAAATGGAACAAAGCAGCTAAAACTGCATTCTCTGATTATAGTGTCCCTACTCCCAGTCCCTACTCATGGCCCCTCTACCTAAATTTCAGCAAGGCAGAGGGGCAACTCCATGCAACCTTATTCCAGAGTGCAGCTGTTCCTCCTGTAGCCCAGGTCAGAAGATGTGTAGGGGGTGTGGTGATGATGATGATATGGACTAAAATGGAGCTCACATCCACTAAAGCGGACAATGAATCCCCAATCTAACAGTGTAATTTATACACAACACAGGATGGGATGATGATATAGGCTTGGGTGATGGTATAATCTGGGGTGATGTATACACAATATTAATGTGTCCCTGCTTTAATCCACTGTTACAGGTGCCTCTGTAATTTTTGCACGTAATTCACGGTAAAGGTCTTTCTCGTAGAATTTGTAGTTCATTTTGATGGGCATAATCTTTTCCACATTTTGGGGAAGTAGTCTCAGGCCGATTACTGACAAAGTTCCCGGCTGTGCTGAAAACTCTTTCTGATTACACACTGGAAGGTGGGCAGCTCAAGTAAAGCAAAGGCAGTTTTGTGCAAGGGTCTTCAAATTGCCTCCTGTCAGTAGTTATTTAAATCTCTTTAGATCTGTGTCCGTTGGGAAGAAAAAACAATGTCTTCATCCCTTCTGAATGAAAATCCACTCCCAGCAGCAGGTATGACACTCAAGACACAAGCTAAGACTTAAACCTTAAATGTTGCATTTGCTACTCTGTTCCGCTTGTCCACAATATCTGCTCCGGTTAAATGGACAGTGGGTACAATGGCAGTTGAACTGAAGGCCTCTAACTAACTATGTACAGGTTGGGAAATGCTTTTTCGGAAGGTTTGCAAAGGATTATTTAACATTTAATTGTATTTGGAAAGCACTCTTCCTGGTCCCCTTCTGAGATTAAAATTCACTTCTAGCCACAGAAGCAGGTGCAGGATTCTCAAGAAAGACACAACGAAAGTCCTTAAATCCTTAAATCAGGGGCAGCCAACCGCGGTCCTTGAGAGCTACTAACAGTTCACGTTTTCCAGACCATCTAACAGGTGTACAGGTATATTCATTACTTAGCACCACATTTGAAAAGATCCACAGGTGGAGTTAATTATTTATTACAGTTGTGATTCTGTGAGGAGACCTGGAAAACATGCACTGTTTGTAGCTCTCGAGGTCCAGGGTTGACTACCCCTGCCTTAAATCATAGATCTTACCTGTCTGTGCTCGTTAAGTGGCACTTTGAGGCCACTAGCTATGTTTTTTAATGTCCCTGTACCAGGTTGGGAAATGTTCAATGTGGAAGCTATGCAAAGGATTATTTTACAGTCAATTGTTTTGGAAAGCAGTCTACCTGGTCCCCTTCTGGGATGAAAATCCACTCCCAGCAGTGTAGTTGGTGCAGGATTCTCAAGAAAGACACAACGTAAGATCTTAAGGGGTAAATTTTATTTACTAAAATTAGAGTTTTTAGAAGTGAGTTTTAGAAGTGATGTTGCTTGCCCATAGAAATAATCAAATTATAGCTATTATCTTCTATTATCTTCCAGTAGAAACTAGTGATGTTAAGTAGAATCTGATTGGTTGTAATGGGCAACATCAATTCTAAAACCTCTCACTTTAGTAAATTAAATTTACTCCTTAATATATTTGTGCTGGTTAAGTGGAAGTTTGGAGGCCACTAACTAACTATATTTTTGAATGTCCCTGTACAGGTTGGGGAATGCTTTTTCATGTGGAAAGCACTACTAGAAGTCTTCCTGGTTCCCTTCTGGGATGAGAAAATCCACTTCCTGCAGCAGGCATGGCCCTCAAGGATTCTTCTGGGGCAAAGACTGATGTGAATCAGTATTTTTTTTTGTAAATGCCTCCTCCCCTCCCCTTTTCCCTCATAAATTTACTTCATAATAAAAAAAATAAATTAAATTTACTACCAAACCTTTCCTGTCCCTGCCTTCAACTACATACATACTCCAACTCCCTCAGGCCTCTCTTGAATAATAAAAACATTTGTTTCCTGATTTGCCATTGCTGCCACATAGCTTAGTCAGCCAGCTAGCTTGGTGCAAATTTTGAGCATAAACTGGATGAAAACAATATAGTGAGCTGTGAGGTGGTCAAAATTGACTGGAAACTAGTGGATATAAATGTTATTGAGGTTAATAATACTGTAGGAACAAAAACAGTCCAATTTTATGTGATTTTAGCAGTTTTTATGATTTTTTAAGAAAAAATCCAGATCCAAAACCAAAACCAAAAAACAAAACATGGAGGTGAGGTTTTGACAAAACCAATCCAGATCCAAAACCAGGGGAGATCCAGATCCAAAACCAAAACACGAGGGCCGGCGCACATCTCTACAATTTAAAGAGGTGTTACCACCTGTGGCTCTGCTCTGCAGACATCAGAATCTAGGTCTGGTATATGAGTAGTATTGTGCAGAGGGTTCCAAACGTGGTCCTCAAGGCACACCATACTTGCCTACTTTTAATTTTTCCTCCCCAGGAGCAGCCCGGGGAGGTGAAGCAAGGGACCCTTGAACTCCGAGAAAATTCTCTCCAGTCTGCCCACTTCACTAGGAAGTGGGCAGAAATGCGGGAGAAGTGCCTACTCTACCAGGGGGGCGGGGGGTTACCTGAAAAATTGAGAGCCTCGTATGACTTCCGGGAGAGTAGGCGTGTATAAGGCACACTAACGGTCCAGGTTTTAAGCATAACCATGGTTGAGCACTGATGGGTAAAGCAAAATACTGAGATACTAATTAAGTCATCTGTGCCCAAGCATAGCTTTATAACCTTACCATTAGGGTGCCTTGAGGACCGAGTTTGGGAACCTCTGGTATACGGTGACCAAAATTGGGCTTAAAATAAGGCATATTAGCCTCCAGAATAAGGGAAGAGGTGGGCAAATAATTGTTTTTTAAGCACAAATTGCCTTATTACAATCAGTGTAAACTGTTAGTTTCAACCTTTCTGGCTTCTACGAGTAGTGGAAACAAAACATAAACATATACATGTACCTGGTTTAAATCAAATCTTTTGTATGCTCATTTAAAAGGGATGTAGTTATAATCCTGACAGATGGGATGCCGGCATTTACAATGCCGGCACCGGAATCCAGACACCTGTCAGAATCCCGGCACCGGCATCCCGACGGTTAGTACTTGGGTCAGGGGGAGTTGTAGAGATTAGGCGCCAGGGCCAGATTAAGGTTTGTGGGGGCCCCAGGGCAACTAGGTTGCGGGGGCCCCCTTCAAGCCACATAGCGCTGAGCCCAGCCCAGCCGTGCCCCCAGAAGCAGTCCTCACAGGAGTACCCCTAGTAGTGATCCCACCCTCTATGCTGTAGTGGTCCCAGCAGTGTGCAGTGCCCCCAGTGTTATCTCCAGCAGTGCCCCTAGCAGTACCCCCCCTCTATACAGTGTCCCCTAGTAGTGGTCCCAGCAGTGTGCGGTGCCCCCAGTAGTACCCCCAGCAGTGCCCTTAGGAATAGTTCCCCCCCCAACAGTGCCCTTAGGAATAGTCCCCCCCCAGCAGTGCCCTTAGGAATAGTCACTCACCCCCCCCCCAGCAATGCCCTTAGGAATAGTCACTCACCCCCCCAGCAATGCCCTTACGAATAGTCACTCACCCCCCACCACACAGGCACACACAGGAAAAAAAACAATCTCCACTTACCTTAATCCCCGTTCCGGCATCTGCTCCTCCATCCAGCGTCCTCCCGGGCTGACCCGCTCTGCATGATGGGAGAGACGTGGACGTCTCTCCCATCAGCCACTGCGGGAGCCGGAAGATGGATGCTCCGGCAGTGGGTCGCGGCGCAGCAGCCGATGAGAGTCTGTCTGACTCTCATCGGCTGCTAAAACAAACACACAGCTGCCGGCGCCGGCGGCTGTGTGTTTGTGCTGTGTAGTGCGGACGGCACTTATGTGCCGTCCGCACTACCGCCCTGCCCCAAGCTGATGCAGCAGCACTGACTATGCTGCTGCATGCAGCTGCAGAGCGCCCTCCTCCCGGGAACAGGTGCCGCCGGCACCTGTTCTCGGCAGGGTCACATTGACCCTGTGTGGGGGCCCTCTCTGTGTGGGGGCCCAGGGACGACCGCCCCTGTGGCCCCCCCTTAATCCGGCCCTGTTAGGCGCTAAGAGGGCGGATTAGGTTTAGGGTGTGGTGGGGAGATTAAGTTCAGGCACTAGAGGGGGAGGGTTAGGTTTAGGGTGTGGCGGGGAGATTAAGTTTATGTACTAGATGGGGAGGGTTAGGTTTAGTGTGTGGTGGGGAGATTTAGTTTAGGCACTAGAGGGTGAGGGTTAAATTTAGGGTGTGGTGGGGAGATTAAGTTTAGGCACTAGAGGGTGAGGGTTAGGTTTAGGGTGTGGTGGGGAGATTAAGTTTAGGCACTAGAGGGTGAGGGTTAAATTTAAGGTGTGGTGGGGAAATTAAGTTAAGGCACTAGATGGTGAGGGTTAGGTTTAGGGTGTGGTGGGGAGATTAAGTTTAGGCACTAGAGGGAGAGGGTTAGGTTTAGGGTGCGGTGGGGAGATTAAGTTTATGCACTATTGGGTGAGGGTTAGGTTTAGGGTGCGGTGGGGAGATTAAGTTTAGGCACTAGAGGGGGAGGGTTAGGTTTAGTGTGTGGTGGGGAGATTAAATTTAGGCACTAGAGGGTGAGGGTTAGGTTTAGGCAGCAGGGAGGAAGGGTTAGGGAGAGGATATGGGTTAGGATACTAACTGACAGGTGTCAGTATTCTAATCCTGTCGGGATGCCGGCTTCAGGCTTCTGACTGCCGGTATCCCGAGCACCGACATCCCGTACACAAATCATTTATAATATACCGCAATTCAGAGTGGTTAAAAAACACAGAAGACACAAGGGTACAGGCTAGGACTGAGACAAGGAAAAAGGGGCCTATTTATTAAAGAATATTTGTGGAATGTCCCCCTAAGGCATACCTCCCAACTGTCCCGGTTTTCTGGGACTGTCCCGCTGTCCCGCCCGCGGGCCGCAGTGTCCCGCGGTGGGGGGGAAGTTGGAAGAGCACAAACCGCTGCCCTGCATAGCAGAGCAGCGGGTGTGCAGGAGGAGAGCAGATGCCAGGCGCATGCGCACGGCATCTGTTCTCTTGTATAAGGAGAGCCTGGGGGCTGCCCAGCATCTCGGAAAGTGCTGGGCATGCCCCCAAAGTGATGAAAATGGGGGAAGCCGTGAGGCTCCACCCCATTTTTGTAAGCTCCACCCCTTTTCCCCTTAAGCCACTCCCCTTTTTGGCCGCGCGCCTATGATGTGCGACCTGTCCCACCTTCGCACCTTCAAATGTTGGGAGGTATGCCCTAAGTACCCATTTTCAGGGTTGAGAAGGGATCCTTTAACTCATGAGGATAAAATAGAGAGTTGTACAACATTCCAATGCACCTGTCCTAGAGGTATGAGAGGTAATAATTATACAACTGCAGAACACATAAGGAGACTAACTACACAACAGGGCTCATCAGGTGCTGAATGTCTCAAGAGTAGGGATAGAAATTATGGCCACATACTCACTGCTGATACTCCACTAGTGGTGGTAAGTGCTCCCTCAGCTCTATCACCATGGTCTTTGGCAGGAGATGACCATGGTGGTATGCAATGAGCACAGTGCTATACTTGCATAAGCACAAGGAACGTAAATATCACTTGTCTGTAACATGGATGGAGTTACATGGTCTGGGAGATCTTACCAGCAACGAGCATTTTACACATTTTCTCTCTCTTTTACTACGTCTAATTTCAGTGCAATGTCAGCACATCCCTAAGGCTTTTGGCCTATATATCCAGTCAAGCAGATGTTATATTAAATGTTAGGGCAGATTAAATTGCCTTTTATATAATCACATGTCTACTCAAACAGTTAAATCCTGGACCACAAATACAGTAAGTTTAATTGAAATGTAGTTCAATTATATATTTCAAGCTATATCTTAAGTGCATTGTTAAAAGTATTAGTGAAAAAATAAACTGCTGCCAAGAGTTTTTTTTTACACATTAAGGGCGGTATGTACTAAGCATCGCATCAGCAATGCGGCACATTCCGCCACTTATGTTAAACATGCTAAACAACAACATCGTGCCTGCGTACCTTCCATTTGGATTCAGAAGTGTTAACATACTGTATAATAATCTTTTGTAGTGTTTAACATTTTGTTTTTGTTTTTATAACCAGTATGTTAGTGCCATCTAGTGCTCGAGAGACTAAATGCGAATGACAAAATATTTTTAAAATTTGACTGTTGTTGCAGAACTGCTGTTTTTTTAAAATTTTTCTAATTACTTGTTTTACTTTCATGGAATTATTTTATTCACTTTTTGATAGGCTGTTTTGCAACAATATTTGACAACATTTTAGGACTACGTTTTGTCTTAGTCCAGTAATACACCATGGGCCGAATTCAGTTAGCCGCGAGATCCATACTGTGAATCTTGCATTAAATTTCAGTGCATATCAGGGGACATGTTTGCCGTCAATTAGAATAGTTAATTCATGGACATCACTCTTAATGACCATAAGCCATTATTGGAGGCTTTTAACCAATTAACTGACCATTATATTTTTCAAAAATTGTTGATTTGTTTTTTACTTAATTAAGTCAAGAACATATTTTTAAAAATATAAAAAAGCCAGTATTGAAGGCTTTTAACCAATTAACTGACCATAATATTTTTCAAAAATTGTTGATTTGTTTTATACTTAATTAGGTCAAGAATATATTTTTAAAAATATATAAAAAAAAAAATTATATATATATATATATATATATATATATCCCACAGCAGTGCGGCACTCAGGTTCCATAGACAGACTGCAACACGGTGATCATATCAACATTTCAATTTATAGAAAATTGTTTTCAGGATACAATACAATACAAATATTCATACCTTATAAAGCCCACTACCAACACCATGTGAACCTAATTAGCATGCTCCGTTGTTCCGTCTGGTCACCCGGAAATTACGTCACCCGCGCCTGTCGATGACGCACCTCCATGATGCCAAAACAATGCACACCACGTGTAAAACAATAACACACATCACCTAGCAACAGGGCATAGAAGCAAACATATTATAGAAACGGACTTCCTCCAATAAGCGACAATCAATAAAGTAAAGTAAAGGACTGCTGAAGGTAGCCACTATATTTACAACTATCATAACAATAACAGTCTCCATGATTTTGATCGGTTTTGTATTGAAGATATATTGTTTTTTCAGAATTTAGAGATCAAGGCTAAACTGTTGCTGTATGTTCATTTTATAGACGACTTATTAATCTTGTGGAAGGGTTCTAAACAAGATTTTGATGATTTAATGGGAATACATAATAATACTTCTTGTCCGGTCAAATTTACGTATGTGATGGATGAAAATGCCATCGTTTGGCATCATGGAGGTGCGTCATCTACAGGCGCGGGTGACGTCATTTCCGGGTGACCAGACAGAACAACGGAGCACGCTGATTAGGTTCACATGGTGTTGCTGGTGGGCTTTATAAGGTATGAATTTTTGTATTGTATTGTATCCTGAAGACAATTTTCTATAAATTGAAACGTTGATATGATCACTGTGTTGCAGTCTGTATATGGAACCTGAGTGCCGCACTGCTGACTGCTGTGGGATGTAGTGAGTACTAAAGTGTGGCGGCACCTGGCCAAGTTATTACCATTGCTGAGAGTGCCGGATTATAGAACTCTGCATATTAGGATAAGGTTTGGTGAAACCTATTTTCCTTGTCATGGCACCTATTCCCTGTTTTACAGGTTGATTTGGTATAAGTCTTCACTTTCTGATTACTATGTGAGATTGGAATATATTTTTATATATTTTTAAAAAAATTTCACTGGTGAGTTTTTGTTGATTCTATGGATTAATAGCAACAGTGGTCTGCTATTTATATTTTATATTTTTTTGTGAAGTAATATTGTGGACTGTCGCTTCAAGGTGTCGTTTAGATTAAGCTTTGCAGTGCATAGATACGGGATTCCTATATCACTGTTCAAATTGTTTGTACAATAATGGCAGAATCGCTGGGGGATGACATTGATCTAGGATTTAACCCGGCCATTTATTCTATAGGAGATGCTTTTACATTCTTTGAATCAGAGGCGGATGACATTTTATATAAGGTAGTACTGAATGACCAAGCAGAAGCAGCAGCAACATAAATACTTTTTCATGAATTATTAAGATTAAAAAAGAAAGAAATTGATTTTAAACTTCATGGCATCTCCTTAAGTGATTAGTTAAGTCCAAAAAAATACCCCGGGGATTCAGAATTAAAAATTACCCAACAATCGGTCGGCATGACCCAGCATTCTGTAAGAAATGGATAGGCATCCTTAACAGGTGTTCATATGACCTACTATTGTTAGTTATTGATCTATCCAAAAAAGTGCTAGGTATTATCAATGAGAAGATTATTAAATTTGAGGCTATTAATTTACCCCTCTTACAAGCTGACAAAGAAACTGATTGGATTGAGAAATTAAACAACCACATTAGTATCTATAAAAGAGATTTAATTAAGTTTAAAAAAGAAAAACTACAAAAAGTAGAAATGGACTATGAACATCATCAAGTTTATAACTGGTTATCAGGTGGCCAACCAGAATATAGAAGAGAAAAACGATTTTTAGGAGACAATATCACTCCAGGAGACAACAAGAGGAGACTGATTCGTCCCAGGAACAGTACAGTACGACCAGTGACACCGATATTCCCAAAACAACATCAAGAAGATTACCTTCTGGCCCTGTAGGTGTCACCACATGTACTCAAAATCCTATCATACCAGACGCCAGACTAGACGAGGTGGGCAGAATAAGCAGGGCAAAACGTGGCAACAAACCACCGCTGCCGTGGAGGAGGTGATTTTTAACCTTTCTTCTCACTCCTTGACTAAAAGTGAAATTAGCCTCCTCAACAAGGGATTATCCTTTGTCCCATCTGGGTCATTTGAAAACTTTGAATGGCAAAAAGAAAAATTCCGATTACAAAGGAATTTGAAACTTAAAGAATATTTTAACAAAAATCCACAACCAGGATTGACTTTACAGAAAATACCTGATAAGTTGAAAAACTTTTAAGGCAAAATCAACGTTCGATCCTGTGTCTATGAATGCAACAAAAAAAACATTTATTAGATCCCTAGATCAAGAAGTGACCAATAAAGTGGTAAATAACATCAGGATATACCCCAATTTAACAATGTTAGAGTATCAAGCATTGCAGTCACTATCAAAAAATAATAGCATCACCATCCGCTCTGCAGATAAGGGGGGTGGGGTTGTATTACAGGACACTAATGATTATGTACAGGAGATTGAAAAACAACTAGGTGATACTAACATATACAAAAGATTAGCCCGAGATCCAACAAATGTCTTCAAAAAGGAATTATTCAATATTCTGTGTATTGCTAGAGATGCATCATTGGTAAATGATGAATTGTTTTCCATTCTAATACCAACAAATCCGATTACACCTATTATATATACATTACCAAAGATACACAAAGGCATTTTTCCCCCGCCTCCGGGATGTCCGATCATTTCGGTGAGAGGATCTCTTTTTCAACCTACTGCATTATTATTAGACTCTATTCTACAACCTTTGATACAAGCAAAACCCCAATTTCTATTGGATACTACATCACTCCTAAATAAACTAGAGGGGATTGATTTAGGGAATGAAAACATCTGGTTCATAAAAGCAGATGTAATGAGTTTGTACACCGTTGTCCCCCATTGGGAGGGCTTGGCGGCAGTGCATAAACTATTAACTGAATGTAGTGATTTGGATCAGTCACACATTTCTATTTATTTACAACAGTTGGAATATATTCTCTGTAATAACTATTTTATGTTTGGTGATGTATTCTATCAGCAATTAACTGGCTCCGCCATGGGCTCATCAGTAGCCCCGGCGTATGCAAATTTTTATATGTTTTGTATTGAAGATATATTGTTTTTTCAGAATTTAGAGATCAAGGCTAAACTGTTGCTGTATGTTTGTTTTATAGATGACATTAATCTTGTGGAAGGGTTCTAAACAAGATATTGATGATTTAATGGGAATACATAATAATACTTCTTGTCCGGTCAAATTGACATATGTGATGGATGAAAATTCCATCAATTTCTTAGATGTAAGAATTAGTAGGGAGGATAACAAAATTAATACTACATTATTCAGTAAACTAACATACCAAAACTCTCTACTGCCATTATCAAAGTGCCCATCCAAGAAATCTTAAACAGGATTTGCCGTTCTCACAGATGATCCGTGTTCATAGAATCAACAATGATATTGAGAAAACCATGCTTCAAATTGATGATATGATAGAAAAATTTGTAGAACGGGGATATAATAGAAAACATTTAGAATGTACTAAGAGAAAAGTACTTAGCATGAATAGAAAGGTGCTTCTTTCGAAGGAAATTAAAGTTTTTAATAATAAGAAATTCCCGTGGGTAACGCGATTCAATACACTTTTGCCGGAGATTAATAAAATTTCCAAGCAATTATGGCAAATGGTCACTTCTGATCAAGATCTAGGTGTCACAGCTCGGGTAAATGGAAATGGTGAACCCAAACTGGGTTGATGAACAGAGACACCTTTACCAGTGGGTAGTTGGAATTTAGATGGTTTAATGTAATTCTTGGTCATACAGCTGAATGAGGACTTTAATATGAGATGGAGAATAATGTCCTCTATGCAGAGATGCGCAACAAAAGATACTGACTAAAACTATAACACAAAAGTCTCTGGAGTACATGAAGTAGCATGTCAACAAGAACTGTAGACTTGGAACTGTAGAATTAGACGAGGAATATTAAAACTTGAAATAGAGTCCGGGCTGAGGTTTGTTGAATAAGAATTGGATACTTGAATGTGACTCCTGGGTGGAGTATGCTGGATTGGAGTGAGCACTTGAGTCTGACTCCAGGATGGATTTTGCTGGATTGGAGAGAACACTTGAATAGGACTCCAGGATGGAGTATGCTGAATTGGGTGAGCACTTTGAATAGGACTCCGGGATGGAGTGTGCTGGATTGGGAGAGCACTTTGAATAGGACTCTGGGATGGAGTGTGCTGGATTGGGTGAGCACTTTGAATAGGACTCTGGGATGGAGTGTGCTGGACTGAAAGCAGGAGTACTCCCGACTGGAGTATACAGGAACTTGAGGCAGGCAAACTGGAAAGGAAACCAGCTGAGCTCAGGAACATAGGTCTTGCTATAGCAAAAAGCACTATTGTACTGGCAATGAGACAGAGGGCCTGATTCAGAGCCAGACGCTATTTGCGGATGGTCATTCCAAAAAAGAGGCCGGCTATTTAAATTGTGCGCTCGCTCATTGCGATTTGTTGACGCCTCTATGTCTGAGCGGGCGAACGAAAAATGTGCTCGCTATTTTGTAAAAACGCCCCTTTGCCGTTTGCATCACACGCCATCTATGGTATTTATTTGATTAATCGGGTACATCGAAAGGCATCTGAACTGCTCGCAGTGCTTGTGGTAGGGTTTTCCTACCGCAATCACTGCGAGCAGTTCAGGCTAAAAGACAACCAAGTGACGTGGTTGATGACGCTCCTTTACTAATTATGCACTCCCATTAAATGCCCTTTTTACCATTAGGCATGCCTGCGCTCGGATCTCCACTCCCCCGTTTTCAAGCACCTTCCCCTGTTACCACCCACAAACGGTACATTCTGTCAATCAAATTAGCAGCCCCTCGCTGTTTTGCGAGCGCTCGATTTCTGACCGCAATGACTGGTTTGCTCATGCGCATTAAGACCCATATGCATGCGCAGTTGTGCGAACATCGCTCATAGCAAACGAGCGGCCGCTTACGAGCGGCTCTGAATCAGGCCCAGAATCAGGGAAGGGCTTTTATTCCCCTGGTCGGATGCTGATTGGCTGAAGCAACTGGAGAGTGCTGCTGACTGGATGAATCTGGACCACCTGACTTGATCCAAGACGGCCACGCCCATTATCTGGAGGTCTGACACACTGAAGTGCAGGAAGTGCATGGAGGTGTGGCTGGGACACCTAGGCAACAGCAGGGATGCAGGCCCCACTCTGGATTCCACTGACAGGAGCGGCCGGCGACTCAGCAAGGCGCGATGACATAAGCGCATGGGGAGATGCAGGGGTCTCAGCTGGAGGTCTCTAGCACGGTTTGTGACAGTACCGCTCCTTTGAAAAGTGGACTCTGGACACTTCCTAGGCTTGTGAGGAAACTTGACATGGAAGGCTTTCAGAAGAGCAGGGGCATGGACGTCAGCAGCAAAAATCCAAGTTCTTTCTTCTGCGCCTTAGCCCTTCCAGTCAATGAGGTATTGGAGTCGTCCATAGCGACAGCAGGAATCCAGAATCTTTTGCATCTCGAATTTCTGTCCACGCTGAGTGTGGATACTAGGTGTCTTAGGGAGAGCTCTTTGAAATGTATTCAAAACTAAAGGTTTCAGGAGAGACACGTGGAACGAATTAGGGATTCGTAAGACAGGAGGTAACTTCAACTTAACAGCCAGTGGGTTGATAACCTTTTCCACTGAGAATGGACCAATGAATCGAGGAGCGAACTTCATAGATGGGATGTGAAGTCTAACATTTTGGGTAGACAACCATACTCTGTCCCCAGGTTGGGCGGCTCGTCTCTTACGGTCAGCAAACTTTTTGAAGCGTATGGAAGCCTTCAACAATGAAGAATGTACCTTGTCCCAGATAGCCATCAGATGCTGGAGGGTATCTTTAACAGCTGGTACATCAAACCAGTGGAACTCAGGTAGGCGAGGATGTTGACCATACACAGTATAAAAGGGTGTTCTCAGTGGAGGAGTGATAGCGATCATTATGAGCAAACTCGGCCCAAGGAAGTAGTTCCAACCAATCGTCTTGTGAAGACGAAATTAAGAGATGCAGGAACTGTTCAAGGTCTTGGTTCATCCTCTCTGTCTGCCCGTTGGTCTGAGGGTGATAGGATGTAGAGTATTTAAGTTTCACTTGCAGGGCTGAACACAGTGACCTCCAAAACTTGGCCACGAACTGAACTCCTCTGTTGGAGATAATCTCTTGAGGCAGACTGTGCAAATGGAAAATGTCCTTAATGAAGAGCTGTGCAAGCTGGGACGCTGAAGGCAAACCTGTTAAAGTCTGTAATCAAGTCCATGGATAAATGGGACCAGGCCTATCGAGGAACAGTCAACGGATGTAATAGACCAGCAGATGTTCTTCTAGAGATTTTATGTTGAGCACATTTGATGCAGGAAGCAACAAAATCTTTGACGTCAGTCTTCAACATAGGCCACCAATATGAGCGTTGAATGAATTTGACAGTCTTCTCTACCCCAGTATGTCCAGAAAATCAGGAAGCGTGAGCCCAATGCAAAAACTTTTTACGAAGATCCGGGGCCACGAAGGTCTTTCCCCGAGGAGGATCTGACGAGAGTCTGGTAGAGGCAAAGGATGTGGGCTCAAGAATTGGAGGAGGAGGTTTTTGTATATTTCCCTGTTCAGAATCCAGGGAGTGAGATAAGGCATCAGCCTTAGTATTCTGAGGACCAGGACAGTAGGAAAGTTTAAAATTGAATGGTGAGAAAAACAGCGCCCATCTGGCCTGTCTGGAATTTAAACATCGGTCTGTCTGTAGGTAAAGCAGATTTTTATGGTCAGTGAAGACTGAAATAGGGTACGTGGCTCCTTCAAGCAAATAACGCCATTCCTCTAGCGCCAGCTTA
Organism: Taudactylus pleione; assembly: GCA_031769625.1. Lineage (NCBI taxonomy): Eukaryota > Metazoa > Chordata > Amphibia > Anura > Myobatrachidae > Taudactylus > Taudactylus pleione. Next base: position 3,581,440 of record JAUIMM010000467.1, read on the forward strand.
ATCACCAGGAGTTCTTGGTCTCTAATGGGATAATTCCTCTTGATGGGTAGGAATCTTCAAGAGAAGAAGCAGCAGGGGTGTAACTTGCCATCATCGGACTCCTCCCACACCTTCCATAGAGGCATCTACTTCAAGGATGAAGGGATGGGTCACATCAGGCTGTTTCAAAAGTGGTGCTGAGACGAAAGCTTGTTTCAGCTGGTGGAAAGCCGAAATAGCCTCAGGAGACCATACACCAGGGTTAGCACCTTTTCGAGTGAGAACTGTAATAAGAGCAACCAATGAGGAGAACCACTTGATGAACTTGCGGTAGTAGTTGGTGAATCCAAAGAACCGCTGAATGGATTTCAAGGTGGTAGGCAAAGACCAGTCAAGAACGGCTTGCAACTTCTGTGGATCCATTTGTAGACCGGTTCCAGAGATAATATATCCTAGGAAGGGAATGGTTGAGGTCTCGAAGGTGCATTTCTCTAACTTACAGAAAAGCAGGTTTTTCCTTAAGCGAAGCAAAACTTCCTTGACTTGAGATTGATGCGTCTGAAGTTCTTGGGAGAAGATTAAAATATCATCCAAGTAAACTACGACAGACTTGTATAAAAGTTCTCGGAAGATCTCATTAACGAAATGTTGGAAGACTGTCGGGGCATTGCTGAGGCCGAAGGGCATCACTAGATATTCATAGTGCCCATCCCTGGTATTGAATGCAGTCTTCCATTCATCTCCTTCACGTATACAGATCAGATTATACGCACCCCTTAACTCAAGTTTGGTAAACACTGAAGCACCTTTCACTCTATCGAACAGTTCTCTAATGAGTGGAAGTGGATAACGATTCTTGATGGTAATGTCGTTGAGTCCAGGATAGTCGATGCAGGGATGAAGGCCACCGTCTTTCTTCTTTACGAAAAAGAAACCTGCTCCAGTGGGCGAGCTGGACGGATGAATAAACCCTTTCTCCAAGTTCTCTGCAATACACTCGGACATAGCTTGGGTCTCTGGCAACAAGAGGGGATAGACTCGTCCACGTGGTGGAGTTTTCCCTGGCACCAAGTCAATAGGGCAGTCCCATTCACAATGTGGAGGGAGAGTGTCAGCTCCTTGTTTACTGAAGACATCACAGAAGTCCTGATAGGTCTCAGCAAGACCTTCTAGAGATTTCACACAGGAGTTTCATATAGGAACAATTTGATGAAGACAGTTCTGAAAATAAAATGGACTCCAACAGACAATTTGCAAGGATGTCCAATTGATACGAGGATTATGTCTTTGAAGCAATGGGAGGCCCAGAATCATTTCATGAGAGGCTTTAGGAATGACAAGGAAGGACATGGTTTCCACTTGAAGCTCCCCAACTTTGAGCTTCAAAGGTTGGGTGCGATGAGTAATTCTCCCACCGATGATTCGACTATCATCTATAGCAGTTAACGACACTGGTTGTGGTAGCCACTCGATGGATATGCGATGTCTGTGAATGAAGTCCGAAGTGAGGAAATTCCCGGCAGCTCCTGAGTCAAGCAAAGAGGGAACACTTAGATAGACTTGGTTCACTTCCAACAAAGCAATGAGAGTACGATCAGTTTCCTTGTCTGATTCCATAGATACTCCTAAATTAACCCCTCTGTCATAGGTTAGGAGGGAGCATTTCCCGGATGGGATTGACAAGACTTGAGGTAGTGGTGCAAAGAAGCACAGTACAGGCAAAGATTTTCTAGATGTCTCCTTTGACGTTCTTCAACAGAGAGTCGGGAACGATTCACTTGCATAGGCTCATCAGGAGGAGTAGAGGGCGAAGCAACTCGAGGAGCAGAACAACTTTTAGGGCGGTCGAACTGACTTCTTTCCATGGCTCGCTCTCTGTGACGCAGGTCGACTTTATTACATAAAGAAATCAAGGCGTCCAATGATGAAGGCAGCTCACGGGAAGCTAGGTCATCCTTTATTCTCTCTGACAACCCATTCCAAAAGGCTGCAAGTAAGGCTTCCTCATTCCAGCTCAGCTCGGAGGCTATGCTGCGAAACTGAATCACATATTGGCTAACAGTCCTGCTTCCCTGATGGAGGCGTAACACATCATTTGAGGCTGAGGTCATTCTAGCTGGTTCATCAAAGATTCTCCGGAAGGTGATTACGAACTCAGTATAGTTGGAAAGAATTGGGTCAACTTTCTCCCAGAGAGGAGAGACCCAGTCCAAGGCTTGACCGGTCAGTAGAGATATGATGTATGCTACTCGAGTTCTGGAAGTAGGGAAGCTTGCTGCCTGTAACTCGAAATGAATCTCGCATTGATTTAAAAATTCACGACAGTGCTTTGGATTCCCATCTAATTTATTGGGAAGGGGTAGCTGAAGACGAGGCACTGGAGCAGAGGCCACTGTGGTTACAGAAGTAGGATTACTGGACTGGAAATCCGCTCTAGATATTCCTGAGAGGAGATCTTGAACATTATCCAGATGAGTAGATATATGCTGAACATATTGCATCAACTGTACTTGAGCCGACTCCAGTCTACCCAGGCAATTCAGTAGATCCTGGACAGATCCATGCCCAGGGCTCTGTGTACCAGACGGATCCATGTGGCCAGTACAAACTGTCACGGCTCTTGTAATTGGGATGAACCCGAACTGGGTTGATGAACAGAGACACCTGGACCAGTGGGTAGTTGGAATTTAGATGGTTTAATGTCATTCTTGGTCATACAGCTGAATGAGGACTTTAATATGAGATGGAGAATAATGTCCTCTATGCAGAGATGCGCAACAAAAGATACTGAATAAAACTATAACACAAAAATCTCTGGAGTACATGAAGTAGCATGTCAACAAGAACTGTAGACTTGGAACTGTAGAATTAGATGAGGAATATTAAAACTTGAAATAGAGTCCGGGCTGAGGTTTGCTGAATAAGAATTGGATACTTGAATGTGACTCCTGGGTGAAGTATGCTGGATTGGAGTGAGCACTTGAGTCTGACTCCACAATGGAGTATGCTGGATTGGAGAGAACATTTGAACAGGACTCCAGGATGGAGTATGCTGGATTGGGTGAGCACTTTGAATAGCACACCGGGATGGAGTGTGCTGGATTGGGTGAGCACTTTGAATAGGACTCCGGGATGGAGTGTGCTGGATTGATGGAGTGTGCTGGATTGGGTGAGCACTTTTGAATAGGACTCCAGGATGGAGTGTGCTGGATTGGGTGAGCACTTTGAATAGGACTCCGGGGTGGAGTGTGCTGTACTGGAAGCAGGGTACTCCCGACTGGAGTATACAGGAACTTGAGGCAGGCAAACTGGAAAGGAGACCAGCTGAGCTCAGGAACATAGATCTTGCTATAGCAAAGAGCACTATTGTACTGGCAATGAGACAGAGTCAGGGAAGAACTTTTATTCCCCTGGTCGGATGCTGATTGGCTGAAGCAACTGGAGAGTGCTGCTGACTGGATGGATCTGGACCACCTGACTTGATCCAAGATGGCCGCGCCCATGATCTGGAGGTCTGACACACTGAAGTGCAGGAAGTGCATGGAGGTGTGGCTGGGACACCTAGGCAACCTTCAGGCATAGGCCCCACTCTGGATTCCACTGACAGAAGCGGCCGGCGACTCAGCAAGGCGCGATGACATAAGCGCATGGGGAGATGCAGGGGTCTCAGCCGGAGGTCTCTAGCACGGTTTGTGACACTAGGTTTGAGTGGCACCGAGATCATGCCCTGCTACTCTAGAGGAAAAAATTTAAGAGATATATTGGTTAAGACAAAATATAGCTCTAAGCAAACTTTCCCTGACAAACAACATTTCTTAGCATCTAAACAGATGAGTTGTTTTAGATGCTCCTGTGTGACTTGTTAATTCATGATTGCTGGGAATACATTTAATCACCCTCATACTGGAAAAGGATATATGATCCAACATCATCTAATGTGTGATAGTAGTTATGTAATTTACCCAATTATTTACCCATGTGGTCTATCTTATGTGGGTAAGACCCAAAGAAAATTTAAGGAGAGAATGGCGGTCCATTGCTCCACCATCAAAGCAGCTTTAATAAAAAAATGTAGTGAGCAACCAGTGGCTCGCCATTTTTTGGAACACAATAACACAATCACCCTTTAACAACCTTGCGTTATAGAATGATTGATCATGTCCCCCCGCTAATAAGAGGAGGGGACAGGGATAAATTATTACTTAAACAGGAGGTGGAGTGGATAATTAGATTAGATGTAATAGCAACAAAAGGTTAAAATGAGAACCTTCCATTGTCCTGTTTTCTTTGAAAAACTATTATATATCGGCTTTCATTATTAATCAGGCGAAAATTTAGAGGAGTGGAACCTGAAGGTTTGGACTACAGTTCCCTTTAGATAGATCTCGGTACATATCCCTATTTATTGATGAAATGTTTGGATAGTTTGATTATGGGAAATAACAGTCGATATGCTCATACATAATAGGAGAAATCTGTAGTAACCTAATTATGTGTCAATAATTTTATTAGTATCCACAATGTTATGGATTACTGATTGCACATAGTATTTTTAGAAGTGTGGATATCAATCTAAATTATGATGGGATCTGGTAAAATGATCAAAGTGATGGAGACTGTTATTGTTATGATAGTTGTAAATATAGTGGCTACATTCAGCAGTCCTTTACTTTACTTTATTGATTGTCGCTTATTGGAGGAAGTCTGTTTGTATAATATGTTTGCTTCTATGCCTTGTTGCTAGGTGACGGGTGTTATTGTTTTACACGTGGTGTGCATCGTGTGGCATCATGGAGGTGCATCATCGACAGGCGCGGGTGACGTCATTTCTGGGTGACCAGATGGGACAACGGAGCACGCTGATTAGGTTCACATGGTGTTGGTGGTGGGCTTTTTAAGGTATGAATATTTGTATTGTATTGTATCCTGAAAACAATTTTCTATAAATTGAAACGTTGATATGATCACCGTGTTGCAGTCTGTATATGGAACCTGAGTGCTGCACTTCTGTGGGATGTAGTGAGTACCAAAGTGTGGTGGCACCTGGCCAAGTTATTACCATTGCTGAGAGTGCCGGATTATAGAACTCTCTCTCTCTCTCTCTCTCTCTCTCTCTCTCTCTCTCTCTCTCTCTCTCTCTATATATATATATACATAGATGGTTATAGCACTCCCTCAGATCCATATGTTCCCATTGTAACATTAGCAACCCCACCCCCAAACGGCAATAAATTGCCAAGTGGCAATAGATCCCTCAGTGGCATTGCCACCACTACTTACTGTAACACTTATTACACTGAGCATTAGATCTATATGGCTGAGCTTAATATGAGCAGACTGGGTGGGCTTGTGTGGTGAGTAGGAGAGGGATTCAACCAGTTCTCATATATACAGGGGAGTGATATTACAATGCAAATCCTTTTAGGGCATATCCTCATTATTCATTTTCCTCCACCTCATTGCTAATAGATTCTATAAAATAAACCATCCTATTACAGCTGACAACCTAACACGTATTCTGACATAGAGCAGAGATAAGAGGGAACAGGTGTCCCTTTCTTCTTTGAATGTATACAGTTCAAGTCAAAAAGACAAATACCCCTGTTTCTTTATATAATGTGAATACCACGGGTTGAGTTACTTTGTTTTCTGCTAGTTGTAAGCAGTTATTGAGTAAATCTTTGGTAACCACTTTGTCAAGACTAAGCAAATTCTGAGGCGCATATAATGGCATCTGTGTCCGCATCCATTGCCAGTCGCACATCTGCGACTTTATGCGAATACCACCACAAGCCCTTATCTGTTGCGTAGCCGTGCATCTGAGTGTGCAAGGATTGAGACAGGGGGGTACGTATAATGACTTGCACATGCGCAGTACTGCTATCCCCAGGAAAATGGTGCAGGCCCCATTTTACCGGATACCTGTGCATAGGCAGTAGATTCCGGCACTAAGGGAATAGAGGGCTTGATTCAGACCCGGACGCAAGTGGCCGTTTGCTTGTCCGCCATACGAGCGGAAAAATTTTAATTTAAGCGCTCGCTCGTATGTTCGCTCGTAGCTAACCTTTCGCCCCATATTCTCCCAACCCCTCCTCTAGCTAGCGAGCGTTCAAAATAGCGAGCGTCCGTCTCCTCTTTGATTGTATTGAGCGCTCGCACAAGTCAATTCCGGAAGTGGCCCTGTCAGTTTTCGATTGCCTGCTATTTCATTCTGCAAACATACTTGAATTGATTACTGGCAATCACTATATTAATTACCTTAATTGTTATTCACATGTTTGCAATCCAGTTTTTTTTGTCAGTGTCAATAAACTTTATTCTTGTTAGTGTGTGTCATTTCTTCCGCAGAATGCGTACGGTTTGACCAAGGGGATGGTTTTTCGAAATTAATAGTTTGTTAGAATGCTACTATTGTTTTTTTTTTTTTTTTATAGGCAGATTTTAATACTTTAATTTTTATATTTAAATTAACTTACGCATGTCACTGCATCAAGCCTATCATAACTCACATTATATTTGTGAGGGTGTAGGTCACATGACTCATACAATAACCAATAAAATTGTTCCTGTTAATTTACAAAGTACATTAGCCAATCAAATTTTTTCTAGGACCTTTACTAAAACTGTTTTGTGTAAAAAAATCATTGCCATCATGAGAGCCGCCGCTTTTTGTCGCCGTGAGCTACTGGTCCTCACTGAGGTGACGGACCAGCGAATAACTGACCATCTGCACCCCATCACCAACCTCCGCAAGTGGCTGGCCTATGCGGAGGTGCGCCGCCGCCTGCGTTCCCTCTGCTATCGCCGAAATATCGGCCAGCTGGAACGCAGGTGGTCGGTTCTGAGGCACAGATCCCTACGCCTGCTGGCCCGTTTGCGTCTCCAGATAGTGCAAAGTAAGTGTTTCTGTTTTTTTATTTATTTATTTATTTTTTCTCATACCTGCGTGTGCATGTTTACAGTATAGGCCTGTTTGTTTATTTTGGACATACCTGCATGTGCATGTTTACAGTATAGGCCTGTTTGTTTATTTTGGACATACCTGCGTGTGCATGTTTACAGTATAGGCCTGTTTGTTTATTTTGGACATACCTGCATGTGCATGTTTACAGTATAGGCCTGTTTGTTTATTTTGGACATACCTGCTTGTGCATGTTTACAGTGTAGCCCTGTTTTTTTTTTACTTTTTTAGTTAAAATCCTAAAAAAATAAATAAATTTGTAATTAAAAATGCTTTTCTCAATCATTTAGGGGCAGAGCGGAGACTCACACGTCGCAGACGTGTGTATCATTCCCTATCCCCCACTCTCACCCAAACATCCTCTGCCCACTCTTCCCCAAATTCATCCTCCACCCCAGACCTTGCCGACCGTCAGTCCCCTCCCTCTCCTCACATTAACATCCCTCCAACTTCCCCCTCCCCTCAAACCCCCCCTCTCTTTTCCTCACCCTCCACTTCCTCGCACATTACCCCTCCTCCTTCCCTGAGCCACTGGCCCACCCCTGATGAGGAGGAATTCGGGGCTCCAGGCCCAGTCAGCACTGTGCCCGGTATGTTTACATTTTAAATTATGGTTTTTTGTTATGTTTGTTTGATTTTGGTTGATATTGTCCTTTTGCCTGTGCAGTTCAAAATATTAAAGTAGTTCAAATGTTTTTTAAATATATCTTTGTGAAACAATGTCAAGGATGTTTTTCCCTTAAACATTTGACACATGTCCAAACACTCACACTTATGTCTTTCTTGTTTACACTACCAACAAATGTCGTAGTTTTGCTTAGTGTATTTTTTTATTTTTTTGAGGGTTTTTTTTCTTCTTTTTGGGCCCTTATTTGTTTTAAATCTTTTCTTTTTGCATTCCTTTTGCTTTGGCGATGTTTTGTTAACTGATGTATTTTTTTGGAATAGTCTGAATTTTTGGTTGGTTTTTAAAATCTAAATGAAGGTGTCATTTTAGTAATCTGCACATTTTTTTAACCCACAGAGGACCAGAGGCATAACGAGGCAATTGCTGCCGGATTACTGGATATACGGGGCCATGTAATTGCCATGCTGGTGGCATTGGACCATCTTTTGGCGATCCTGAGCCAATAATTTTTTTACATGACAAAAAATATTTTCCCAAAAAATAAAGTTTAATTTGAATTATTTAAGTCTCATTCCTTGTCTGTAAATCTTATATTGTTGAACCTTACATAAGTCTACTATTTGTCCCTGAGTTTTTAAGTTATGTAAATTTTTTTGTAGAAAGCTCAAGTAAGTATGTAAGCTTGCACATTAAACACATAACAATACCAATAGGTTTGTAGAATTAACCTCAAAAAGAGAATAATTTTTTTGGGGGGTAATGTAAAAATTAAAGCTACCTGCTTAGGCCTAGAATGGAAAACATACTGATTCACCACAATACCTTTGTTGTTTGTTTTGAGCAACAAAGCAGGGTACTAAAGTTTACAAATTAAGAAATTACAGTATTAGGCATGAAGCAACTTTGCATTTTTTGGAACAGGTTACACTTGGTTGAAATTTACGAAGTAAATGGTTGGTTAACATAAAAAATAAATTTAATGCACACAAATAATAAACACCAAGTGAAGTGACACAATAAATTCACACATGAAACACACACAAAAGTCCAAACAACACCAAAAACCACCCAAAAAAAATAATTCAGGAACTGTTTGAAGAAGTAGCATGCCAACATGAATCCACAAATGAGGAGAAGAAATCATTGTATCCAATGTGTCCACATAAAGTCATTTGTGTTGATCAGGTAGTATGCATGGATTTTTATGGTCATTTGAGGGAATAAAACAAAAATAAACAAAAATAAAAGTTAAAAGTGTACATTAAAATATTACATGTCTACATTGTGTCAATTAAATTAATTTGTGGAAATAATTACCTAAAAAATCTGCCAACAACTTCATTGCGTATGGCCCCCCCACATACTGACCTCCGACCAACCTCGGGGGGGCCATCCTCAGGCAAGGCATCCTCTGGCTGCATTGGGACACCACTCCTAATGGCTTTGTTGTGAAATATCCCACACAGGACCACAATTTTCGAAACCATAGCCGGCAAATACATGAGGTCGCAACCAGAGCGGTGGAGGCATCTGAATCGGCCTTTTAAAAGGCCGATACAGTGCTCCACCACCTGCCTGGTGGCTGTAAGTGCGGAATTATACTGACTTTGTGGCCCTGGTGTGGGAACCAAATAAGGAGTGAGCAGCCAGGGCGTGCAAGGGTAACCACTGTCTCCTGTGAAAATATAAAAAACAACATCAGGACCATTGTGTACCAAGCTTTGCATTGGTTTCAACAGAAGGTGTCAACTTACCCAGAAGCCACGCATCACCAGCTTGTAGGTTGTTTAATTTGTGCCAAATCCCTGATTGCCGGATGACGAAGGAATCATGTGCACTGCCTGGGAATTTGGCATTCAGGGACAGGATCTGCAGGGAGGCATCACATACCACCATTACATTCATCGAGTGAAAGTGCTTTTGGTTCCTAAATATAGCCTCCAGCCTTGCTGGAGGCTGAAGTTGTATGTGAGTGCCATCCACAACCCCTATGATGTGTGGGAAGCCAGCAATTTGGTAAAAATTAGCCTTCACCACATTAAGGGAACCCATATCCAATGGCATTTTAATAAAATGATGGAGGTGTTTAAAAAGTGCCTCCATCACTGCCCTCAGGATCCTTGAAAAGGAGGATTGGGATATTCCTGCCACTATTCCCACGGTGGTTTGAAAGGATCCTGAGGCACAAAAATGTAACACCGACATTAATTGCATAAGTGGTGGGATTGCTGTAGGACTGTCAATTTGCCGTTCAAGATCACTCTCTATTAATGAGAGAGTGTCTATGATGATTTGTGATTCGCCTTAACACCTCATCATCTGGCATTTGAAAAAGGGTGACATGTGTTCTATATATCTGGGGCCTTGCACGCCTACGAGGCCTATGCCTGGGACGAAGTTGAGGTTGGTTGGGTTCTGGAACAATGGCCAATATAATACGAACAACATCAACCTGAAATGTTAAGCCAGGTAGTTATTGTTTTAGACAAATGTGTTAAGAAAAATATACTTATCTTTTCAAAGAAAACCAAAGATTCTTACAGGCCTGGGTCGTGTCATGTGAAAATCAACCTACATTTCCAAAGTAGAAAATATTTTTATGATTAATTTAATAAACTAGGAATTAAGCCAAATATAGTTTTCGAAAATTTAGAGAAGGGAGCACACATTAGTTCGCAAAATAGTACGTTACATTTAGAGTTAAGACATGATTTGACACAGAAAAAAACACACATTAGTTCGCAAAATAGTACGCTACATTTAGAGTTAAGACATGATTTGACACAGAAAAAAACACACATTAGTTCACAAAATAGTACGCTACATTTAAAGTTAAGACATGATTTGACACAGAAAAAAACACACATTACTTCGCAAAATAGTACGCTACATTTAAAGTTAAGACATGATTTGACACAGAAAAAAACACACATTAGTTCACAAAATAGTACGCTACATTTAAAGTTAAGACATGATTTGACACAGAAAAAAACACACATTAGTTTGCAAAATAGTACGCTACATTTAGAGTTAAGACATGATTTGACACAGAAAAAAACACACATTACTTAGCGAAACATATGCTAAGACCAACACATTGAATTTGTGAATTAATAAAACCAAAAACACTTACCAAAAACAGACAAATATCCCAAAGTTAGAAAAGGTCACTTGGTCACTGCCAAAATAACTGTAAAAAAAAAAAAAGATTAAATTTTAAACAATTTACTAATACATTTTTACGGGAATTTTTGAAATACTTACTCAAAAATATAAATAAAAGAAACGCAAAAATGCTAACATAAACAAACAAAGTAATAAAAAAACTAGGGGTGAGCGGGTTCGGATTTCTGAAATCCGAACCCCTCCGAGCCCCCCCGATCCGAGTCCGATCCGAGTCAGGCTCGACTTTTCCCGCCTGACTCGGAATCTGAAATCGAGGCAAAACGTCATCATCCCGCCTTCCGAGTCTCGCGAGTTTTGGATACTATATAAGGTACCCGCGTCGGCGCCATTTTCTCACTCGGCTGTGGACAGTGAAGAGGGAGGGTGGGAGTTAGGGCTGGCTGGGCTGTGTAGTGTAGTGTAGTGCAGAGTAGTGTTGTGCTGTGCTGTGCTGCGCTGTGCTGCTGTTGTCCACTACTTCAAAGTCCATAGGGGCTGGCTGTGTTGTGCTGTGCTGCTGTTGTTAATAGGGGCTGTGTCCACTACTTCAAAGTCAATAGGGGCTGGCTGGACTGTGTTGTGCAGTCAGTTCTCCATAGGGGCTGTGTCCACTCCAAAGTCCTGTGCAGTGTCCCAGTCCTAAAGGGGTGCTGTAGTGTTGTCCAGGGGGTGCTCTGTCCATCAGGGGTGCTCCCCCCAAGCGCTAAAAAAATAATATTTTTTGTGTGTTTGTGAATTGTGTGCGCAGTAGCCGCACGTGCATCAACAAAGTAGTGCCAAGCGTGCGCCTGTGTCATAAGTAAAGGGCCGGCTGGCTTGACCGTTAAAGGGTGCTGTAACCCCCAAAGTACACTCCAGTCCAAACCAAAAAAAAAATTATTTTCTGTGTTTGTGCATTGTGTGCGCAGTAGCCGCACGTGCATCAACAAAGTAGTGCCAAGCGTGCGCCTGTGTCATAAGTAAAGGGCCGGCTGGCTTGACCGTTAAAGGGTGCTGTAACCCCCAAAGTACACTCCAGTCCAAACCAAAAAAAAATTATTTTCTGTGTTTGTGAATTGTGTGCGCAGTAGCCGCACGTGCATCAACAAAGTAGTGCCAAGCGTGCGCCTGTGTCATAAGTAAAGGGCTGGCTGGCTTGACCGTTAAAGGGTGCTGTAACCCCCAAAGTACACTCCAGTCCAAACCAAAAAAAAAATTATTTTCTGTGTTTGTGAATTGTGTGCGCAGTAGCCGTACGTGCATCAACAAAGTAGTGCCAAGCGTGCGCCTGTGTCATAAGTAAAGGGCCGGCTGGCTTGACCGTTAAAGGGTGCTGTAACCCCCAAAGTACACTCCAGTCCAAACCAAAAAAAAAATTATTTTCTGTGTTTGTGCATTGTGTGCGCAGTAGCCGCACGTGCATCAACAAAGTAGTGCCAAGCGTGCGCCTGTGTCATAAGTAAAGGGCCGGCTGGCTTGACCATTAAAGGGTGCTGTAACCCCCAAAGTACACTCCAGTCCAAACCAAAAAAAAATTATTTTCTGTGTTTGTGAATTGTGTGCGCAGTAGACGCACGTGCATCAACAAAGTAGTGCCAAGCGTGCGCCTGTGTCATAAGTAAAGGGCCGGCTGGCTTGACCGTTAAAGGGTGCTGTAACCCCCAAAGTACACTCCAGTCCAAACCAAAAAAAAATTATTTTCTGTGTTTGTGAATTGTGTGCGCAGTAGCCGCACGTGCATCAACAAAGTAGTGCCAAGCGTGCGCCTGTGTCATAAGTAAAGGGCCGGCTGGCTTGACCGTTAAAGGGTGCTGTAACCCCCAAAGTACACTCCAGTCCAAACCAAAAAAAAAATTATTTTCTGTGTTTGTGCATTGTGTGCGCAGTAGCCGCACGTGCATCAACAAAGTAGTGCCAAGCGTGCGCCTGTGTCATAAGTAAAGGGCCGGCTGGCTTGACCGTTAAAGGGTGCTGTAACCCCCAAAGTACACTCCAGTCCAAACCAAAAAAAAATTATTTTCTGTGTTTGTGAATTGTGTGCGCAGTAGACGCACGTGCATCAACAAAGTAGTGCCAAGCGTGCGCCTGTGTCATAAGTAAAGGGCCGGCTGGCTTGACTGTTAAAGGGTGCTGTAACCCCCAAAGTACACTCCAGTCCAAACCAAAAAAAAAATTATTTTCTGTGTTTGTGAATTGTGTGCGCAGTAGCCGCACGTGCATCAACAAAGTAGTGCCAAGCGTGCGCCTGTGTCATAAGTAAAGGGCCGGCTGGCTTGACCATTAAAGGGTGCTGTAACCCCCAAAGTACACTCCAGTCCAAACCAAAAAAAAAAATATTTTCTGTGTTTGTGAATTGTGTGCGCAGTAGCCGCATGTGCATCAACAAAGTAGTGCCAAGCGTGTGCCTGTGTCATAAGTAAAGGGCCGGCTGGCTTGACCGTTAAAGGGTGCTGTAACCCCCAAAGTACACTCCAGTCCAAACCAAAAAAAAAATTATTTTCTGTGTTTGTGCATTGTGTGCGCAGTAGCCGCACGTGCATCAACAAAGTAGTGCCAAGCGTGCGCCTGTGTCATAAGTAAAGGGCCGGCTGGCTTGACCGTTAAAGGGTGCTGTAACCCCCAAAGTACACTCCAGTCCAAACCAAAAAAAAATTATTTTCTGTGTTTGTGACTTGTGTGCACTGTGGCTGCATGTGCATCAACAAAGGAGCAGCGCCAAGCGTGCGCCTGTGTCCCATAAGTAAAGAGCCGGCTGGCTCATTTCTTAAAGGGTGGTGTAACCCACAAAGTGCACTACTCTCCAGCAAAAATAAAAAAATATTTTCTGTGTTTGTGTGCGCTTTAGCCGCACGTATATATCAATATAACATAAATGGAGGACCAAACTTTCTCCGATAAAAATAAAATAGGGAAAGATCAAGAACCACTTCCTCCTAGTGCTGTTGCTGCTGCTGGGAGTTGTTCATCATCCCAGAGAGGAAGTAGGAACATCACTACTTTTACTAAACAATTGACCCTTCAACAGTCCCTAGCGATGAGGATGAAGTACGACAGCAGTCATCCTGAAGCAAAACGTATAACTGAGGCCTTGACTGCTATGTTGGTGTTAGACGTGCGTCCGGTATCCGCCATTAGTGCAGTGGGATTTAGACAATTGATGGAGGTAGTGTGTCCCCGGTTCCAAATCCCGTGTAGATTCCACCTGCATCCTCAAAGCAGCAGCGACAAGCGTGCGTCTGTCTGTTAAAGGGTGGTGACACCCTCAAAGTGTGCTACACAAACAATAAAAATATTCTTCTTCTTTTTTCTGTCTTTGTGAATTGTGTGGGCTGTAGCCGCACCTGCATCCTTAAAGCAGCAGCGACAAGCGTGCGTCTGTCTGTTAAAGGGTGATGTAACCCTCAAAGTGCGCTCCACAAACAATACAAATATTCTTCTTTTTTTTTCTGTCTTTGTGAATTGTGTGGGCTGTAGCCGCACCTGCATCCTTAAAGCAGCAGCGACAAGCGTGCGTCTGTCTGTTAAAGGGTGATGTAACCCTCAAAGTGCGCTCCACAAACAATACAAATATTCTTCTTTTTTTTTCTGTCTTTGTGAAATGTGTGGGCTGTAGCCGCACTTGCATCCTCAAAGCAGCAGCGACAAGCGTGCGTCTGTCTGTTAAGGGGTGGTGTAACTCTCAAAGTGCTCCAAAAAATAAAAAACTATTTTTTTAATGTGTTTGTGACTTGTGTGCAATGTAGCCGCACTTGCATCCTCAAAGCAGCAGCGACAAGCGTGCGTCTGTCTGTTAAAGGATTACATCGGTGACAGCATCCAAGTTGGCATGTCAGACAGTCCGTACCTGTACTGGCAGGAAAAAGAAGCAATTTTGAGGTCCCTGTACAAACTGGCTCTATTTTACCTGAGTTTCCCCTCCTCCAGTGTGTACTCCGAAAGAGTGTTTAGTGCAGCCGGGAACCTTGTCAGCGAAAGGCGTAGGAGGTTGCTTCCACAAAATGTGGAGAAGATGATGTTCATAAAATGAATGATCAACTGCATGTCCTGTTTATACAACATAAGGGTGGGTGGGAGGGCCCAAGGACAATTCCATCTTGCACCTCTTTTTTTTCTTTGCATTATGTATAGTTTGGGGCCTAGTTTTTCAAACTGCCATCCTGTCTGCCACTGCAGTGTCACTCCTAGATGGGCCACGTGTTTGTGCTGCCCACTAGTATCTCTTAGCATAGTCATCCAGCTACCTCGGTGCAACCTTTTGGACATAAAAACACTATTGTGAGGTGTGAGGTGTTCAGAATAGACTGGAAATGAGTGGAAATTAAGGTTATTGAGGTTAATAATAGCATAGGAGCAGAAAAACCCAAAAATTCTGTGATTTTAGCTGTTTTTATGCTTTTTTAAAAAAAAATACAGATCCAAAACACAAAACCCAGAACCCAAAACACGGAAGGGTGGTTTTGGCAAAACCAATCCAGATCCAAAACAGGAAGAAAGATCCAGATCCAAAACCAAAACACAAAACACGAAAAGTGGCCGGTGCACACCCCTAAAAAAAACGCAAATTCTCAAAAATACAAACTACTCCTTCACGAAATAACAAACCACAAACAAACCACTACACCGAAAAAATGCCACCTCGAATGGAGTCACACCAAGCCATGAATAGGCTTTATTTTCCAGCTCAAATTAAGGACGGACAGTAGGAGCGCACAAGGAATGATGCGGCCGAATAATGCTGACGCATGTATAAAAACGTCACTGAAGGCCTAAATCGGTCTGCTACATTGAGAAAAGACAATGAGTACAGAGCAGCAAAGTACTAGCCAAGAGGCGCCATGTAATTATTTTCAAAATTATGTGAAAATGCTTATGTTTAACATTACATTTTGAAACATTTAACTTTCAGATTTTTCAACCATTTAAAAAAAAGGTGTGGAGGATGTCATGGAAGAGGCTGCAGGGCCTAGTAGGCAAACTAGGGCCAAAAAAAAAAGGTAGCCACAATTCACAAGGAAGGAGATGGAGGTTTTGGTGCAAATGTGCAACGACAACCTGGCACAGGCACCAAGGAATATGAGTGCAACCCAGAGATGGAAACTGTGGGATGACATAGCCAGTGCTGTCAATGGGGTGGGTGAGTTTGAACGTTCAACCCGGGAGGTCAAACGCTGGTACGTAAAAACTACATTTGACTAAAAAATGGTTATAGGTCCAAATACTGCAGTAATAATGCCAACTTTTAACCAACAGATGGAGCGACTTCAAATATCGGCTTAAACAAAAAATGGCTGATAGGGCTAGGCATGCAGGGGGAACAGGTGGGGGTCCCACCCCTGTGTCACTTGAGCTCATGGATTTGGAGGAGCTGGCCCAGGGGTGTGTGCAGTATGAGGAGGTGTTTGTCGTGTCGAACATGGATACCGACATGCCAGACTTTGCGGCTCCTCATGTTGCCCCAGGTAAATGTTGTAATGTTAACAACTCAGAAATGTGTTTGGGAAAATATCTCGTTTTGAATTTTAATCTTTTCTCTTTTTTCTCACAGAGACACAGGCGGATGAGTCTGCTCCAGAGGTGAGCTTTGGCCGCAGAATTTCTTCTGGCTCTGCAGGGGAGGAAGCAGTAGATCCAGCTGGGGATCCTGTGGCAGACAGTCCAGGGCATTCCCCCTCGCAGGCAGTGGCCCTCCTCACTGATCTCAATGTTAAAACGGATCAGCACACCGAGATTCTGCTGAGGAAGGACGCCAATCTGCTACGGGTGGCGGACACCCTGGAGGAAAATACTGCAGCCAACGTGAGAATTGCAAATGCCCTGGCGGAAAATACTAGGGCAAATGTAAGAATTGCAAATGCCCTGGAGCAGCTCATTCGCCAGCACATGTTGGAGCCGGCCTCCCTTCCTGCCGGAACATCAGGACCCTCCACCTCTGGCACAACAACACCCATCCCTCCAAATGTGCCTAGCCCTATGCCTAGTCCAGAGGTAACAACATCTGCCTCTGGCCAGGCCAGTCGAAGGAGCTCCTGGGCCCGTTCCGGCTCCCTCCAAACCCCGGCCAAAAGGCCTAAAAGGCGATGACAGCACTTGCTAATTACCCCACAATCCATCTCTGTGTTTGCCCCATATTCCTTCATGACAACAACCTCCCTCTCCTTTCTTGTGAATTGTTTTTTTTGTTTTTTTTAACGTTCAAATGCCACTTATTTTGTGTGTGTGTGGCCCAAATCTTTTTAATTTTTTTTTACCTTATTAAAAATATGTTTATGGCCAAAAAAAAATAAAAAATATAAAAAAATGGACACAATCATTTAATAAAATGATGATAAAAATCTGCAAAATTCTATTGATGATTTATTCCAAAACGGGATAAAAGGTAATCCCTCAAACAAATTTAGAATTAATACAACGGAAATAGAAACATTTAATTTTGAAAAACAAAACAAGGGTTAAAAACAATTTAGGAGTTTGAATTAACACTTAGCAAAAAACAAAAGGACGATTGGTTTCTTGTCCTCCAAAAAAATAAGAAAAAAATTAAAACATGCGTACAATATTGTTTCCCTAAAAAAGAAACACTTACAAATATTTTAATTGCCCCAAAATAAAAAATATTTGTTAGCTAATTGATTGTATGACCCAGAAATTAGCAGTTGAGTAGTTCACCTGCGTTCGGATTTTAGCTACTAAAAAAGGTCTATTTGCTAAACACCTTACAAGCAGATTTGCAATTAAAAGATGATTGGTTTTGTGGCCTCAATTGATAAATCGCTACACCATCGATGAGCCCAGGGAAGTACGAAGAGACCATCGTCATTGTGGTAGACTATACCAGACCACAAGCTGAGCGAGCAGTCTTAATGGAAATTGGATGAGACAGTGACGTATCACTTGTTCCGTTCACATTTGGCGCTCGCATAAGATAATTTATGTACGCCAAAAAAACGCCTCGACACGCCTGTGTTTTCCCATCTCCACCCCCGTCACCACCCCAAAACGGACAATTCTGTCAATCACATTTGACATGTCACTTCCTGTTTGCTGTGTCTACGATCGACTGAAAAATGACCGCAATCAGACGTACGCACATACGCACTGTTACAACGACGCATGCGTGGTTGTACAACATCGACTGACTACGAACGAGCGGCCGCTTACGAGCAGCTCTGAATCAGGGCCAGAGTGCGATACCTCTCTCGACTGATCATCTTGGTGAAACCATGCTGCACTGCAGGTGGGGCAGGTTTAAAATGTGCAGAGAGATTTAGATTTGGGAGGAGTGTTTCCAAACTGACATCTAAATTGTAGAGTAATAATAAAGCTGTGCAGTATTTGTGGGCTACATGCAAAAGCAGCCAGTATTTACCCCACATGTAAAAAAATGTATGTATTTACACCCCTTGCATTGCAATATGGTTTGTTCAGATTCACAGTTGAGAGAGATATCTCACTATATTCCCAACTCTGAATCAGGCCCTAAGCCAGAATCTACTGCACAGCGACACTGCCAGAGAGAGGAGGGGGCACCAAACTGAGTCTGCACATGGGCCCCTTCCTCTCTTAAACCGCCCCTGGACTGAGATGCTCACTTTGGGGCCTATTCATCATCACTTAATGTTTATAAAAGCAGGTGAAAATGAACATTGCACCAACATCATGCTAGGGGCAGATTGTCCATCAAGAGTGTGGCCCCCAATGTGAGCGATTATGATTCTTAAGTTCGCAGCCACTTCAGTGACACGCCCCCTGCGACTCTCCCATAACACACTCATAAGACAGGCCATCTCCGAACACCCGCATAGCCACATCCCGGTCTCCTTTCAGTCACCACCAAGGAACACCTAATACATTTTCAAGAAATTTCTGAGACTGCGCATCTGAATCACAACTGCGACTGTGGATGTGTGCACACTGCGTCTCACACATATGCAGTAGCAAAACATAATCACTCAACTGTGACCGAGATCAGCGTCCAGCTCAGAATCAGACCCTGAAAATGGAACAATTATATTATATAAATAGTGTACAATCACTGGCGTATCTATACCAAGTGCAGGGTGTGCAATGCACCTAAACCAATTCAATATACTTACCTGGCAATCACATCTGCGGAAAAATGGCGCCAGCATCAGATTTGTGCAGTAGAGAAATTACCCAGAGATTAGACATGCACATGTGCACACTGTCAAAGTTTTCACTGCACAATTCTGCAGCATGAAGATTGCAGACGAACCACATCCTCTCATAAGACGCCCCTGTGTACAGTTACACCTTATCTTTACCATTATGATCTATTTGGCTTGGTAATTAAACAGCACACAGGGTCAGAATATTTTTGTCACGAGTCAAAATGGGAATTCAGAAGTGATGGTATGACAAGTGTAATCAAATCGCTAGTAAAATACAACAAATTCACCAATGGGTCCTTCAGCGCTAAAGCAGGTAATGTAGTCCCACACTGGATAACCCTCAAGGCGGGTATCCACTAGATCAGTGGTTCTCAAACTCGGTCCTCATTACTCACTGACACATTTTAAAAGATCCACAGGTGAAGCTTATTAATTCATTTGTGATTGAGAGGAGACCTGGAAAACATGCACTGTGTGGGGTCCTGAGGACCGAGTTCGAGAACCTGTGCACTAGATGATATGCTCCATGAGCGATATCGTCTAGTGTTTGCCCTGCAGTACTGGGCACCCACACCATACATGCCTACCCTCCTAAGCGCTAAGTTCCTGTTAATGTACACTGCATTGCCCGGGTGACTAGTTGATAGCACTGACTTAAACTGTCCTTAGTAGTGTTTTTCCACTGAGTTTTATTGCATAAACTGGATTTGCTCCTATTGCAATCGTCTCTTCTTGAAAATCCTGGATGACAGACTCAGCGACTATGTTATTATCATAACAGAGTGAAAACAATCAAGGTCGGTTCCTCTCGCTACGTATGTTGCAGTTTTGTTACTATGGACCAAGCTAACTTGAGCAACTTTGTTGCAGTCTCTTTTACTACTAATGTAACCACAGCTAAGGATCAGTCCGGAGGCTAACGCAGTATTCTGATATTGCTCGCTCGGCTATTACGGTTAGGTCCTGCAATTTCTATGCTGACTCTCCTCTCAAGCAGTTTATTAGAGTAAGTCCAAGACACTGTGGGTCAGTATGCTGTTACTATCTCTTTAGGTTGTAATCACCTTGTAAGTGGGAACAGCTCCCTGTACTATCAAAGGAGGTTATTAATGTGTACTGTTCTGGTGGGCAGGGGCATATCTATAATGGGTGCAGTGTGTGCATATGGGCCCCCGGGTCCAGGGAGGTCCCGCACCACACACCATGCACCCATATTATTTTAAACTCACCTGTCCGTGGTCCTGCGTCGGATGTCAGCCCTGCTCTGAACACTGTAAAATGGCTGCAGCTGGCATTCACCGGTGTTCTGCGCTTGCGCAGTAGACTCCGGGTACACTCTAGTGCCCGGAGTCTACTAATGCTCCGGTGGCTGGCCACTGCGTCAGTCAGCTGCTGGCCACCAGGGAGAGATGGCCATGCTGGTGGGGCTGCGTTCAACTAACTATTGATAGCTTTTTGTGAGCCACTGCAGTGGGGAGGGGGCGGGGAGGGTATGGCAAGGTCTCTTACCACCTGGATCACTCTCGATCCTTCTTGACTCCTCTCTCTTCTTGCAGAGCCAGTCACTGCCTCCAGCTGTCCCGGATTAGCCTCACCTCTACTTTCGAATTGGGCTTGAAGACTCCGCCTCAGCCGCGCCTCCTCCTGATGAAGTTTCCGCTTCCTACCATCTGTCTCCTTCAGCCACTGCAATGTCTCCAGAGTAAAATTAGAGGCACGCCTCGACTCCCGAATTGTCTGGTATCCGCTCCGGCTTCTTCAGGTACCAGCAACTTAATGGGGACTTTTCTTACTACCGTTCTCTCAGGGGACAACTGCGCAGTTGTCTCATGTACAGGGCTTTTTATAACTTTTCTCTTTCCCTCACGACCATTCCAATGGGTCCCCCTAGTCTCATGGCTGGCTTCCTATATTCCCCAATTCCCAACAGGAGTGTTTCTCCCCCATTTAAGGTCCTTTGGTAGAGTCTTGTCCTCGTGAACCCCAGGTTCCACAGGGTCATTTTGCCTGGACGGAACCATAATTTCCCCATTACAGGGACAGTTCCTACAGCCATATTCTGACAAAATTACATGGTCTGAAAACACTTTTCCTTCAATACAATACATTTACATATATACACATCTTGGGGTCATTTATAACTAAGATTACTGGAATAGCTTCCAGAGGTGGGATCCCCTGATTCCGGGGTACCACACTTTTCAGAAATACATGTAGCCATAGGGATCATTGTGTCTTATAACTAATGCAGAGAAATTATATTATTGATCCCATTTTAATGTATATATCTCTGTTTTGTTTTTTTAAATATAACAGCTACTGTACATAATGGGGTTAAGGTAGAATCAGGGAGAGTGCTAGACTCTTCAGGGAGACAGAGAGATTGCTACTATTTCAAGGAGTATCCCTGACAATGAGGGAGAGTTGGCAAGTATGGCCTGTGTACCCACCCTTCCCCCTTGTATCCGCCTATGTATAGAAGTATTTTATCATTAATGTACTATTAATAACTAATAGGGAACAGAAAAATACTTTTTTTTATTTGTTTAGGAAGGGGAGAGAGGATTGACCTAATGTTTAAAACTGAGGCAGTGTCTGGAGTACCAGAGGAGCACTTTACATGTACCTACAGCTTTGTGCCGGGAATTAGGCAGCAGGAGAGGAGGCACGAGGATGAGGTGGGAGAGCCTTGCTGACACTGAAGACAGAACATATAAAAGTGAGAGGTGCAGAAGGGAGGCAGTCTCATTTGAGGGGACTAAAGAGCGCAGCTGTGTACCTTACAGCCAGCCGTCTGCAGGGAACTCAAGGGTTTATGAATGAAGCAGTGAAAAGCACAAAGTGGACCAGTTGCCCATAGCAACCAATCAGCTCTTCCCAATTATTTCATAGGCTGTACTTGATAAATGCTACTTCAAAGCTGATTGGTTGCTATGGGCAACTTCTCCACTTGTCCACTTCTCTGCGCTTTTCACAGCTTAATACATAAACTCCAGTCCCAGTCTGCTCTGGCAGTGTTACAGAGGTGGCTGCCTCTTGCAACTCTATCCGGTCGGGGAAGCGGCTGTGTTGAATTTCCGGCTAAAGTTACAGTAGCTCCGGAGGCAGCACTGGGCACCAGTAAGAGGAGTGATGAGAGGCTATGGATACCCCCTGAGAAGGCACCAGGGATGTGGCACCAGAGTGAGACCAGTGAGGCAGTAGACAGCCGAAGGCACCAGGGATGTGGCACCAGAGTGAGACCAGTGAGGCAGTAGACAACCGAAGGTTGCAGGTGAAGTCGAACTATCTGAAGGAGAGAGGTGGAGATAGTGAGAGTGTTGCCTGCAGTGCACCTTTGGTGAGGAGAAGACGCCACAGTTTCAGAGAATGGAGTGAAGTAGGGCGCCTATATGTATGTGGGGCTGTTAGCTGATCCCTGGTAGTGGCCCCAGGCTCTGATTAAAGGGAAGGAGCAGGTCTTGTCAAGCTGGCAAAGGAAATGGGTGACTAAGCCATAGTCCGAACCCGCAAGCGGCGCAAGAGTCGGGAAATTAGGTCACTGCTGCAGTTGTCAGAAAATAAGCGGATCCCTGCTTGAGGCTACTCCGAGTAGCGAGGCTGAGAAGGTGGAGATTGAGGGGTCCTGCAAAAGAGAGTAAGTCCCCGTCATTGAAACAGAGCATCAGGGCAGTAAATGCTCATATAACGCTGCAGCTGCGCCTGCGACTATAATACATATGTTGCATAGCAGGTGGGGTAGATTTAATATGTGCAGAGAGATTTAGAGTTTGGAAGGGCATGTCCTTGTTTAATTTTAATTAAAGTGTAAAAACAAAGCTGCCCAGTATTTGTCCACTACATGCAAAATCAACCAGTATTTACCCTGTATGTAAAAAAATAAATAGATTTGTACTCCTTATATTGCAACATGGTTTGTTCCAGGAGCACATTGCCCTATTTTATTTTATTTGTTCTTTACTCTGAAACAGGCAGTGTAACTGAAAATGCTGACAAGAGTTCACTGGTGTCATATTCAAATACCACTAGATGGTGATATAATCCCAGAAATAAAAGCTCTCGTAGAGAAGCAATGCAGAGTTCTACTGTAGATGGGAGAAAACCAGCAATGCAATTTGTGCTGCAAATTCAGCATAATCACATAAGGTGTGCTTTCGTGCATATATATTGCAGGCTGGAAAACTTTGACACCGGGCCTCTCTGCATCTGTCATAGCAATATGGAAAAATAGAAGAAAAAAACACAGTTGTGATTACCAAAAATAGTATGGCATTTAAGGCAGCTATGTGACTATGGAGGGGCCGCCTTTTTGATACTTGTGTTACCAGTTATCCATGACAGGTGGAAGTAGTTTGTGCACTCAGCAGTTTGGCTAGCCCCCTCCCACAATGCACAGGATTGAGTGACTGGGTAAGAAACTCCGGTCTTGGATCCCACATAGGACAACTTCAAACAATTAAAGAGGTTTTGGAAGTCCAAGATAGACTAATATTCAAGTAATAGTAGTGAAAGCACAAAGGGTTATCAGGAGTGCAATATATTGTCACTAGGATTGGGTCGGACTCCATGGAAATAAGGATAATAGTGCATTTTACAGTTGCACAAAAAACTGCAGCCTGTGACAGTGTTGTGATCTGCAGCAGCGGATCATCTTGGTGGCAGGTCCCAGCCATATTAGGCGACTGGGACACTGCATCATGCCTTGATTCCAGTTCCGGCTCTTGCAAGTAGCAGAAACTATGTCTGTGTGCAGCTTATTGCTGTACTCCTGCCTGTCTGTGTGCAGAGCTCAGCTGCATACTATCCTGGCTCTCTGGGAGGCTCTCTGCAGGGATTACGCTGATTGATTCCCACTTCTGATAAATTATAGCTAGCCCTACACTTCCTACCGGTGATATTGTCTGACTTCCAAAGTATGTGTTTGTCCTGTGCTTAGAAGCCTGATGCCTAGCAGAGAAGAAAACATGAAGGTGGCGCTAGTGCCTATAACCAAACACAGGTGGCTGCCCTTAAAGAGGATAGAATAGGGGTTCACCTTCCCTTAGATGCTGTATACCAAAAGATATCCTCTGGCGCCTCCTGTAGGTTCCGTATATAGTTCAAATAAAGTTCTCACAATAGTGACAGAGTCACTATTGTAATACTGACTCTGATGTCTAGCAGGTCTCACCTTGTTCTGCAGTTCCTGCATGCTGAGAGTATTTCTCCTGTGTCCTGTGCCTGTCTGCCTGATCAGAAGTTGAGTCAACTCCTGGTTTCATCTGCTCACGTCCTTGCTGGTGGCTTCTGAAGCCATGGTCTACCTCTCCACAGCCCGCGGCATTTCCATTCTGCAGTCCAGTCTAGCCGCATCAGTCTGTGACAAGCCGATTCAAGCCAGCAGTGTTCTGTACCTTGTGTTCCAGCCACCCCTGTGTTCACTTATCTGCTCATTCAGTGGCTTGTCATACCTCAGCCCTCAGGGCCACACCTCGTCTCTCATGGCCGCACTGTGTTGTTCCTGTCGCACCTCGGCCCTTAAGGCCGTACTGTGTTGTTCTGGTCATAACTCGGACCTCAAGGCCGCACCGTGTAGCTCCTGTTGCACCTTGGCCCTCAGGCTGCATATCGGCCCTCAAGGCTCCACCGTTTTGTTCCTGTCGCACTTTAGCCCTCAAGGCTGCACCATGTTGTCCCTGTCGGACTTCGGCCCTCAAGGCTGCACCTCGGCCCTCAAGGCTGTACTGTGTTGTTCTTGTCACACCTCGGCCCTCAAGACCACACTGTGTAGCTCCTGTAGCACCTTGGCCCTCAAGGCTGCACCTCGGCCCTCAAGGTCGCAACGTGTCATTCCTGTAGCACTTTAGCCCTCAAGGCCGCACCATGGTGTTCCTGTTGGACTGTGACCCTCAAGGCTGCACCTCGGCCCTTAAGGCCATACTGTCTTGTTCTTGTCATACCTCAGCTCTCAAGGCCACACTGTGTAGCACCTTGGCCTTCAAGGCCGCACCGTGTTGTTCCTGTCGCACCTCGGCCCTCAAGGCCGCTCCTTGGCCCTCAAGGCCGCACCTTGTTGTTCCTGTCGCACCTTGGCCCTCAAGGCCGCACCTTGGCCCTCAAGGCCACACAGTGTCGTTCCTGATGCTCCTCGGCCCTCAAGGCTACACCATGTTGTTCCTGTTGCACTTTGGCCCTCAAGGCTGCACCGTGTTGTTGTTATCGCACCTTGGCCCACAAGATCGCACCTTGAACCTAGTCTATTACTTCAGCCAGTGGCCCAGCCACATTATAGTGCATTTCTTGTCTGTCCTGTAGTTGACTGTAATGCAGCAATGCCGCATTGGTTATTTTGCCTGTCTAGTCCTTGTCTGGAAATCCTGCAGTATCAATGTCCAGGTCACTCCTGCTCTGCAGTTACTATTCATTGTCTAGCTACTCCTTGCCTGGCAACCTAGCTGCACCATAGTCCCAAGACGTATCTGAGATCATCACCATCTGTTGCTGCTTGTATATCTTGTCCTTTACATCTGTACTAGTAATCATCTGCCTGCAGCCTCACTCCAGCTACTTCCAGTAGGGAAGGACTGCCACTCCTCAGTTCTGCCTTATTTGCAGTCAGCAGTCCTGCGGTTTCTCATCAGTTGTGTAAGCCCCTACTGCTGGAGGCTTAAATCCAGGTGGCCACCTAAGTACCGGTGTGAGTATAAATCATTAAGGAAACAATTGGTATCTGTTATTGGTGGAAGATCCTCTAGTTGGCTCTAGAGGTCTTACACAACCGTGTGAGAACCGTAACAAACAGAAACTAGTACACCCACCTCAATCTGGCAACAATTACACTTGGGGCAGTGCTGAAATGCAGTTTTAAATCAATTGAAAGTTTTACAGAACCCAAGATGGGGAGTGGTATCAAAAGAAATAGTTACAATCAGAGCTGGATTTTACTGCTGTCCCCCTCTCATTCTCCCAGTAAAATCCACCACCTGCAGGGACGCCTAGCAGTGACAGTGACTTCCCATTAATCAGAGTCAGACAGACAGTCCCAGGGGGAAGTGTTTTCTCCCCCTGGGACTGCTAGTCCAGACTGCAATACGCAGAGAGAGCGCTTCCAATGTGAAGCCTTTACCCTGCTATAATGACAGCCCTATCTGACTTATAGGGGCTGCAGCCAATGCAGTCCCTAGAAGCCTGGGCTGCTTGCCAATTTATGGGCATGCACACAAGCAGGCTAAGCAGACTGGCAGAGAGCAGCAGACCTCCCGGAGGTTACAGGTACTAGTTGCTGCTGGTTACAAGTCACACCATAGCTAAAACACAGTATGAAACAAATGAAAACGGAATAACAATACAATAACAATTTTGAATAAAGTTATAACCGAAGAACTCTCTACCATATGATACAAATGTTGCAGACATGATTAAATGGTAAAAGCATAGGCTTTAGAGTTTACTGGTAGCAGATTGTAGGGCCTGATCCAGAAATGTATACAGTTCACATCGCATTTTTGGATGCAGCAGCAATGTCAAATATGCTAATGCAGCAGGAGGCACCTGAGAAGAAAAGATACCTTCTGGCAGCATCGCAGATCCCAGTGCTGCATCTTAAAATGCAGCATCGGATCCCCATTGTGACCATAGGTCACGACGGTTGCAGCATCAGCCATCTGATAAATCCAAAAGTTACTCAAAATGGCTCAACTGTGTAGCCGAGGCCCGTAAATCTGCCTCTTCTGACTCAACCCTGGCCTTGGCACTCCCAGAAAACGGGGGCGACACTGCAGGCTCAGGGAGAGGTACTAACCTCTTGTCATTCCAGCACATTCATTGTGTTCCTGGGGTGATAGGTGCACTGCATCGTAACATATTTACTAACTACATGCAGGAAGGAGAATAAAGGAGTGTGATAGGGATGCACAAAGGAAGGGAAAGCAAGAGGATAAAGAAAGATGTTGTAGAGGAAAGGTGGAAAATAGAGGAGGAGAGAAACACCCATTATATGAGTAACACTGTACCGCTGGACCTTGGTGAGCCCCGTCAATGTAGCAAATGGTGGACCTGTGGACTTTCCAATGTATGAAAGAGCAATCAGAGAGGTGACTTTAGTCAGGTACCGATAAAAGTAGCTACTGTATGTGGATATGTAACCAGTATGCACAGACAAAAGGCACAGAGTTGATCTGCAGTGCAGCCCTCACAGAATATATTCAGTGGTGTAATATATTCAGTGGTGTAATTAGGATATTTGGAGCCCAGGGCAAGTTTAAAAATGGTGCCTCTCCTAAGTAGGTTTGCACGCCTGAAGGTGTGCGGCAAAAAACTTCAGGAATCCGAGCTTACCCAAGCCAGGATGTTCCCATCAGAGTTGGATTCCAGATCGAGGCAAAACGTCGTACTCTCGGCATTGGATTCTTGCGGGTTTTGGATTCTATATAAGGGACCCACGACGGTGACTCAGCACCATTTCACTCTGTTCTCAGGCACGCTGCGTGCTGTACTGAACTCTGCAAGTGGCTGTGCTGTGTCCATAGACTCCATACTCCATACAAGTGGTTGTACTGTGTCCATACAAGTGACTGTGCTGTGTCCATAGACTCTGGACTCCATACAAGTGACTGTGCTGTTTCCATACAAGTGGCTGTGCTGTGTCCATAGACTCTGGACTCCATACAAGTGACTTTGCTGTGTTTTGACTCCAGACAAGTGTCTGTGCTGTGTCCAGAGTGACTCCATACAAGTGGCTGTGCTGTGTCCATACAAGTGGCTGTGCTGTGTCCATAGACTCTGGACTCCATACAAGTGACTTTGCTGTGTCCTGACTCCATACAAGTGTCTGTGCTGTGTCCTGACTCCAGACAATTGTCTGTGCTGTGTCCAGAGTGACTCCATACAAGTGTCTGTGCTGTGTCCAGAGTGACTCCATACAAGTGGCTGTGCTGTGTCCATACAAGTGGCTGTGCTGTGTCCATAGACTCTGGACTCCATACAAGTGACTTTGCTGTGTCCTGACTCCATACAAGTGGCTGTGCTGTGTCCATACAAGTGTCTGTGCTGTGTCCAGAGTGACTCCATACAAGTGGCTGTGCTGTGTCCATAGACTCTGGACTCCATACAAGTGACTTTGCTGTGTCCTGACTCCATACAAGTGGCTGTGCTGTGTCCATACAAGTGTCTGTGCTGTGTCCAGAGTGACTCCATACAAGTGGCTGTGCTGTGTCCATAGACTCTGGACTCCATACAAGTGACTTTGCTGTGTCCTGACTCCATACAAGTGGCTGTGCTGTGTCCAGACAAGTGTCTGTGCTGTGTCCAGAGTGACTCCATACAAGTGGCTGTGCTGTGTCCATACAAGTGGCTGTGCTGTGTCCATAGACTCTGGACTCCATACAAGTGACTTTGCTGTGTCCTGACTCCATACAAGTGGCTGTGCTGTGTCCATACAAGTGTCTGTGCTGTGTCCAGAGTGACTCCATACAAGTGGCTGTGCTGTGTCCATAGACTCTGGACTCCATACAAGTGACTTTGCTGTGTCCTGACTCCATACAAGTGGCTGTGCTGTGTCCATACAAGTGTCTGTGCTGTGTCCAGAGTGACTCCATACAAGTGGCTGTGCTGTGTCCATAGACTCTGGACTCCATACAAGTGACTTTGCTGTGTCCTGACTCCATACAAGTGGCTGTGCTGTGTCCAGACAAGTGTCTGTGCTGTGTCCAGAGTGACTCCATACAAGTGGCTGTGCTGTGTCCATACAAGTGGCAGTGCTGTGTCCAGACTCCATAAAAGTGGCTGTGCTGTGTCCATACAAATGGCTATGCTATGTCCAGACTCCGTACAAGTGGCTATGCTGTGTCCATCTAAAGTGGCTATGCTGTGTCCATCTAAAGTGGCTGTGCTGTGTCCATCCACTCCAGTGCTGCCGATGCACTTATCCAGCGTCCATCCACTCCAGTGCTGCCGACGTACCTGTCCAGTGTCCACCTGCTTTAGTGCTTCCAACGCACCTCTCCAGTGTTCATCTGCACCAGTGCTGCTGACGCACTTATCCAGTGCCCTTTTGCTCCAGTGCTGACGACGCACCTGTCCAGTGCCCAATAAAAAAAAGCGAAAAATGTTTAACAAAAAAGTAAATTTTAAAAAATTGTCAAGAAAAGTATAGGAAAAAGATAAAAATTTTCTTGGGCTGTAACCCACTGTGTATTAATGACATAGACGCACTATGACTCTGCAGGCTGTACCCCACTGTAAATCCATAATGTACATGTACTAGTCAGTTACTCCTCAGGCTGTACCCCACTGTGTATCGATAATGTACAAGTACTGATACTCCGCAGGCTGTCCCCCACTGTGTATCCATAATATACAAGTACTGTGACTTTGCAGTGAGTGGAGAATTTTGAAAACAATTAAAGTAAATTGTGGTGAGAGGGGTTGTCTCTCACCTGAATTACCCACATTCTGGTGGAATCAGCTCCCTCCAAGGGAGGTTGGAGTGAAACCCGTACATTTTGCATTAGCAGTGGAGGTGTGGAATTCCAGGTTTTCATATTTACACAGACCCAGCTGAAATAATCACTGGAGCACAGGAAGGGTTTAAAACTCTCACACACCTGATGCTCCTTCCTCCTGGCAATAGGCCAGGGGTGGTGGTTAGCATTAGGGTACCAGGACCTGGAAGATCCACAGATATTGTAACTGCTGACTGTTAAGCACAATGAGTGCTGGGACATTTAATTCTATGCTTTATGTTTATTTGATTATTTTCTGTTATGTGCCTCTGTGTATCCAGGCATATGCTCATGTACGCTAAGGTGCAGTGTCTGCTACCATTAAAAGACACTGCATTACCAAGTACCTGCCTGTCTGGAGTCCTCATTTCTATACCCTGTGTTACAAAATAAAAAATACTATTAATTAAGCTGTAGTTGTTTTTTTACAACTTGAGTGAGTTCATCAATATGGATCATGACGATCAGTTGAGAGAAGAGCAGGAGCAGCAAGCAAATACTAGTTCTGCAGCTGCTGCCACCAGTCATGATGACAATATCAGTCCTTCAACTTCATCTACTAAAGCCGATTCTCAAGGGCATGGAGGGTCTAAGTCAGGGCATCTAAAATAAAAAAAGAAATATACAGTGCTAAAAAAAAACCACATCTAATAAAGGGAAAGTGTGGTACAGAAAAACAAAAAATTGCCAACATGCCATTCACCACACACAGTGGCAAGGAAAGACTGAGGCCTTGGCCTTTATTTATAAGTGGTGGTTCTGCAAATGTCAGTGAGGCATCTTCCTCTGCCTCTTATGATGATGCAAAACTTTTTCACTCAGAGTCTAGAAGAGGTATAAATAAATGAAAACCACTAAGGCAGTACAACAAACTGTGTGTTCAGAAACAGACATTTCACACATCCCTAAGGTGAGTCTAAGTGTGTCCATGAGTGCTACGTGTGAGCCTGACCTTTCTGATACTGTACGCATAGAGAAGCCACCTTCCACCATTTCTCCTCCCTTTGCAAATGTGGTGATGTGCAGCACAAAAATAGCTGATAACATAAAAATTGAGGATGTTACCAAGGAAGTGCAAGAGGATGAGGGGGATATTTGTGTAGCTGATGCAGGCGCTAATGAGGATGTTGAGGATAAGGATGTTGTTTGTGTAAGTCAGACACCAGTGAAAACAATGGATCACTGATGCCATCACGGTTATGCTAGTATTAGATCTGCGTCAATATCTGCCTTTAATGCAGTGGGTTTCACACAGTGTCCTATGTCCCTGGTACCAAATTCTATCTCGGTTCCATTTTACCTGAAATGCCATTCCTCGGCTGTGTCAGGATGTAAAAAAAAACCTAATGATTGGCCTACAACTGCCAATGTACCCACTGTCCACTTAACCACAGATATATGGTCAAGCAGTACTGGGCAAACTAAAGATTACATGACTGTGACAGTCCAATGGGTGGGTGATTCGCCTTCAGCAGCAGCAATATCTAACAAACAACACCAGTTAATTCAGAGGCAGGCTACTCTGTGAAACACCAGCTTCACTACGAGGCATACCACTGACAACCTCTTAGAAAAACTAAGGTATGTCATAGCAAAATGGCTTACCCCACTTGGACTCTCATCAGGATTTGTGACTTTCCTACAATGCCACCAATATTGTAAAAACATTACAGCTGGGTGAATTCCAACATGTCTAATGTTTTGCTCACACAATCAACTTGGTGGTACAGTTTTTTTTAAATATGACAGAGGTGTTAGCACAGAAAATTTTGTGGGTTTAGGCGCCAGTACAGAATAACATCAAGTGATCAATACCAACTTTGGTATAGCATGCGGATATGCCCATAGGTTAGTAGATGGGCATCAGCTCCCTGTCAAAATAAAGTAGTATTGGTGGTATACTACCTAGTACATAAACACAGATAGGGGAATTGACCATGAGCGACAAATCCGCTAATCAGTGCAAAAATGCAATAAGTGCAATATATTATATAAAGTGCTTATATTAAAGTGCTAGATATAGTGACATATAAGGTAGTACAATAAATATACCAATAAAATAAAGTTTAAAAAGTGATGTACAATTTATTACAGAGAATTAAAACAAGGGGAAAAATGGATAACATAAAAAATGGGGGTAATCAATTAAGAGATTTAAAACATAGCCATTGCAATTTAAATAGAATAAAATTTCAAAATGCATAAGAGGTAATAGCTTATCTGAGTCATGAATCAACGGAAAAACACTTTTCCTAGGATAAGAGATGTGGTCCCCAACGCGTTTCGTCTTATGGACTTCTTCATGGGGATGGGGGTTTAGGTTGTGCAATTCATCTATTTATACCCCCTTTCTATCATTAGGGACTAATCACTTCCGGGTCAAGGTTGAACCCTGCATATGTTAATTAAACTTGCAAAAGGGCAAATTCCCATACATATTGTGTGGAAGTGCTGATTAAGAGGACATATGGCTAGTAAGGTGCAAATCTATTCTAAACAAATAGTTCTTCTAATAAAATTCTGGGGTGGTAAGTGATTCGCCACTTCCGGGTATCGCACGAGCGCTTCCGCCTTCTCCATTTGCTTTGCGTGTGCTTCCATCATGTGTGTCCCGGCAACCAAGCCTGCCTACTTCGTTCCGGGATGACGCACTCGGCGGCGTCTAATCGGGTAGCACAAGCACCAGTGACTTCCGCCCTTACATCGCGGCTCCATGCGGTTGGCTTCCGCCCTTTTTATCTCCCTCACGGCCAGCGTATAGAGACAGCATTTCAATATTTTGTTCATAGTATCTATAATTTAAGCAAATTGAATAATGAATGTACGGAGCATTAATAATAAAACAAGATAGGGCACCCTATATATCATCATTGAGGACCTATAAATTACGCACTGGGTTTCCATGGCAATGGATGGTGTGCAGGATATGCTGTCTGTGGCCTGAAAAATTTCGGGGCATTTTTGCCATTCAGCCACAGCATGCAGTTGATTGCAGCAGCTGTAAGAACAGTTGAATTTTCCTTGTCACCAACTAAAGCAAGAGGTGTTAACCAGGTGAAATTCCACCCTTTATATGTTTCAGCTAATGGATGAACAGCAAAAAGCCATCCACAACTATACAACAAGCCATGACATTGGGAGAGGCGGGGTAGTGTTCCTTAGTCCAGCATAGTGGAAAATGCTTTCCATCTTGTGCAAGGTTCTCAAACCCTTTTGAAAGAGCCACCTGTAAACTGAGTTCAGACACTGCTAGCTTGAGTAAGGTGATTCCTCTTATTAGGCTTTTGTAAAATCAGCTAAAGAAATTGAAAGAGGAAATGAAACAAAGCAATTCTGCTAAGTATGTCGTACTTGTAGATCAAGTCCTTTGTTCACTTAGCCAGGATCTAAGGGTTGCTAATATCTTGAAATCAGATCACTACATTTTGGCGACCGTGCTTGATCCTAGGTTTAAGTCGTATGTCGTGTCTTTCTTTTGAAATGACCCAGATCTTAAGAGATGCAAAGAGCTCCTGGTAAGCAAGTTGGAAGCTCAAGTGGTACACAACACAACGACATTTCCGCCTTCAGTTTCTCCGGCAGCCGCCAGGAAAAAAACTCAGCTTTCCCAAAAGACCCAGTGGTGATGCAGAGGAGTCAACACAATATTGTGACATCTGGTTGGGTCTAAAAGAATTGCCAAAAATTAGTTTCACCACTACCGTGATTCCATCTATTAGGGTCACCATCCGAAGAATGGTAGGAGATTATTTTCATAAGACCATACACATAGACATGTCACAGAGCCCCTTTGACTACTGGAAAGAAAAAATGCAATTTGGAGGCCCTTGTACAGACTGGCTTTACATTACTTCAGTTGCCCACCCTCCAGTGTGTACTCAAAGAGTTTTCAGCACAGCTGGGAACCTTACCAGTGATCGGCAAGGGTGGCTATTTCCTCAAAATATGGAAAACATGATGTTCATCAAAATGAACTGGAAATTCCACAAGGAAGACCTTTACCACCAATTGCGTAAAAAAATATAGTAAAGTATCTGTAATGGTGGATTCCAGCGAGGATGAAGTAATATTGTGTGAGGATGATGTACACGCTGAAGAGGGTGAGGAATCAGATGAGGAGAATTACTTATTACAAGTGTAGAGAGGATTAACAATACTGTTAGCTGCCTTAAGCCCATTGGTAGTTTGTTTTGTGGGACCCAAACAAACCAATCAATTCAGCCACAAGTTGCAGTCCCTGTCTCTGAAGTGATTGGTTTGCTAAACTGTGCATGTTCTGTTTAACATATACAACAGAAGAGTGGGTGGGAGGGCCCAAGGACAATTCCATCTTGCACCTCTTTTCTATTCTTTATGCATTGATTGAGGCATTGCTGACTGTCTTTTTGCATAGACGACAAACATTTTTATTGTTTGTTAAACTGCCATCCTTTCTGCCACTGCAGTGCCACTCTTGTTTCCTAGATGTGCCATGTTTGAGTTTGAAATGCCACATGTATGTGCCGCCCACTGCTTTCGCTTAGCTTAGTGAGCCAGCTAGCTCAGTGCAACCTTTTGGCCTAAACTGGATAAAAACAATATTGTGAGCTGTGAGGTGGTTAAAATTGACTGGAAATGAATGCTATAGAGGTTAATAATATCTGGTAACAAAAAAGGCACAAATTATGTGATTTTAGCTTTTTTTTTTTCCACGGCGGTTTGGCAAAACAAAAACCGTCCGACGAAATAGCCAGCAAAAATGGTCTGGCATACATTTCTAGTAAAAACAAGAGAAGGGTGGACACATAATAGAAGAGCCTTGGGCTGGGGCTAGCATAGTGTGATATTGTGAAAGTACTTATGGGATTATTTATAAAGTACCTAATTTTTATACCAATAAATTTATTATGGCCAATATTTACTGCAATGACAGATGTCAAGAATCTTGCCAGAATAGCGCATCCAATAAATATGGGGAAACTGGGTAACACTATCTAAAGCCCCTAGTTAAATAGCTTCTAATCAACAATTTGAGCAACTTTTAAGACTAAAAGTAATTTGAGAAACAGGCCCCTAAGGAAGGAGGATACATATACTGTATGTAGGGGATCGAGAACTGTATATGAATAAGAGCATAAATGCAACTTCTGGTTCCTCTGCAGCCACTTTCACATTCACTAATAGAACAATATATTTATGCTACTGATCAAGTAACTGGAATTCTAGATTTGCGGCGTGTCAGCTACAGTATAACTAAAACAATTTACATGATCGCTATGTTTTCCTGGTCTCTGCTGCTCTGACAAAATTTGTTTTGTCATGTTGACAGTTTCTGGGGTGAAGTATTTAGTGTCTATGCCATCCCCACTGAGCATAAACATTGCTAGTGACAATACCCTGCTGCTGGAGGAGTGTGTCTCTTTGATGGGGTAGTGTCACAGAACAGCACATTACATCTGACAGATGGATTGTTGCTCTGTACAGGAGACAGGAACAAGCCAACCGAGAACGGTTGCAAACAGCATCAGGCTTGTTATTCATTAACTATTCATTTAGAAGATACTCTCTACACGCCCCTGTCTTTGTTAGACAAATCTTCTTCCCACAAAGGTAAACAGGACAAATTCATTAAGCAGAGAAACAGAAGGATTTAAGCACAGCTCTGTCATAATTAAAAATAAAAACTCACAGCCAGTGTGGGGAATTCATGAAGACAATGCTAGGCTACATACTTTATAGCAGGGATGCTGGGGATACAGCTGCACTACATACATATAAGTGGCTGTATATGTATATAAATACATACATGATGTTGTTTTTAACAGTCATAGGGCCATATTCAATTAGCCACGATAAGTTGGAGAGTATTCGCAGCCGTACTTTTTGCCGTCATTGCTCGTTTTACCTGCGGAAAAGTATCATGCGTCTCCACGCTACTCACCGTATTCAATTCCAAAGGACGTGAAAACACCTCCCGGCGAAACTCAAGCATGTGAAAAGTGCTGTCAATTTTGGGGAAATCAGCCTGACACTCCCCAACAGATGCACTAACATTGGGGATCAGTATAGATACCCCCGATTAGCCTCCCTGGAGCTACTTGGGGTACCTAAGTGCTTTCAATTGCCTCTATATAGCGTCTGTGCACAAGTGGTGAAGAATAGCATTTAGAAGTTTTTTGGGGGGATAATAACTAGTCCCATCAAATTTGTGGTAAATGAAAATGGGTGCATGCATGGTTAAAAATCGCAAAAGTGAAGTTTTAAAAAACGCACCTTCAGCTAGCACCTGTAATAAAAAAACACACCCCCATACTCGCAGACCCCCCCCCAAGTCTATTTTGCTTGTTTTTAAGTTTGTACCCCAACTTGGAACTTTTTCGCCCCCTTTTTCAAAGTAAATTTTGGGGTGTTCCTTTAAATTTTTTAGGATTTTTTTTTATGCAGTTTACCTTTGGGGACCTGTATTAAGGGTGCAGGGTGATTTTGCACCCCAAAACCGAAATTCTACACTTTTTTCCGACAGCTATTCATAGGCGAATCTTTTTCGCCTATTACATTGCATTGCGTTTTCACACTGGCGAAAAAGTCACCACAATTGAATACGGAGATAAGTTTCCGCTGGCGAAATTACGTCATTGGCGAAACTTTTTTGCAAAAAAGCGTCTTTTCCCCACTAATTAAATACAGCCCATAGGGTTATATTTACCAAGGTGCGGGTTTTTAGAAGTGGAGATGTTGCCCATAGCAACCAATCAGGTTCTACTTATCATTTATCTAGTTCCTTCTGGAAGGTAATAGCTAGATCTGATTGGTTGCTATAGACAATATTAACCAGTTCTAAAAACCCGCACTTTAGTACATATACCCCATAATCTTAAAAATTAAATGATATAGAAGGGGTACAAATTATCAAGTGATAGAAGTGACAATGGAGGGGATTTCTACCCTCCTAACATAAAGCCTGGTTGTTGATAGTCATTATTTGAAGGACTGTAACATTTAAAAGTACCAAATTCTTAGCAAATCCTAGGTCCAGTAATTACATCACAGGTTATATTGTTACTCCTAAGATCAGTGATGTGCGGTGAAGTCAATGGCTGGGGAGGCACACATGGAGATGGGTCTGAGTGCTAGGAGCCTGTCTCATCCCCTATTCACTGTAACTCTCCTCACACTACACTAAACTTCAGTGTCCAATGGTTCTCCTACCTGTGTCACTGTGTCTTCTCTTGCTCCTGCTGACTGAGCTCCGATCTCTAAACCCTGCAGTGCACTTCCTGGTCACAAGACACATCCAAGGCGTCCTTTAGTGCTCAAGGCACGCCCCCCAATACTCGGAGACATGCCTCTATTAGCTCTTTTTCTGTGCAGCTTACTGCCCGTGGTGTGGCCCCACCCCCAGCTCTGCAAGCAGTGTCTGACTATACAGAAGTGAGGCTGAGCTGTTGTTGCCTGTCCCAGGGACAGCTCTCTGCAGTCCCAGGGAGCTCAGCAAATGTGGTGAGTGTTAACTATAAAGCCATTACAATAAACAAAGAAGATGTTTATAAGTTATAAATATCTTCTTTGTATAATTAATCATTTTATATCAAATCTAAAGAGTATGACAAGGGAGGCTCTGTTTAAAGTATTGGAATTGGTTGAGTTAGAGGTTCCCAAATGTGGTCCTCAAGGCACCCAAACAGCTCAGGTTTTAGACATATTCACGGTTGAGCACAGGAGGTTAGGTACTAATTAAGTCATCTGAGGTCAAGCTTTGAAATCCTTAAAGCCTGGTCTGTTAGGGTGCCTTGAGGTCCGAGTTTGCGCGTGCGTGTGCCTCGTCCAGTGACTGCAGCTCAGTCGCTACAGGGCTCGCTACAAGACGGGGCGGCTGTCTATGGTGAGTGACAGCTCGCCCCGTTTTGTAGGCGGGGAGGGAGGGTGGCAACACAAACGCAGGTGTTCCCTAAGGAACGCCTGGCATTTGTAGGGAGGTTTTATTGACATCACTAGTGATGTCAGTAGTGGACTTCCTGCTCTATTAGAGCAGGAAGTCCACTCGGCCTTGCGGTAGCCGAGACCCTACCACAGGGTCTCGTCGCAAGGCTGCTGGTCGCAATAATTGCGACGGCCTCCTTGCTGCTCGCACAAGCTGTGGGAGGTCGAGCGGCCAGAGAGAAAAAAAAAACAAGCCCATCAGACCTGCGAGCTGCCTCCGGCAGCCAGCGGGTCTGAATCAGGCCCTAAGACCATGGGACCCTAGGCAAGATACTGGTTCACTTCAAACCAAAAAACAATATTACCATAGGCACTATCTACCTCAAATTGACTATAACATTTGTAAATATTTTTGAATTCTAATCTACAACATTAATATGCAGTAGCGGTTTGTCCACAAAATAGGGAGTTTTTTTCTTAGATAAAAAAATAAGCATAATTATGACCTGCGTTTTTCAATGCACGGTATTAAACCTCACAAAGGTGCTTAATATATAATAACATTTATTCAAATTGATATTTAAAAATATGTCTGTTAAAATTTTTAAATGGCAATATAACCACAAACATTAAAGTGCAATTAAACTGCGACTGAAGCTGGGTACACACTATAAGATTCCGACTGAGGGCCTGATTCAGAACCGGACGCTATTTGCGAACGGTCGTTCAGAAAAAGGGGCCGGCTATTTAAATTGAGCGCTCGCTCTTTGTGGTCTGTTGACGCCTCTATGTCTGAGCGAGAGAACGAAACATGCGCTCGCTATTTTTTAAAAAACGCCCCCTGGCCGCTCGCATCCTACGTCATCTCCGCTATTTATTTGATTAATCGAGTACATCGAAAGGCGTCTGAACTGCTCGCAGTGCTTGTGGTTGGATTTTCCTACCGCAATCATGCGAACAGTTCAGGCTAAGAAACAACCAAGTGACGTGGTCAATGACGCTGCTTTGTTAATTATGCACACCCTTAAAATGCCCGTTTTGACCGTTTGGCACGCCTGCGTTCGGATCTCCACTCCCCGTTTTCAAGCACCTTCCCCTGTTACCACCCACAAACGCCTCATTCTGTCACTCAAATTAGCAGGCATTCGCTATTTTGCGAGCACAAAATTTCCGACCGCAATGACCGGTTCGCGCATGCGTATTACAACCCATACGCATGCGCAGTTGTGCGAACATCGCTCGGAGCGATCGAGCAGCCGCTTACGAGCGGCTCTGAATCAGGCCCTGATTCCGACCAGAACAAGACGATCCCAAAAACAGCCGATGTATAACACACACACTGCCCAATAATCATTTAATTTGAGAATGATCCCAAATTGTTTGGGGGAATAAAGAGAAAAAAACAGAGGTGTGGGAGCGCTAAAAATTTGCTGGTGAAACATGTATGGAAATGGGTATAGAAAGAATAGAATTAAAACTCACATTTATTGTCACAAATGACATGTATATAAGAAATGGTTAAAAACAAAATAAGATCTATTGAGAAACAGAAAATTAACATAGACATTAAATAGACATGTGAAAAGAATCAATATATGACAATATGCAGACGAAACCACAGATATAAAAATGCCCTAAATAATGGTAGAGCAGTAACATAGGAGAATGCCCTTGATGAGTCTGGCGTATAGCGACAAATAAGTTCTGGCACTTGTTAAGTCAATTGTTCTCCAAAATATTGGGACACTAGTGACTACATGCAGTAAAAAATGACAATAAGGGTAATACCCCAGGCTCCAGTGACCAGATGTAATGGTCAAATATTGTCAAATAAACATGGCTGGATCATATCAGTAGCTTACCCGCTCCATGTAAAGTGTAGTGCGGGTATTCAGTGGCAGAGGGTCTGAGTATTGTAGCCGCTCGTGGGTCCTGGCCGGGAGAGGGATGAATGAACAGAGTCTTCCGATCTGATAGCGATGCTGCTCTGGTGTGGAGCGGCTGAGGTAGACGCCGCCCTAGCAAAAAAGCGACGTCTCACTGGGTGTTGCTGGCCGCCGAAGGTAACCTCTCAGTGAGTAGGTATCGGTGGTGATGCTGGTGAGGCTGAAGTCAGCGAGTCTTTGTCAGGACACTTGCCGAATGCTAGACTCAGTCTAGGCTGATGTCGGCTTCTTGGCAGTCATATGCAGGACAAAACAAGAATGGGAGCAGCTAACGCGTTTCTCGGCCTGGTAAACTGACCGCTTCCTCAGAGGTATGTTTGGGGTAATGCTAATTAATTAGCAGACATCGGCCGAGGCCCATACACTCTGCACTTTCTGAACGATATAAAAAACAATGTGAATGACATAGCGTGTGCAGCTCTCACCATATCAGGAGTATAACTGACCAACCGCCTGGCCATTTTGCTGTATACACAGGGCCTGATTCAGGAATGTATGCTACCTGCTGGGATATCTATTGAGATGCCGACCAGTGTCTTTGCAAATCCAAGCTGCTGCGTACAAAGGCGCAGCATGGGTCACAGATCATGTATCGATGTTAGCAATCCTGAGTAACTCTATGGTCGCGCAGAACGGCCGCAGGATGCCGGGGGCTTATTTCTTGTATAAGGGATTGCAGATGCAGGACGTGAAACAGTCAGGTCATACCTGCGTTTTAAGCTGACATTTCCCAAAACGCTCCCTGACTGTCCATCGCACTGCAGAAAAATACTCGCTGTGAGCGACTACAGTAATGAACCTTGACACGCATGCGCAGACGCCCGATAATTGCTCAACAGCGAAAACATCGGCCTTGCGTACAACTCTGAATCAGGCCCACACTGCACAAATATCAGCCACACCGGTCAGAAATACAATAACTATACCAGGCAAAATATTGCATAGTGTGCACCCAGCTTTAGACATTAATGCAGGGAGGTCTAATTACTATTAGCAGGAGATTGATTATACAATATATAATCTGATGAAATTCCATACACCAGTGGCGATGGAACTTACAACTACCCCAGACTAGATACACATACTAGATACCGCAGAAACAGTGACCACTCAGTATATGCATGACACAGAACAGGACGCATCTCTGGCTACACGCCCACAGCACTCCCACAAGATGGTTCTCTTTTGTGCATACACCCAGTTGGTGCCCAGTTGACACTGAAATGGTTATTTGACGGTCAGAGAGAAATGTCCCAGATGTTTCCATCTCAGAATCACAGTGAGATATAGGACGCCGACGCTCGGAATCCTGGCCGTCAGAATCTCAATGCCGGCATCCCTACAGGGTTAGGATATGTCGGTAAGCAGTGGTGGCTCCAGGGGTGGGGCTGCAGTACAGTGCAAAATTCAAATAGGGGAATCACACCCACTGCCAGTGTGTCCCAGCCAGTGATGTTTGGCAGCGTTTGGCAGTTGGTGTGACTCCCCTATTTGCATTTTGGATTGCGCTGCAGCCACACCTCTGGAGCCACCACTGTCAGTAAGTATCCTAACCCTGCCCCTAACCCTCCCTCCCCACACCCTAAACCTAGCCTCCCCCTAGAGCCTAACCTTAACCTCCCCCCTAACCTCACTACTTGCTGATGGGATCTGACTGGTGTCAGGATTCCAGCACCGGAATTCTGAGGGCCAGCATCCTGACAGCCAGGAATTCAACTACCTCCCATGTAAGGATGCTAAACCTAGTAACGGCTGAGGTGTGTCGTGGGTGTGTGATCATCATACATAACCAAAACTTATCTAAAATAAACACACGGAGACAGAAATGGAATTAAAAAGGTCAGCTATTTATTTGAAGAATTTCATTTTAAAATATTGTATGGTGGCTAGAAAGGACGGCCCCTACACAGAGCAGCCCAACAATGCAAACTAAACAACCAAAGACTACATTGTGGGCGGTGTCTGCCCAGTGGATGCAAAAAGCAAACACTAAGCACAAGCCTTCAATTCTCCCAATCCCATCCGGAGATGGCCATACTGCCCCCGTATAGGTGGTACAGTACTTTTCCACAATTACTAGAAGGTGAGTGCACCCAACACACCAACTGCACCCAGGCTGATGATAAGCCGTACTTTCACGCCCAACACAATAGCTAACAACTAACAAGCACTAGGGAAGGCCGGCGGGCAAATTTTCTTCAGGAAAGAGGCCTAAAGCCTGCAACCCAAAACTTAAATAAACTCTACAACAGCCACACCCCTAAACTGTGTTATAGGTTAACTGACTGCATGTGATCATCACCCAAGCCAGCCCCCGGCCTTCTGGTTTAAGCCACTCCTGGCTCATCTGAGCCCTCCGTTATTCATATGTCCACTACAGCGCATGCTAGATGTGACCACATTCAGATTAGGTGCAACTCAGGCCCTATGTCTCCAATCATTCAATGACATCTGCTATGATGAAAATTATTCAAGCATTTGTTTAAAGTGCATGAACATTTTTGCTGTACAATCATCGGTGGACTGGGTTCTGAATTGATGGTTTGAATTTTGCAGCTTGCATTTAACATTCGCAGTTTGAGAAGTGATACACGGCTGGTTTCTAGTTGGGAATGCTTCAAGATTGAGGCATCTTCAGCCTGTGGAGTTCATAAAAATATCACGTGCACATAATGAAATAACATTTTCATGATACTGGCTCATAGCTTATTGAACACATTAATCTCCAATTGTCCCATTGTCCAGAGAAAACGAGTGACTGGTCCAAAAGGCCACAACTTCCTGCTCAAAGCTACACTCATTGGTGTTTAATCAGATGCAAAAGGTGATACTTCAAGGAGTTAAGCTGGGTATACACTGGCCGACATTACGACTGTTCAATAGAATGGTCGATATATCGTTTGCACGTCGGCCAGCGTGTACAGGCGATATGTCGCTCACAGACATACTCCGTCGGTTGTGCAGCAGAGCCAATGGCAGATATTTCTGCACTTGCTGCAGAGGCCGATGGGGAGGAGGTCGTGGGACCGCAGTGATGGTTGTTCAGTGTCTGTGAACAGCCATCGTCTGCAGAAATAAATATATACAGATCAATCGATCTGTAGATATATCTTTCTGGTGTGTACCCACCTTTAGATATAAAGATACAACTGATTATACTTGTACAACCCATAAATAAAGCCCTCTTAATAATTGTAAGAACGTGTCCAAACATATTTGCATATTGGAATTCAAAGTTAGTTCCAGGCTTGTAATCTTCATCAGCACACAACAATGCTTATTCTATTAATAGCTATGCTTTTCTTTCCAGTTTATCATTTATACTGGAAACTACCATCAATTACAGTGTGGAATTTTCCATTATTCTTTTTGATATTTACTATAATATAAATGTGGATGTTGACTTCAAAAGTTGAGTTCAAAGTTTAAACAAATAAGTTTGCTCATAACTTTGTAAGCTATATTTGAATCAGTTGCTGCCATATACTCATTAACCACAAGGTGGCAGAAAACACCTATTTAGTTATATACTATAATGAAATCTTCTTACCTCCTATTCCTAAAGCATTTGCTGATAAATCTTTTCTTCTTTGATGTTACCTGAAGCCAGGAGCACTTGATCTTCTTAAGAAGTAAAAAGAGGGTCAACAGTGCTGCTCATTTTATTGGGAGATATAAAACCAGGATCATCGTACTACCAAAAACTAAGGTCTGCTCAAGGCTTTGATGATCCTGTGGTCATCAACTGTGGTTACTGCTGAAGGCCAACTGATGTCTCTGCCTGTTGCCTCCATCATCTTTAAATGTCAATGAAAAACTTCAAGCGTATTTCTGCAGCTGTAAAATATATCACATAATAATAAGATAAAGTAAAACCCACATTGTGTTTCGTAGAAGCTCTTTCTGATGTCAGGTGAGTAGAGAACTTATATACTGTATATTTATATATTTCATATTGCTGAAAACAGCTGTGTTAGAAGTAATACGTCTGCTGGTCTCCATTCCTTATTCCTGCGACCTGTGCACAAAGCAGTAAGTTAGCTTTGGTGTCTATGTACTAAACCTTGGAGAGAGCTAAAGTGAATGTAGATTAAGTACCAAGCAAACAGCTCCTAAGGGATAAATTTACAAAGCTCCATGTTTGCCCCGTGTCTGTCTGTTGTTAAACACGGGTAGTAACTATCAGAATCGTGAGTTACTTTTTAAAATATATTCGGGAATTTACCAAGCTCTCGTGTTTGTCAGGATCATGTTTTCCGTTGGTGTATGTGATCGTTCCTACCCGTGTTTAATCCCCGTGTTTCCAGCCCGAGTTTCCTTTCCGAACATATAGCCTGCACATATCAGTGAAATATGTGCAGGCTGCTTCTGTGTGTGTTAGTTTATAAATGATTGATTTAAAAAAATGAAAACATTTTGTGCCCCCCCCCCCAAAGCATAACCATCCCCAGGCTGCTGAGCAAGTCCTGGTTCTAAAAATATGGGGAGGAAGACATGTAAGGTACCCCCATATTTTAGGAACCAGCACTGGGCTCCCAGAGCCAGTTCTGGTTTTAAAAATAGGGGAAAAAATGGCATGGGCTTCCCCCTATTTTTAAAACCAGCACTGGACACAAATCTAGCCAGG
This sequence comes from Taudactylus pleione, assembly GCA_031769625.1. NCBI lineage: Eukaryota > Metazoa > Chordata > Amphibia > Anura > Myobatrachidae > Taudactylus > Taudactylus pleione. Next base: position 3,625,234 of record JAUIMM010000467.1, read on the forward strand.
GTATGATGCCACAGCCAGGGGATCCTTTCACGGGGTCTCCCCGGCCAAAGCATTAACACCCTAAGCTAGTCAGTGCAAGCCGGGGATCTCAGGGGAGGTGGAGATCTCTCCAAATAAAGGGGTCCCCTATCTCCCGAGCACCACAGGCTTACTCTGAAGCCCGATTCTTTTCCCTGCACCCCTGGCCGGTGGGTGCAGAGGTAATAGTGTGAAATACAGATTGGTACTATTATTTTTTGCAGTGGAACTACAGGTGCCAGTGTGCATGCCCTTTGGCACTTGTCCAGCTACAAGTGCCAGCAGGCGGCCAGCACCCGTACCCCCACTGTAAAAAAAAAATAGTAAAAAAAAGACAGTACACACACCGTAGAAATTATAACTTTATTACATACCTAACACACACACACATATACTCACCTTTTGCCAGATGTTCGGCCCTCTTCTCCAAGTTCAATTCCCACGGTTTACCTGCGAATAAAAAAATCCTATACTCACCTTCACGATCAATCTAATATTTAGTATGAACTCTGGTGCTGATGCGGTGCTGAAAGTACACCTGTTTAGCATATGTTGTGTGAATTTATACTCTGTATGCTCAGAAAATGAGCATACGCAAAAGCGGCTGTGTACAGTCATGTGCACTTTGGACCCTTACCGCAAAAGAGGTGAAACTGGGACTGTGGATATGGAGGGAGGGGGAGCGCTAGGCTGAAGCTATGCCTAAGATGTCAAGAAACCTTGCAGCGGCCCCGTGTCAGCATTCGTAGATGCTATGGATGCACCATCGAAACTTGCCCCAGTCCTATGGCAGGTTTCTCTGTACATGTATGGCATCCTATGTGAGTGTTTGAGCATCTCGGTACACAACTCTTTTTCATCGAAACACGCCCATATTATGCACCATCTCCGTGAAGCCGCTAAGCCACCTTCTGCTCATGGCCCAGGAACGCCCACCACATTTTCAAGACATTAATGAGATCTTCTCTCCCGTGCATCTCAATCACAACCCTGACTCTATGTGCTCGCTATCTGTACTCATGTGCAGTGCACGGAGAGTGCTGGGCACAGCCCCCACATTGATGTGAACGGTGGTGCCGCAAGGTTTCGGCCCCTTTCTCCCGAGATTCAGACATCTCTGAATCAGGCCCAATGTTCATATGTGTCTGAGCTCTAGGCAGAAAGAATACATAGGGCCTGATTCTGAGATGTACGCTAATGCAAACGCAGCTGCATTCTCTCACTGATCTCAGTTGCTTAAATCTGCAAATGCCTTCCAAAGGATAGGCGAGCATAGGGACGCCTACTGCTGCCTTCTCATATCCGTCCGTGACAAAAAACAGTGCAAACATCGGTAACATCGATGCAGATCAGGCAGCCATTCAGCATATGCGGCAAGTCTGAGCAGACCCAAACACTGCAGCTTTCATGCTGCGAAGGAGATAGCTAATTACGCACTCCCATACATGGTCAGACACGGCTGTGATTACCTAGCCTCCCCCAAATGCTGACTACCTGTCTTTCATTTTGTGAATGGATCCTCTGTGCGGGTGTAATCGCAGAACAATTGCTGCTTGTGTGTAGTACGGCTTCAGCACAATAGCAAACAAATCGGCATTGTGTACATCTCTGCATCAGGCCCATAGAGAGGTCAGTGATCAACGGAAAGGCAAATGTTAAGACAGAGTGAACAGCCAGGGCTAGATGCTGGTAACTTCTCCTGTACAGAAGTCTAGTGGTGTAAGTGTGGGTGATTGCTCAGAGAGGTACCTAGGAGATTTGAAACTGCCCCTAATAGATATTTACCACTCTCCTGACTGGCTCTCTTTGAGATCAGGAGGGGCAGGTCCAGGTGGTATGGGTGGAGACATGGCACTAAGAAATGCCTCATAATGGCCCTGACCCTGTGAAATTTTTGCAGCGATTCCTGACTTATTTTACACTGGATGGAGTTGATATTATACTTCTCATAACAAATCGCATCCTCGCAGCCACCATCCTGCCCACTTCACTAGAAAAGTGGCGTGATGTGCAAGGGTTGTCCACACTCTGGACACCTGGGAAAAGATCTCCGAATTCGGTAGTTTTGGAAGAGTGTGTGCTATTGTGACTGACAGTGTGTGGAGGCAAGTGGGTGAGATAGTCTCAGTCATCAATGGACATTCATTTAGACACTGGTAACTGTACACATCTGCTCACACTGTATCTGCACTACATTTATTTTGTTGTCATTAAACTGCTGGTAGGGATAAAAGACAGGATAAAAGACAAAAACACAATCAAGACAGAAAAAATGAGTCAAACAGATAGATAACAACAAATATGCACAAAACAACTTAAACACACCAAGCAAGAATCAATTCCACTAGCCAAAAACTCTCCTACACCAGTAAACACACTCTTCACTCTCCCTCTGCAAACTCCAACCAACAAAACCCTCAAAGGTCGGGCTGTTTTTATATGCTTGGGCAGTGTATACATGACATGTGACTGCTTCAACCAATCAGAACACATTTCTAGGATGATGCATTCATTCTCGTGCGTGATTTAGAAACACACTTCCATGCACGTGCATATTTATCATCGCCCATACTGTGAAACTACGTAGAGACTTTCATGCATGTTGTGTCTCGCACGTGATGGAGACAAAACTCGCATGACAAAACTTATTTACTTTCACTATCGGAAAACATGATTTAGTAAAACTCAGATCTTGGTAAATTTGCGAGTTTGGTCTGGGAAATCTTATGCATGTTCATGCGAACCTGCTTAAGTTTATTCTCGACCAAACTCGATACTTAGTAAATTTACCCCTTGGTTACAACTGAAATGCCTTGTTGCTCCAAAGTCTATGTACCAACAGTCTCTTCTGCAACTGTCTGTGACACTTAGGGCTGGCTTCTAATTTCTAACTTGCATTCACATTTGTCAGTTTATACACTAATGCCTTGTGTCCAACTTTGTGACATTTGCAACACTTGTACTTTGGCTTCTTGGGCACGACATTCCTTTTGTGTAATGCAGTATTCCAGCACTTCAACTGGCATGCATTCTTGGAACTGCAGCAGTTTTGTCCTCACCATCTAGTTTAGTCATTTTAGATTCTAAAGCACCTACTAGGAAATCAAATTCAGATGTTAGGTTCTGTAGCATTGCCATTATGACCTCCTCCTCATCGACTTGGACTCCTACAGATGTTAGCTGCTGAGATATAGACATCATATTATTAATATAGTCATTCTTGTCTCTGAATTCACTCAATTTGGTACCGTACACTGTACGCCTGAAATTTATCCTGATCATGTTATTGAAATCAAGGATACTTGAACAACATCCACAATCCATTACTAAACAGGCAGCCATTTCCCACACTATTGCTCTTTCCTTCTGTAGCTGAATGGACAGTGACAATGTAAGAGTATTTCAACTCCTAATGTATTTTCATAAATTGTAAAGTATTTGTAAATATTATGCATACAGTCATTTTCCAGGAAATATACTTTGTGGCACACAGGGCTGTGTTGACCATGTAGACCAAGTAGGAACTAGTTTTGGGCAGCAGGAAAATAGGAATGCAAATTTACAACAATTTTTATTTCTCCTACTTTTGTTTTTTGGATATTTACCAATGTCCTCTCCCTATATATTTGCTGAGGTGTAGCGGGAAGTTGGGCAGAGTACGTGAGCAGTTTGACTGCAAATGTCTTATTTGAATGTTCTTATCCATGGTTGTCTAGGGCAGCCCAAACAGTAAATTCAACTTGTCACCACATTGCTGGTACAGGTTGGAACAACAGTACAGTGGGTGAAGTGGGGATACTGTATTGTTTAGTGTTCCAGCTAGACTGTAAAATGCACTAATCAGCTAACGCTACATGACTCAGGAATTAAGTGTAAAAAGGCTAAATCTTTCAGATATGAGATACATAACAGGGTTGGGTGGATGGTGTGAAAACACAGATAACCATAATTATCTACTGGTTGACTTAACTGAGTCAACATTCCGTGCTGCGCTACCCAGATAAAAGCAGGAACAAGGTGTTAACTGGTAGGTTTCTGTTGGCTGGTTTTCAGACGTTCCTGTGAAAAGATTGCCCTCAAAATATATAGCTGTACATAAAGCTCATAGTGGACATCAGCAGGGTTAAGTGCAAAGAAAGATGCTCCATACAACACTGGTCACGGATTCATGTGGTTATCACTATGCAATGCACATTGTCTGTGTGAAATCCAAGGTGGTGATGATACTTAAAATTAAGAAATTATCATTTATTTACTATACTGGGTGATTTTTGCAGGCATGCTGTAACATTCATCAGTTTGTAAAAATGTTTCTATAACTTATACATAACTCTCAGATACATTTTCTCTGAGATTGCAGAGATGTATAAATCACCTACATTGTATGTTCTCTATCCATGTTCCTTGTGTGTCATCATCTGACTATACGCTAAGTAAGATAGGGTTTTTATTCAAGCACAGTAAAGGCCCCCATACATCTGCATACATACATAGAAATGATAAGCCTTTCATGATTGGCAGATCTGTCTTTTCTGAAAAAGATCTGCAAATCACTGGATAATATCTGTAATGTATGGGCGCTGATTGGTGGATTTGGGAATCTTTAAATCGAAAGAAACAAAATCACAGAATGTGCAAATTGTTTTTTTTAGATTGCTGATGTATGGGCCACTTATTAACTCATCAATTGTCAAACATTTATTTTTTCTAGAATTATAACAATGTACAGTACACATATGAAGCAAAACACACAGCTAATGTTTATTTTTTGGCACATTTATTGATGAATAACCAACACGTAAACCAAACATAACAAAAAAAGCATTTTCTACAAACAGCATTATGAAATTCAGATAATAAGTGACACAGAAATCCTATCAAATAAAATAACATTGGCTAAAGTAATCTATATAATATGTAAGTGCACAAATAAAAGTGTTTAACATTTCCAAAGAGTTAAAAAACTATATAAAAGCCACTGTAAACAGTGTAACATTAAATGTATTCCTATATGACCACGGAAGCCATATGTTGCTAGTCACTACTACATATAATATATAGTATATTATATTTTATAATACAATGAATCCTGCTTTTGGCCTCGATACATATTCTATATAAAGTTTTAGCCCGTCAAAAACATTCCCCAAACTAAATATCTAAAATTCTTTTGGTTTCATTGCTTTATCTAGTAAATGAACAGCACGTACAGATGGAGTAGAGCTTGTTGCAGTGGACAATGCACTATGGCTAATGTTTAAGCAGGGAATCAGTGCTATATTGTAAATGTATATTTAGCTGTGAATAATGCAGGATATTCAAATTAATGTAACCACTTGCCTGGCGCGGTTGCACTCTTTGCGACCACGCCAGGCTGTACACTTAACATGGTCTCAAACAATGCAACCAATCAGAAACACCCACTTCTAGCAGCCACCAATGGCAGAGGGACCTCCCGACCCTTCTACAGCCCTGCATCCTCCCCCAGTGTTTACCCTCGGCAGAAGAGAGGGGTAGCCACAGTAGAAATATAAAGTTGCAATGTCCCGATGATGGATATTCCGATATATCACCGTTCGATATTAAAAATCAATATTAATGTTATGTTGCAATTTTTTATTTTTTTTTATAAAATCATGTTGGATAAGTTATAAATAGATGTTATTGATCTTAATCAATCATAAAAAAACACAACAATTTCTGAGCGTTTTTTTGGAAAATAAAAAATATTAGCCAGTTAAGTGGTTAAAAAATAATAAAGTCTCTGTTGTAGTGCACCATTAATAAAAAAAAAAAAAATGAGGAAGGTCAGTTTCAGTTAATCTGTAGTAATCACCACACCCAAAAAAAACCAATACAAAACCGTGGCATGGATTGGATGGATTGACCACATCTGAAGCATTTTGTTTTCTAATTAAATGTATTATGCTAATAAATTGTGGCCACGTAAGTGAGAAATTATTACTTCTTCATGCAAAAAAAAAAGTAAAAATTTTGTTTCTTTCCAAAAGCAGCAGCACAAAAAAATGTTTTAGGAGAGGACTTGATCTTCTCCAGTATTTATGATAACAGAAAGGCACAGGGCTTTTTGAAATTAAATCCATCTTTATTCAAAGAAGAGGAGCAGAATTGCAAGTTAATTTGTACTGATCTTCCATAGAACCTTAAACTGGAACAACTCGCTGATTGTATAGGGCAATAAAATCTTAGAAAAGTCTGCGTTTTGCTTTCAAAATGCAATAGAAATGTTTTCTCAATGCTTGTTTCCTGCTTTCCTATAAAACATCATAGAACTCTGACAGTGTGTAAAATATGAATTTATGTATTTTCTAACTTACTGGGAGAAATGCACTTGAGTAAAGTCTGCAACAACTAAACCAGCAAAGGGTTGAACAGAGATGTACAGGACACCTGAATGTGAATTGCAATTGCTTCATTCAAAAACTCTCGAAAGCTCTTAAAATACCCTTCCCTGCCATGAATGTACATTGCTACATTTTCACTTTTATCGTTTTGACGACCAGTGCTAGAAAGTTTTCTGGATCAGTTATTTTGAACTCTCTGCAGAAGGTCTGAGAAGTTATTAAAAGTTTGTTTTTCCCCCAGAAATTGAATTATTCTAAAAGGTAAAAGTAAATAGGGGGGAAAAAACCTTGTTACAAAATTCAAAATGTATGGCAATGGAATTTCTATGCAACAAATAAAAAATAGGCTTATAGAGAAAATACCATGTATAAATTGCACATTGTTGCTGGGTTTCTATTTACTGTTTTATATATTACATAGAGTTTTACGCAGTACTGTACATCGTATTATTCAAGTATATATTCTCTGTCCAAACAAGCTTACAATCTAGTTATTGGGGGCCTATGTATCAAGCCATTTTTTACATAAAATCATCGAGAAACTTCAGTTTCTACATAATTTTATGTATTGCTCCTATGTACTAAAAGCACAATGCAGGAGATTTCACAGAAATCTCCTGCAAAGTGCTGACTAGCGCTGCAGATCGCAGTCCTCATGATTATCAATGGGGACTACGATCTGACCCCTATGTACTAAACTCCATAAAGCAAAGGTTTTCGGAGTTTAGCACCATTAGTTTACACCTTCTTCAGATGTTTGTCTATGGGGTATCCAGAGGCAGGCGAGAGATCTTTCAATCTCTCTCCCGCAGCCCCTGGCCAGTCCTGGAAGCTGATGCTGTGCGCATGCGCAGTGTCAGCTTCCCCCGGGGAAGTCTTTCACTTCCGTGAAAGACTTCTCTGAAATTCCAGGGATAGAACTCACACGGACAGCGGTTATGGCAACCGCTGTCCCTGCGAGTTCCCGGTAGTACATAGCCTGGATATTTTTATAAAAAATTAAAAAATCCCGGTGAGTTGGAACGTTAATAATTGCGGCAATGGCACGATTATTAGTAGATAAACCCCTTAGTGTCTTGGAGTGAGGAGACAAATCGACGTGTGACATGTCTACAGACACATGAAGTTGATGCTAATAAATTCTAGATTTTAACATCAATGTTATGTGGTCAGGGCTCTACACAATGGTCCACTAATAACTTCACCAAAGGATTGAGGGGGGAAATGTATCAATTCTTGGAAAGAGATAAAGTAACAACAACCAATTAGCTTCTAACTGTCATTTTTCAAACACAGCCTGTACTGTATATTGACAGTCTCCCCCTGAGTGAGAAAATAATGGGACTGATCAATCTGGCTGTTGTAACGGAATGGGTATGAAATACCGCCGGCCACGCGGCGCCGGTCTCCCGGCGTCGGGGAAATGCGGGCGTCTACATCTAGACGCCCGGCATTTCACCCTTGCCGGGATATGACAGTCGGGAAGCCGGCTGCCGGTATTTAGGCAGTCGGCTTCCCGATTGCATACCGTTGTAACAGTTACAGAACAGAGTTGCCCAACCAGAGGCTCATTAACCGCGTGTCGCCCTCTCTATTTTTTTTCATCATTCTTTGACAATCTCTATAGACTCTATTGTATGACATAATTATTTTAACAGTGTTTCACCCGTGAGTACATACTTGGAACTTGTGTGTGGCCTTCAAAAAAGCATGTATTATGTATCATAGTGACTAGCATAAAAAATACCAATATTTAAAAACCTAAACATACTTAAAAAGACAGTTTATTTGTACATCCTTACTCTAGTCTGATAATCAAATTGATGGAGAAAATCTTAATATGGCTGATGCAGTAGCCGAGTGCCTTAGAGTAATTGTGGCATTACGTGCCGCACAGACACACCCGTTTCCCACTGCAGGTTATTCCTACATCAGTGCAGTTGGCATGAGTAGAAGCAAGTGCTTCATAGTTATGAATTGCTGCATCTGTACATTGTATGCGTTACCTGGTGCAACATTCTAATACAACATACATATATGTTTTACTGAAAATTACAGCTAGCTATTATGAAAACAGATCTGGAATGCAAAATTATTTATGAGGAGAAAGAAAATATATACAAATAATGTCATGTACTAAAAGTTGAGTACTATATATAACGTCTTCAAGATGATAAAATATTGTGAAAATATAAAGGCCAATAACTTAATGACTGGTGTCCCAATTACAGTACGGTCAGTTGTGTCTTATTGGATCACACTACTAAGTATAGAAGGCTCTTTAATTTGCACCTCACACCCTTAGTCCCGTTAGATAAAGGAGGGTCACTCGTACAGTTACACATAGTCATATTTTGAAGGGAAGCTCTTGCCATCCTCACTGCGCCGAGACTCGTTGTAAATCGATTTCTTGCTCTTCTCCTCATAGGCGGACGTCTTATAACCTGGACTTTTGGCAGAAATGTGATAGGAAACGCCTTTGTAGCTGTAGAAAAATGGCAAATCCATAGATACATGCATGAGGTTCCAAAGCTTAATTCAGAGTTATTTATCATGTATTTTAGCTCAACGTAAATGCATTAGGAATCATTTAGGAAAGTGCAAAACTGATATTTTAAATGCTCCTATGTTTAAGTTAATGCACCTGCTTTGCTTATGGGCCAAAATCGTGGTGTTTTTAGTGGTACAAAATGTTTCATCTTCAGTTGAGAGGCGTTGGGGCGGTCAGGGAATTCCTTGCCGTGTATGGGTTAGTCCCATGAATATTCCTAATCATACAATCACATGCAAAGCCAAGTTATCATTTTGGGCGGGTTGATGACTTTGTACCTATGTATGGAGAAGACGCCTTTAAAGGGCTGTCCCTTTTTTTAAATAATTTCCAGCTTCCCCAACCAAAGGGGACACAGACAGTGGTTTTATGGGGACAGTTCCAGGAACCGTAATGCGGGACTGATTCTCATGGGCAATCATGAGCATTTCGGATAGTTCCTGATATTTTTCATCTTTTAAATGACATTTATTGCCTTGAATTTTTGGATGACTGAGCAGCTTTTTATTTCTTGCAATACTGTATGTAACATTAGTCTTATAGCTTTCCAAAGCCAGAGACTCTAAAAAAACTAGACTAAGCTAAAACTGTGCATTTACAGCCAATAATATCTCAGTGAAAATGTCTCTGTAAAATGTCTGTAGAATGGCTCAAGGTGACTCACGTGGTTTGTTCAGGCATTAGACCTCTGCATGCTATGCACATCATGACCCCACCGATAAGTGTAACACCTCCTGCGACCCATCCAACAAACAAGGCTGAGCCAAAAGTGTATCTAGCATAAGAAGGATATAAACAGTTAGATCAGGGCATTGTCCATATTAGACACTTGAGGTATATTTTACAAGTGCCTAGACCAACAAATCGTGAAATAGGTGATACCTTGTTTGGAGAGTCTGCATCCCTCCCATACTGCCCATGCCACTGATTGCTCCACCAGTGTACATGCTAGACGTGGTCATCCAGAAGTTGGTCACCAACATATTGGCAAAGACGGACACCCCGATTATTGCACAAAGACCTTCACGAGGCAAAATGAAATAACATTAAGGTGATTAGCAGTAAGAAGATTAATATTAGCACTATAAAAGCATCAATACATCTGTTAATTAAATTGTTGAATTATGATTTTGAGTCTTCCAGGTACAACTTTCCATTTGGTCATCCCAACATAAATAAATGGCTGGACTCCTTTGGTGCTGCTAGATTTTCTGTCGTTCCTCTTATTTTGATATGTATCAGAGGGGCAGGGTAGAAGTTCCAATTCAGTGAGGGGTATCTTCAATATGAAGCACAATCACTCAGAACCGCCTCTGTTAAATAATTAAAATGCTCATGCAGGACAACTCTTAACTTCTTTTTCATGTATTGGTATCCAAGTTGTGGTTTAAGCAGCAGACATTTACTCTGAAGCATAAATCCCATTTAAAACACAATCCCTCTGCTTGTCAGCACAAATTTCCTGCACGCAGCCAGCTATCAGGCTGGTTATACTGAATCTCTTCCTGCAAACACTTGTACATATCAAAATAAGAGGAACAACAGAAAATCTAGCAGCGCCAAAGGTGTCCGGACGTTCTTTATTATCTTGACTTTTGCCTTTGGAGTGTTGGACACTGAGGCAGCTATCAGCTAAATGCGCAAGTATCTTTTCTATTAGATATATTTTTCATTAAAACATGGCTATTTGGATTACAGTTATATGTGCCTCATCTCTAAATGTCAACTTCATGCATGACAAAGAATAACCTGAAAAAACAGAATTTTGAGGATAATGAATGGAGGGTATTGACATGGAAATGGTCGACATAGAAATGGTCAACATATTTTTTTTGTTCTAACCCTAATCTTCACCCTAACCCTTACCATCCCCTTGGTGCCCAACCCTTACCGTCCCTCATAGAGCCTAACCCTCTGGTAAGTGCCTAACCCTAAAAATAAAAAAGTGTCGACCATTTCCATGTCAACCTTTTGCAACCGTCGACCTTTTGTACCTGTCGACCTTCTGTACTGTTGACCTTTTGTCATGTCAACCTTCTTCCATGTCGACCCTCTGATGTCAACCAAATCATTCTCGACCCTTCCAATGTCGACTTTTTGTATTGAGCCCCCCTCTTCAATGGGCAGTGCAGCAAATTTTGCTTTGCACAACAGACATTTAATCAGAAGTGTACTATATTTATAGTTCATCAAAATTCTAATTATTAAAAATGATCTCAGCAGTTTGCACTTCTGATGTTGATGATATATTCACTATAGTTTGTATCACAAAGACTTGTGAGGGGTGTGATAAGTAGGGAGAGATTGTAGGAAGACATTGCAATGAATACGAGACAATATACTGTATATATTCTCTAAATTTAGTTTCTTGCTGCATAAACACATTTTGAGCAATTATAGGGCTTATCATTTGTTGTTTAAACTATAATTTACCAATAAAACTGATAAAGTTCTCAGATTTTTTAAGTCCATACCTAGGGCTGTGTGAGATTGTTCAGGACGCAAAGCTGCTTAATTACGCTACGATTGGGGACGTTCATTTTTGTACTTATCCTAGGCATAATATTTCTCTTTATGGCTCTGTCCAAGCCAGTTCAAATACATAAATTATTAAAATACACAGTTTGCTCACCATCGTACGCTGTTATTTATGGTAAGTGACTGCTGGAGTTTATAATGACTTTTGATTAAAAAGTGACAATTGCTATATTTTAGAACTGCAGGCAGATGGATCAACATGGCTTATTTACAATGTGAGCTAGCTACATGAGCATTTTTGTATTGATCCATGAATTAGTCTTATGGGAAATATGGATCTGCAAACAGATCTAAGTGTCCCCACCATATTATCTTTATTTCATACATCCTGCTATTGACAATACTCTGCATCTATGGAGTTCTGCTACTCTGAGCACAGAGGAAATGGAATGTTTGGAAAGAGAACGTGTCACATGGCGACACAAGATTATATCCTTCCATCTGATAATGAAATGTGATTAAGAAGCGAGTCAGCTAATACAATTAGAATTGTAGAGGAAACACAACTGTTGGCCATAATAGATGTACTGTACTATATGAAAGATGAAGGAGATCACCAAATACAAGGGAAGTTTTGATTGTGGCCACTGAAGCAAAGCTTTAAATATATGTGAAGAAGTGCTATAGTACTGTATTTACAGGACAACATTAAATAATAATTATTATCACTGATTGTAAGGTGCATTGGGGCTCCACTGTACCGGACAGTTAGGTAAACAGAACATACATATAATAAGGGCATCCACAGTAAAACAAATGCAGGCATGACAAAAAAAAGAGTAGGGAGGGCCTTGCTTACAAGAAAGCTTACATTCTGATTGGAAGACGACACATCTGAGACAAGAGCTGCGAGTGTGCCTCGGAGTGAGGAGTGGGACAGATGTGACGTGCGTTGCGTTAGTGTGGGTAGAATAGGTCAGCAGAGCCAAATTAAGGGGACACATGTGGTGTCCTGGGCCCCATCTCTCAGCCATATCCCCCCCCCAATCACAGCACAGAGCTGTCAAGTACATTTTCTAATGGCAGATGACGAGTGCGGTTGGGCCAGATGACAAGTGAGGGCGGGTCAGACAATAAGTGGGTGTGGGCCGGCTGACAAGTGGGGGTGGTGGTCCTAACGAGAGAGGGAGGGCCGGAGGAATGGGGACAGGTCCCTCTGTCATTGCCCGGGCCCCCCTAAGGCTTGGTCTGAGGAAGCAATAATGTGGGTAGTATAGGTGGGTGTAGGGTAGGTGTGAGGGTGCATTAATGCGGGTAGTATGGGTGTGAGGATACATTAATGCATGTAGTACAGATGGGAGTAGGCTAGATTTGAGGGTGCATTAGTATAAGTATATAGGTGGGAGTCGGGTAGGCGTCAGGCTACAGTATCGCGTGTAGAATAGGTGGGAGTAGGCTTGAGGGTGCATTAGTATAGGTATATAAGTGGGAGTTGGGTAGGTGTCAGGGTACATTACCTACCGTGTAGAATAGGTGGGAGTAGGGCAGGTCTGAATGGGCATCAGTTTGAGTAATATACAGTAGGTGGAATCAGGGTAGGTATATGGGTGCATTAGTGTGAGTAGTATAGATGGCAGTAAGGTAGGTATGAGGGTGCATTAGTATAAGTATATAGGTGGGAGTCGGGTAGGTGTCAGGTTACAGTATTGCGTGTAGAATAGGTGGGAGTAGGCTAGATTTGAGGGTGCATTAGTATAGGTATATAGGTTGGAGTCGGGTAGGTGTCAGGGTACATTACCTACCGTGTAGAATAGGTGGGAGTAGGCCAGGTCTGAATGGGCATCAGTATGTGCAATATACAGTAGGTGGGATCAGGGTAGTTATGTGGGTGCATTAGTGTGAGTAGTGTAGATGGCAGTAGGGTAAGTATGATGGTGCATTAGTGTAGGTATATAAGTGGAAGTCGGGTAGGTGTTAGGGTACATTACCTCCCGTGTAGAATAGGTGTTAGCAGGGCTTGTCTGAATGGGCATCAGTATGTGTAATATACAGTAGGTGGGATCAGGGTAGGTATATGGGTGCATTAGTGCGAATAGTATAGATGACAGTAGGGTAGGTATGTGCATTAGTGTAGGTATATAGGTAAGTGTAGGTTAAACTCTATTACAGAGATATGTAGGCAAAGAGCACATAAAGAATTGAAGGCTGTGGGAGAGCCTGAATGGGTGCGGTAGGGATTTCAGTAAGCAGGTAGTGGCAGGGTCTTCTAGGTGAGAGTGAGAGGTATTTCAATAATAAATTCCAGGACTTTATGTACAGTATGTATGGAAGCCAAAGACAGTCGCCACATGCTCTATTGTTGTTTGACTGTTTATATAGCACAAAAGTATTATTTATTTCTTCAATGTACTGTGCTGTATGTCCATTGCTTGGTTCCTAAACCAATTCCCATAGATTTACAATATTCATTTTAAAAGAAAGATTTCAGGCTAGGACAGTAATACATCCAGATTGTTTTTTTACATTTTGTGGCCAATTAGAATGTCCTGACATACAGAGTAACAGAATATTGTTTCATTACAACATGGATATGCTGAACTGGTGGCCAATCATTTCCATTGTGCCTATAGAAGAGACTCTTTACAACCTGCCCCCTGTATTAGAGCCACAGCAGCCATTTGGAAGATGGGGGGGATGGAACTAAAGAAAGAGATGTCAGAGTAAAAAAGAGGAACTTGCTCACCTGCTACAATAAACATTACTCCAGACGTCAGGGTGATGTTAGCTTTGGCCGAGTCTTCCATACTGCCGATCCTGATGCATTTCAAGGCAAAGATTGAGATGAGTAAACCGATTGCCCCGAGTACAATCCCTACAATCATCAATGCTCGGACAGCCTGGAACATAGCTGTAATGGAGAGAAGTATTCACATAAGCCGAGAATCACGGAATTGTGGTGCATGATGTTGGATCAGATTCTGAAAATTCCTTTGGAACATTGTAGCATAAGATGATTGTTTAGTACATACTGTACTCTTCATATGATTATAGCAAATTCATACCTTAATGACCTTTTTATTAAAGTTTCTTTTTTAATTACCCAAAATATTACTTAATTGGAGGATCGGTGACATTGTTTTTGTGTCAATGAATCTCCAAAACACTATGGGATAAATTTGTTAAATGTCAATTTTAATCGATTTAAAATCGATCAACATCAATGTTGTGTTTCTGGGGCTAAATCAAACAATTAGTAACACTTAAAAAGAAAAACAAAAAAATGTCTGTTAGTAAATGTGTGATTTAGTCCCAGAAACACAACATTGATGTTGATGATTTTACATTTAAAAAATTACCTTTAGTAAATATACAGAATATCCCATAGGTAGTTTTGGAAACTCCGTATTACTTGTCCTAAGTTGGAAACTCTTATTCTAGTTGTATGGGTTTTTTAACTACTTTTTTATATTGGAAAAAAATATGTGGCATCCAGTTAAGATTATTGTTTTAGAAAGATTAGAAAATTGAAAATATAGTAAAGCAGAGTCTATTAATGGAGTTACAACTTTATTATAACTTATTGGCTTGTCTGCTCTGTGCTCTTTAGTTTACCAAATACATAGCGCTGACTTTTAGCTGACTTCTACTCATATTATTTATGGCTTTTTATCGTCAGGTAAAGCTGTTTCATTTCTTGTCTTAGGTAAATACATACGGGCCCATCAACTAAGAAATGCTCTTTGATTGTATAAATACTTTTTGTATGTTACTATGTTTAAGAGAAGTAGGAAAGGTAACCAATGTCTGTATTAAAAGGCACAAGAAGGCATGCGCAAAACTATACAGCAAAGTAATCCAATGGGTGAAAACATATTGAATGCTGTAAATATCAAACAAAATCAAAACTAGAATAATAAAGGCACCAAAAGTCAGTTTTCTTTTTATACAACATATATATGGCTGAAGAAAAAAACAAATATAGGACTAATATGTGTTCCACAAAGAAAAGGTGGTGTAATTATATGAATTATGTAGCATCTCTAATACAAATGGAGGATTACAGGTATTATGGAAAGTTAGAGAACATTAAAATATTTCTAAATAAAAAAACTAAGATAATAATTTCTTATTCAAATTCCATTTTCATTGGGTTTCGGTTGGAAAGAAATAGCACAGAAGTAAAAGGAAATAACTGATAAGGCCTGGCACACCTGAATCACTGGTGATAAGATATGTTCTGCTTCTGTACAACACAAGTCCAGGCACACAACTGGGGTGCTATCTTTTATCAGTGCTCATACATTAAAACCATTAACCCATTCAGTAACTACAGATATAACTAATCAAAGGAAAACCCTACATTCCTCGTTCATGTCATATTCTAGCTAAAATCTTTCTTTCAGGAACTTAGCATTCCATTCATATAACAGATACCACATATGAAGTAGTGTTTGCCCATTTTCCACCCAACTGTAACAACTAGAGATGTGTGCTGACCCCCGTGTTTGGTTTTGGTTTCAGAGACAGATTTCAAATAAAAAAAAAAAATAGATAAAAAGTTTTTAAAAACAGCTAAAATCATGTAATTTATGCAATCCGGGACCCAAAATTTGGACATAAAGTCCAAATTCTGAACCATGAAAAGATCACAACCGCGACTCGGATTTATCTGATTTCAAGAAATTTGGGTGATTTTGGATTTCTGGAGAACCGAACCGCACATCTCTAGTTCCAACCATGTTCGACCACACACAGCATGTAAAAGAAATAAATCTTCTAACTATTCATACTGTATAATGTTGTATAGAAACAAAAAAATAAATCTGTGCACCAAAACCAAAATAAAATCATTTAATTTCTCTATAGTAACTCTTCACAAATGATAACACCCAATAGATGTTACTGTGTCGTTAATACAGTATGTTTGCCTGTAATAGTTTAGAAACTTACTTATGTTAGACTGTTAAATACAGTACACACACATACATATAGCATTGATGTACAGTATTGTTAATGTACTGTCAACATATTTAAAATATGATAAAGACTCTTCTGTGCACTTATTCTATATTCATGGTTACAAATGTCTGCTGACTGTAAAATACAAAAAATTATATATTTATAGTTTTATACATTATTAATACAAATATATATTTTTTTTAATTTAAGAGGACCTGGTAACCCGAGGATGGTAAAGTAGGGTCGGCACTCCGTGAGTCCTGAGCTCTGTCTTACGCAGCTCCTCCAGAGACCCTGGTACTGAAACACGGCAGTGACTGGGTTATCATAGAGATCCTGCGTGCTCCACATATCCAGACCTGTGGATGCGATGATGCCAGCGAAGCCCAGGGCTGCGAGGAAGAAACCCATCGTTTGGCACATTGTAACCGACATTGAAGACTGTTGAAGGTCCCAGCTAGCTGTGTCTGCTGCTTCTGATCTACTGGAGTCCCTTTCTGAAGGACAATTCTAATCACCTTTTCTGCTAGAGCTTTGTTTGCTCAATATGTTTTCATAAGATAGCTCAGTTTCACCCGCGTTGTGGGTAGCGTGTGGTCAAGTTTCACATGGCACTGAAAGCTGAATGGAGCTGTGGGTAGCAGAAACGATGACATCATAGCCACCTCGGTTTCTGTATCGACCAACCCTTTTACTGTTTTGTGCGTGTTCTTCATAGTTAATTTCTTGTTGTTCTATGTTCATGCTCAATTACGCTTAATTACGCCGGTATGTAATTACGCCGATAACAGCTGTCCTTTGCGATAGTCTCGGATAGAGGAACTTCTTGGATTACCACCCAGAAGTCCCTCTGGTGTCCTTGTTTGCATGCACAGAAAGATCCCTCTCAGGGGCATCCCAAAAAAAATCCCGTAGGCTTCTATAGGGTCTGAAGATAGCGTTACCCATCAGGACAAGCACAGGAATGCATCGCATTTCAGTGCTTAGTACATTTGAGAAATGTGGTAAAACCCCTGAAAACTGCATTTTACCATATTTAACGGCATTTTACAGTATTTCTCAAATGTACATCGGGAAAGCTGTCCTTTGCAATTTTAATTGCATTTCGAAGTACATACCAGCTTAATGAACGCCGCTATGTAATCGATAAGAGGCAGGATGTACCGCATCACGGACATTCTGCTCATAATATTCAACTAATATAGCAAAGGAAACAAACAAATGCAAGTACTGTATAACAAACAAGGAATGCCATAATTACAGAAGTCATATATAAATGTAAAAATCTTACCTTTCCATTTTAAGCATAATACCAATAAACACTGACATGAGTGTATAGTTCCCAGTCAATGCTAATCTCAAACTTAAAACTCAAAATTGGTCTCTGATTAAATGCTGCAGCTTTGAATCCAGATTAAGCCTAAACAGTACAGGAAACAAAGTTCCAGAGGGATTCTATATAAAAGCTCTTATTTAGCATATTACATAATACTATGTGACAAACAGCAAAAGGCATTTAAAGTTTTTTTGATAGTAAGAGTAACACAATAAAATGTCTACTTAGCAGATAAAGCTAATAGGCTGAGTAAATATGTAATTTAGCGTAATCAACTTTTAAAATACTTTGCAGTTCCAAAACTAATTATTTATGTAACACCTGACAAAACCAATATAATAAAGTTATAAAACACAAAGTCCTATAAAAAATGTTGCTACAGAAGCAATTGCAGAAATATTTAATCAGTGCAGAATATCACCATGCAATATTCGCACAATGGCTCGGACCACCCTCTAATGGTCAATCAGGACAGTCATAATGTTGTTTATTATAATGTTTACAGTGGGATTTTTTTTACTTAACTTTTTTTTTTTATTATTCAGTAAGGAACAACAGAAAAAAAGGCACAAAAATTGTACATTTTGAAATGTAAAGTCATGAAAGGAAAAAAAAAATAAAGCAATGATACAGAGTATTTCAACAATGTCACAAATTGCAACATAATATTTGTTTTAAAATGGTCAAAAGGTATATATGAAATTGGGCGCCAAACATATGTGAATAAATTATACAAGCAATGTGACTCCTTGGGTCATACCCTTAGTAGTTTAACAAAACAATTGACTGTTAAACAATCCTTTGCAAGGGGAAGCAAGTATCACAGCTTTCACCCGGTCGCACAGCGGATCACTGACACCATTATGGCTATGCTAGTATAGTGTCCAATATCCGCAATTAATTCAGTGGGTTTTACACTGTTAATTAAGGTCCTGTATCCCCGGTACCAAATTCCACCTTGGTTTCATTTTAACCGAAGAGCCATTCCTCGGCTGTAACAGGACGTGAAAAAACCCTAATTATTGGCCTACAAATTGCCATTGTACCCACTGTCCACTTAACCACAGATATGTGGACAAGCAGTAGTGGGCATACTAAAGATTACATGACTGTGACAGCCCACTGGGTGGGTGAATTGCCTTCAGCAGAAGCAGTATCTAAACAAACAACGCCAGCTCATTAAAAGGCAGGCTACTCTGTGCATCACTGGATTCAATAAGAGGCATTCCTGCTGATGACCTCTTAGAAAAACTAAGATATGTCATAGAAACATGGCTTACCCCACTTTGGGGTAAATTTACTAAAGTGGGAATTCTATTAAGTAGTGATGTTGACCATAGCAACCAATCAGATTCCAGGTATTATCTTCTAGAAGGTGCTAGATAAATGAGAAGTAGAATCTGATTGGTTGCTATGGGCAACATCACTTCTTAATAGAACTCTCATCTTAGTAAGTTTACCCCTTGGACTCTCCTCAGGATTTGTGATTTCTGATAACGCCACAAATATGGTGAAAGCATTACAGCTGGGTGAATTTCAACACATCCCCTATTTTGCTCACATAATCAACTTAGTGGTGCAGGATTGTTTAAAAAATGATAGGGGTGTGCAGGAGATGCTGTCTGTGGCCCAAAAAATTTCGGGACATTTTCGGCATTCAGCAACAGCATGCAGGAGATTACAGCACCTCCAAGAAAAGTTTAATTTGCTCTGCCATCAACCTAAGCAAGAGGTGGTAACAAGGTGGAACTGCACTCTTTATATGCTTCAGCGGATGGAGGAACAGCAAAAGTCATCCATAGCTACTGTACAGTATACAACAAGCCATGACATTGAGAGAGGAGGGGGAATGTACCTTAGCCCAGCACAGTGGAGAGTAGTTTCTGCCTTGTGCAAGGTGCTCAAACCATTTGAGGTAGCCAGGGCTGCAAAGAGCTGCACAGGGCCCGGGTGAAGGGGGCATGGCCATGCCCCCTTCAGAAAAAAAACATTGTTACTCAGTGCTGTGCACTAGGGAGGGGGGCG
Organism: Taudactylus pleione; assembly: GCA_031769625.1. Classification (NCBI taxonomy): domain Eukaryota; kingdom Metazoa; phylum Chordata; class Amphibia; order Anura; family Myobatrachidae; genus Taudactylus; species Taudactylus pleione. The sequence continues at coordinate 3,644,966 of JAUIMM010000467.1, forward strand.
CTCTGAGCCCCTCAGCCCAGCACATATCCAGGGGGGGCCCACAGGCAGAGGAGACTGCAGATAAGCAGTCTTCCTTTGCAGCCCAGCACACAGCAGCATATGCTGGGCAGCTGACAGGGAGGAGAGGGTGGCATCAGACCCTGGGCCCCCGCTGGGCCCCTTCAGCAAGCTCAGGCCCAGGTAATTAGTACCCGCCCCCCTCTCGGCACCCCTGAGAGTAGCCACATGTGAAGTGAGTGCTGACACTGCTAGCTTGAGTAAGGTGTTACCCCTAATTAGGCTTTTGGAAAATCAGATGGAGAAATTGAAGAAGGAGATTAAACAAAGTGAATCCACAAAGTATGCCGGATCATTTGCTTTGCCAGGATCCACGGGGGGCCAATATCTTGAAATCTGATCACTACATTTTAGCAGCCATGCTTGATCCTAGGTTTAAGTTGTGTGCTGTGTTTTTCTTTCCAACTGACCCAGATCTTAAAAGATACAAAAAGCTCCTGGTGAGCAAGTTGACAGCTCAAGTGACACATGTCACTATGATGTCTCCTCATTCAGTTTCTTCAGCAGCAGCCAGAAAAAAATGCAGCTTTCCCAAAAGACCCAGTTGTGATGCAGATAAGTCAACCCAACATTTTAACATCTGGTCAGGTCTAAAAGAATTGCCCAACATTAGTGATACCTCTACAATAACTCCATCTGATAGGATTACCATCCAAAGAATGGAGGATTATTTTCATGACACCATACAAATAGACATGTCACAGAGTCCCTTCGAGTTCTGAAAGGAGAAAAAGACAATTTAGAGGCCCTTGTACAAACTGGGATTGCATTATTTAAGCTGCCCACCCTCCAGTGTATACTCAGAGAGTTTTCAGCACAGTCGGCAACCTTGTGAGTGAACGGCATAGGAGGCTACTTCCTCAAAATGTGGAAAATATGATGTTCATCAAAATGAACTGGAAATTCCATGAGGAAGACCTTTCCCTGCAATTACATCACAGTACAGAGACTTCTGTAATGGTGGATTCCAGTGGGGATTAATTAATATTGTGTGAGGATGATGTACACATTGATGATGGTGACATCTTGCTACTGTAGAGCTGTTTTCTTAAGCCATTTGGTAGCTTGTTTTGTGGGGGCCCAAACAAATCAAGCACTTCAGCCACAAAAGTGGCGGTCCCTGTAGCTGAAGTGCTTGGTTTGTTAAAGTGTGCATGTCCTGTTTAATATCCAACATAAGGGTGGGTGAGAGGGCCCAAGGACAAATCCATCTTGTGCTAACTTTCATTTCTGCCACTGCTGTGTGGCAATGTTTCATAGATGTGCTTTAAACTGCTGTGTCTTTGCCGCTGCTCTGTTGCTTAGTAACCAGCCAGCTCACTGCAGCCTCTGGCCAATATTGTGAGCTCTGATGTGGTCTAAATTGACTGCAAATGACTGGAAATTAATGTTATTAAGGTTAATAATACTCTAGGAACAAAAAAAGCCCAAATTATGTGATTTTTTTTGTAAATTTTTGTAAAAACCGAAGTTCAAAACCAGTCACGGTGGTTTGGCAAAGCCAAATTCAAAGCTGGACAATGAATCAGAGCCAAATCCAAATCCACCAAAACTGGTCCGGTGCTCATCTCTACATGACACTAGCACTGAGAGGCAGCTATGTTAAACACTTAAGCTCATTGGAGGAAACATATTGTTTGCATTTGGGCCCTCAAGTCCCTGGTTCCCTCCACTCCAACATTCAACCATTTAGCATGTTTTGTGACCTGACAGTGTTTCCCACATCATCACAGCTATGCTTGTCGCTGCCCAACCACACTGTCTGGGCCTGAGGGAAGCTCCTCTGTAGCTTAATGCAAGTTTTTTTCTTTTGTTTCTTATGCAAATTGCCAGCATTTACTCGAGGTCAGTTTTGGTGTATAAACATAATCTGCCGTCATCGCCTCGGTTTAGAAATTACAACCCGCCATGGTGTGTTCTATATGGAGGTGGTTTCTATTTAAATCACTGTGGATTATAAATTATGCTATTAATTTAATGGTGCTTTTATGGAATCAACATTCAATTGACATAATAGAAACAGACAGCTAGCTACTTTTACTTGGTTTTTTGAGGAATTTCAGTGGAGAAGGAGAAATTTATAGGAATGTAGTAAGAGAAAGATACGAAATAGTAAATATAAAGTGATTGCTAATTGTAGTGACTTTTTTCTTTAAGTTGTCTGTGTTAGTTGTCTGTGTTAGTTGTATGTTTGTGTTTTCTATCTAGTTTAATATTTTTGTTTGTGTATTTCTGTTACAGTCCAATGATGTCTGGTGAGAGACAACATAATAATCTATAACCCAATAATATGAAATTACGGTCAGTCAATCTTACCTGTCAAAATAAATTCCTTTACCAGCAATTACACCTGTATGAGCATAGTTATTTTTTAGGGTGTGTTTGCTGACGGTTTTACAGCATTTTGCAAAGCCCTGTTTGATAAATCAGGGGTTTCTACTCTATTCTTTTCATTGGTCTAAAACATTTGTGGTGCTTTGATAGTCAATTCTATTCTATTTTACAGTGTGGTTTCTTGCAGTTTTATGTCGGTCTTGGCATTAGTAAATCGCCGGGTTAATAAACAGCCGAGATTTTTAACACACTAAATTTACTAATTAAGTTAGCTCTATGTCCTGAAAGGGAGATATGGGCCACAACTGGGATGTTTTGGAAGTGCTGGTTTAATTGGCTTGCAATTGTTATTAACCAGTTGTTTTTATGCTTTATTTTGGCACAAAATTACCTGGCTATTATTAGCTGACTATGTCATTAGCATGAACCTTGTTTGATTTATGAAGTGCCCTCAGTTACTCTATATAACTGGGTGTGTGCTGAGCACAATCTAGGGGAAAGTTCTGCGCATACAGTAGGTATGAAATACTCAGGCAGAGAGCTAATAATACAAAATGTTAATTGAAAAAAAATGCTATTTATTATTCCCAGCTGAAGTTGCCATATTGCAAGTGAGTCAGGTTATATACAAATTTTCTTCATTTAAAGGTGATAACCACTCAAATTGTTTTTTTTTTATCCTACAATGTATAAGATAATTTACAAACATCATTATTAGGTTTTCTGATCATTATAGCATTAAGCATTAACTATTTGCTAGAGAGCAATTTTAAAGAGTAATGGTAGTCCTCAGTGTCTGTCTCATTCTATTGGAGTGAATTTGGAAGGGAGGAAGAATTAAGGGATAAGAATTCTATTTTTTATAAGAATTATATAAATCAGCTGAAATTTCTAGCTCACAAGTATAAAGGTTTCAAATAACTTTAATATGTATTTTCCTATAGGAAAGCAGCAAATTGTGTTGGCTCCTCTTTTTGTAAACACTAAATATATCAGAGCACACTAGATCTAATAAAATTGCTTCAAATATTTCATGGATGGAACCAGTGACGGACTGGGGCAAGAAGGGCCCACTGGGGGATCCAGTGGTAGGGGCCCATGCTTAAAGGGTCTAGTAAGCCACCAGAGAGGGTTTGATCAGCCACCACAGAGGCTTGGCTAACCATTAGGCGCATATTGACATAGTGTCTATAGAAGTTCATCAAGCACCCATGTTTATCAGTGGTCCTGCTCCACCAGGTAAGTGATCCCCTAATAGAGTAACAATTTATAAGGTGAATGCACAGTCTGGAACCTGACCCCTAAAGGAGAGAGTGAGCACTCAGGCATTGGGGCCCACCAGGGATTTCCCCTGTACCCCTGTGTGTCAGTCCAACCCTGGATGGAACTTATAGAGGGAGCAGACACTTGACATCTTACACAGTGTCCTGATACACCAGACAGGCCTTGATGCTAGAGTGCAGTGACATAATTTTGTATTCAAACATGGAAGCATCTCCCAATGACATAATTTCCTGTCTGCCATATATAAATAACAGGTGCAGATCTAAGGGTTTGTCAGACCACCATTTACTGTATATTCTGCAGGTTATTGGTGAGTGGTTGCATTTTCTAAATCACTGCTGCTATTTATATAGCAGTTCATACGTAGCTCCAGGGTAATATGTATAGTTGACATTACATATGCCTAAATTAGCGATTATACATGTTTATACTCCTCTATTTAACATACATTTCTGTTGTTTTTTCCTGTATTCCTGCCAAAGTATAGATGGTTGTAAATATCGAGAAGAATAAATGCAGGAAAATGTAATATAACAGGCATATAGATATTCCTATGTTTATCCCTAAACCAAAAGTTTAATATGCTAGTAAAAAAGTACAAGCCAAAGCAAAAGCAAAAAGAACACTATGGGAAACAGCTGACAATCTCAACAATGGATCGGATCATGACATGACAGGCTATCATCCAACCGCTGGTGACCTACTCAACCAAGTACATTCAGGGCAAATGCCACCATTATGCAAACTTACGTGGTCTATATAGGAACCAATGGTTAGGGAGTGCCTCTACGATGCTCCCACCGAGTTATGTCCACTATCATGGAAGAGTAGCAGCCAAAACATCTGCTGACATACCTGGAAAACTAATTATACTTTTCATTTATTTTCTCAATAAAAAACCACCATCTATGCTCTGAACGTGACCAAAAATGTGCAATGTGAACTACTGTGATGTGCTAGTGCTGCATTTCATACATTGCTGTCATTGGGGGGAATTCAATTGTTTTTGTGCGCTGATCGTGCCTTATCCCCGATTTAAACTGATGGGGCGATATTCAATTGTTTTTTTTTCTCGCATGTCGCACCCAAATAGACTGGGTTTAGCTGCGTAAAGCAGCTAAACCTGTCTAAAGTCCTGGTTAGCAGTTTGGGCATCCAAAACCAGCCCTTTTTGCCAATTTTTGCTTACTAACTCAGGAGGCTGCAAGCAGAAATCATGCCATCACGCCCATCGGCAGGAGTAATTGAATAGCTGCCGTGAGGCTCGCAATACTACTGCGGGTGGTGAAAACAATTGAATTCCCCCATTGTGTTCACTGGACAATTGCATTCATAATTACATCCATAATTATATTTGCAATGTTTTTTTTCTTTACTAGAAATCAGACATACTGTATATGCATTAATATATAATTGTAGAGTCCTTTGACTTACCAAAATATTGTTGTATTTGCTAAATTTTATTGGAGTCCTTACTTCCACCAAAAAATAACAGCTTCAAACAATAACAAAAACAGTGCATCACTAGTAATCAATATTTTAGTAAAAACATCTAAACTAAGTTGATAATACACAAAAGAATGCCATGAACAACACCTTCATGAGTAAGATAATGAATAAGAACATCTATTTCATGTATTTACAGTACTGTACATTTAAATCCTAGTAAATGTAATATTTGTTATTATAATTTTATAAATATGTATATATTTTTTTAAGTTATATTTTATTTTATAAATATATATTGTTTTTTTTTCAAGTTATATTTTACATTTTACAGGTATATTAGAAATATAGTTTTCTATTTTTTTCCACAAAAAACAGCCAGCAAATTATCAACACTTACAGACAAATTTCACCAGTGGAATGTGTGAAATTTCACGGACAAATGCAGAACGAGGCAAGATGTTTTTGCAGAATGATTTTTTTTTTATTTCTCTAGCCTGTATTTAAAACTGTGGTCCTTGTGCTATTATGGTGTTTCAACATTATGTGATTAATCTGACATTCATAGGCACTTTACTAGAAATTAAATCAGTTTACTATTCCAGAAACACAATGTTGTGAGAAAGGTTTTAACTCTTATTGCAGTAAAACTTTAGCATTAGATATTTCTTTTCATTAATACTATTGTATGTTCTAGAGCAGAGATCACCCTTTGTCTATGTGCACATTTCTGTGTTATCAATGCATATTTGCATTGTCATTACAGAATATTATGTTAGCTCTGCTTACGTAAAGCATAATTATAACAAAAGTAATGAATAAAATTCCAACCATAGGCCACATTAAATTTCAAAAGTTATGTATAAATGAATAAAAAAATATTGAAAACAACATTTTTTTAAATAAAAAAATTTAATTCTCAGTAATTAGTCAATTGAAACTTACAATGGTTATAGCATAATTATATGTTTTAGGTTTAATTGAAACAATACTTAATTTAAAATAATTACTTTCATGAAAAAAGTCTTTCTGAACAAAACAAGGTAAGACGTGTAACTTGTTTTAAACGTAAATAAAAATGAATGAATAAACAAGCTTTATTTGATTTGGCCAGCAGGGGCGCAGTCCCATTGGAATATATGGCAGATGTACTGTATCATTTTAACTGTAACTCAAGTTTTCAAGCAGTAAAGTAACTCTGATTAGTCTGGCAAAACAGTTATGCAGTGTTTTCCATGCTGATTATTTAATTAATATATATATATATATATATATATATATTGTACTGTATATTTACAATAATACAAAATTGAATAGATAAAGCAATAGTCCGATATTTGTAAATCTTATATTCATTATGGAGACAATTAAATTACCAGCTTGGCCAGGATGTGCCATTCCAGAATGGTACATCACTTCCAGCAACATTGCTAGACTTTCCTAGCATACCATAGAGGTGCGCAAAAAAACTAGTGATATTTGGCCTACCGTAATAGGCAAATGTACTGCTGAATGTCATGGGATGTTCGGCGAAACATCACCTCTAATTGAATCAGACCCCCCCATGAAAGGGTAATTCTTTACCATTACCATATTTTTTTGCAATATTTGGCACTCAAAAAACATCAATAATTCTATAAAAAAAGGGTCTTATTTTCAATATGATCAATAAAACCAGACATAGCAAACAGTAAAACAAATGGAAGAAATGCATCTCTCACCAGGTAATCCAAGAATAGTGAAGTATGAACGGCATTCAGTATAGCCAGAGCTATCTCTCATGCAGGATTGCCATAAACCCTGGTAATTAAATGTCTCAGTCACCGGATTATTATAGAGGTCCTGGGTGCTCCATTGATTCATAACAGTGGCTGCTGTTATAGCAGCCACCCCAGCAGCTGCAAGCAGGAATCCCAAGCACTGGCAGAGTGCTAAAGCCATGGTAGCAGCCTGTTTGTGGACCCACCAGTTTAGGTTGTATAAAGACGTTAGTGCAATTAGTGATAGAGCTCTTGGGATGTTATATTGTTACAATTGCTGTATTATATATGTCATATTTGGAACAGGCCAGCAGCAGGCATGGAGTTACCGCCCCAAGCCTAATCTAATGCTGGCAGGTAAGTGTGTCTTTCAGTACCAGGTAGCTATTGTTGTATCAAACCCTTTGTGTTTACCCAGCAAAAAGCCTGTTTTCTCCACCCTAAATATAATCGTGACTAAGTCAGCTTACTAACGAGTGGAGGGCAAGAGGGAATTTCTTGAAGCCTAAATTTGTGGGAGATTGGAATATTGTTTTGCATGATGAACATGCCTTGTAGATGTATATGTAGGTAATAAATATGTACCAATAATAGATTACCTACATTAAACATTTTAAATGATTGGGGTCAATAAAGACAGGATTTAGGTTTTTACCATTTCTTGCCACATTTGTTAAAATGCCACCATCGCTAAAATCTCATCTGTATCACAGAAATTTTCTTTTTTAGAGATGAGTGGTTCAGATACTGTTGAAAATGACAGTACCAAATTTTACCAATCTGTGCCAGAACTTGGATTGACCCTCAAATTGCCCGCTCACTGCAGATCTGGAATTGCTGCAACATTGGAATCTTGTGAGCTTCATATACACTGCATTGTCTATAAATATCACTTCATTCTAGTGATGGCCATCATTTTGTGCTGGGGATTAGGTAAGGGAGAGTCCAAAGTCTACAGCACTCAGCAGTGCAACCATTAAAAAAATTATAGAAATTTTAATTAAGACATTGCAATATTGAATATAATTAATTATTTATGAACCATTCATTGAAATGGAATAACAGCTCTGTAGAGTAGGAAGTTGTGAATCAAGTATGTATTGTCTACCACTGTACAATGAAAAGTGGTAACATTCCACTATGGATGTTACGGGGAAAGTGCAACAGGATGAGGGGGATATTTGTGGAGCTGACACAGGCACTAATGAGGATCTTAATGACGAGGATGTTGTTTGTGTAAGTGAGGCACCAGTGGAAACAGTTCTTGCCCGTAAAAAGAAGAAGTCAATTGTCATCTCTTTTGTGTGGAATTATTTTTATCCAAATCCGGACAATAATTGTCTGGTCATCTGTAGGTTTATAAAGCCACAGTAAGTAGAGGTAGGGACTTTAACAATCTAGGAACCTACTCCCTGTCACATCATTTGCAGCACATTCATGAAAAAAGTATTTGTCAAAATCAGATACTGGTGCTAAAAAAGTAACAAGCAGTCCAGCGTCAGTTAGCTCCATTCTCTCTGCTAGATCCAATCACCAGCAATTTCCACTATGAACACCTTCATCATCAATATCCTGAATAATGATCAGAAGTAGTCCTGCATCTAATTTGATAAAGCTAACTGAGTCCTCCCCTATCCAGGATTGCTGACAAGAATCCTTGAGTGCTAGGCCTGCTGCTACTGCTGGGGGTGTATCTTCATCCCAGAAGGGACCAAGAAGACTACTATTAGTAGTAGTTTGAAAAAAATTGAATATGAAACAATCCTTTGATAGAAAAAGCAAGTATGACAGCTGTCACCCAGATGTACAGCAGATCACTGACACCATAACAGGTATGCTAGTATTAGATCTGCGTCCAATATCCGTCATTAATGCAGTGGGTTTTACACAGTTAAATGAGGTCCTGTGTTACCCGTTACCAAATCCCATCTAGATTCCAATGCAAGGCATTTAATGCAAGTGGTGGAATACAGGCATTATGGAAAGTTAGAGAACATTAAAGTATTTCAAAATAAAAAACTAAGATAATAATTTCTTATTCAAATTCGATTTTTGTTGACGGTTTCGGTTGGAAAGAAATAGCGCAGAAGCAAAAAGGTAATAACTGATAAGACCTGGCACACCTGAATCACTTGTGATAAAGACATGTTGTGCCTGTGTACAACACAAGTACAGGCACACAACTAGGGTGCTATTTTTTATCAGCGCTCATACATTAAAACCATTAACCCATTCAGTAACTACAGATATAACTAATCAAAGGAAAACCCCACATTCCTCGTTCATGTCATATTCGTAGCTAAAATCTTTTTATAGGAGATTAGCAGTCCATTCATATATCAGTTACCACATATGAAGTAGTGTTTGCCCATTTCCCACCCAACTGTTCCAACCAGAAATGTGTGCTGACCCCTGTGTTTTAGTTTTGGTCTTGGATCTGGATTTTTAAAAAAAATAGATAAAAAGTTTTTGCAAACGGCTAAAATCATGTAATTTATGCAATTCAAAACCCGAAATTTGGACTAAAAATCTGAATTCTGAACTGTGAAAAAATCAGAAACGCGACTCGGATTTACCCGGATCACCTCGAGATCAAAATAGTGACTCGGATTTACCCGGATCACCTCGTGATCAAAATAGTGACTCATATTTATCCGGATTGAAGAAATTCGGGTGGACTAGGATTTCTGGAGAACCGAATCGTAAATCTCCAACCATGTTCTTCCACGCACAGCAACTAAGAGAAATACATCTTCTAACTATTTATATAATGTTATAAAGAAACAAAACAAAAAAAAGAATCTGTGCACCAAAAATCAAAATAAAATAATGTAATTTTTTCACAATTGATAACACCTAATAGATATTACAGTGTTGTTAATATGTTTGCCTGTAATAGTCCAGAAACTTACTTATGTTAGACTGTTATATACAGTATACACACACACACACACACACACATACTGTACATATAGCATTGATATACAGTATTGTCAATATTGTCAGTATTGTCTACATATTTAAAATCTGAAAAAGTCTATTCTGTGCAATTATTCTATATTCATGGTTACAAATAATTGCTGACTGTAAAATAAATAAAATATTTATTTATACATTGTAAATTTAATAAGAGGACCTGGTAACCCGAGGATGGTAAAGTAGGGTCGGCACTCTGTGAATCCTGAGCTCTCTCTTACGCAGCTCCTCCAGAGACCCTGGTACTGAAACACGGCAGTGACTGGGTTATCGTAGAGATCCTGCGTGCTCCACATATCCAGACCTGTGGATGCGATGATGCCAGCGAAGCCCAGGGCTGAGAGGAAGAAACCCATCGTTTGGCACATTGTAACCGACATTGAAGACTGTTGAAGGTCCCAGCTAGCTGTGTCTGCTGCTTCTGTACTGGAGTCTGATCTACTGGAGTCCCTTTCTGAAGGACAATTCTAATCACCTTTTCTGCTAGAGCTTTGTTTGCTCAATATGTTTTCATAAGATAGCTCAGTTTCACCCTCGTTGTGGGTAGTGTGTGGTCAAGTTTCATATGGCACTGAAAGCGTTATGGAGCTGTGGGTAGCGGAAACGATGACATCATAGCCACAAGATTATGGCATCACCGCCTAGTGTCACAACCCCGGTTTCTGTATCGACCAACCCTTTTACTGTTTTGTGTGTTCTTCATAGTTCCTTTCTTGTTGTTCTATGTTCACGCTCAATGTATAATAGACACCAGAACAACATAGCAAGCATCCTACCAGCTTTTCTTGTTCATATATGAGCAATTTGTCACAGAATATATATAAAAAAATAAAAAGATGAGTGGAAGTATGTTCATGGAAAGTGGACAAAGGGAAAAGTTTTTGGTAGAAATACGAAAAAAACCCTACAAATGAATACAATATAAAACTAACATATATAACATATAATATACAACTGATATAGCAAAGGAAACAAACAAATGTAAGTATACCAATCAGAAGGAATGCCATAATTGCAGGAGAAAGTCATATATAAATGTAAAAATCTTACCTTTCCATTTTAAGCATAATACCAATAAACACTGACATGAGTGTATAGTTCTCCCAGTTAATGCTAATATCAAACTTAAATCTCAAAATTGGGCACTGATTAAATGCTGCAGCTTTGAATCCAGATTAAGCCCAAACAGTACAGGAAACAAAGTTCCAGGGATTCTACATAAAAGCTCTTATTTAGCATATTACATAATACTATGTGAAAAAGAGCAAAAGGCATTTAAAGTATTTTTGATAGTAAGAGAAACACAACAAAATGACTACTTAGCAGATAAAGCTAATAGGCTGAGTAAGTATGTAATTTGCCATAATCAACTTTTAAAATACTTTGCAGTTCCAAAACTAATTATTTATGTAACACCTGACAATACCAATATAATATAGTTATAAAACACAAAGTCCTATAAAAAAAATGTTGGTACAGAAGCAATTGCAGAAATATTTAATCAGTGCAGCATGTCAACATGCACAATGGCTCGGACCACCCTCTAATGGTCAATCAGGACAGTCATAATGTTGTTTATTATTATGTTTACAGTGGGATTTTTTTTCCTTACATTTTTTTAGAAGATATGTGAACCTGGGAAATGGGTGTGAATGGGAAAAAAAGGTTCAACTTTACATGAGTATGTTAGTATATATGATTTGTTTTATACAGTAGGTCTTTTTATATCATTAGAAAGATTATTTTAAACATTAACAGGGCTGACTATTCCACTCCATATTACTGAAAGGATGCTGGTTTTCATTTTTTTTGTGTTTAGAGGATGATGAATAATAATAACAAAGATCCACGGGTGCACTTAGAGGGGGATATATATTGCCCAGAACACCACCTTCCTGTGCACATTATTCTCCAGTACACCACCACCGCTGCAGCCCATGCTGCCTGGTGTTCACTTCTTTTTATTTATGACCCTAAAAGCCACGGTCATTGTAGCACTTTCCAGAAACCAGAATTCCCCAATGTCTGCACTCTATGGGGCATATTCAATTGGGTGCGAGAATAGCAAAGATCCCGCACCTGCGGAGTTTTGCCTGCAGGTGCGGGATTTTTGCTATTCAATCAGGAGTGAGGTTTTTGACTTTTTGCACACCGGGAGGTTTTTTTTTAGCGCTCCTTCAGAGCATGACTAATTTTTCCTAGAATCCCCAATTTTAGGAAAAAGGTTGGGAAATGCTCTGGTACCCTGGCGTCACCACTCCTAATGACAAAGCTTTTGGAGGTTTCCAATTAGCTTAATTAGTCAGTAATTACTCACCTTCCGAAGTGCTGTCTTCTGCATCCGGCGACGTGACCCGGACTCCAGCAGCAGTGGTGAGTATGTACTGTGTGTGAGTGTGTATGAGTGAGTATGAGTGAGTATGTGTGTGCATGAGTGTGTGTGCGTGACCCCCAGTGTATGTGTACCCCCCCAAGTTCAGTGTGCCCCCTGGAATGGGCGCTGGGAGAACTACATCTTCCAGCAGCCCTTGCCCCTCCCAACAGCCCCTGGAACCTCCCAGCAGCCCCTGGGACTCCCAGCAGCCCCATCTCCATTGAGAAGATAGAGGGGAGGCCACCAGGACCCGTGGAGAACATCAGAGACCCCCGGGCAGGTAAGTGCAGAATTTTTTTTTTAGTTACACTGCGCAGGGTTTTCAGAGCTGAAAACCCTGTGACCACTTTTTTTTAATTGGATACCGCGGGTATTGGGAGCGCACATACTCACGGTAATCCACAATTGGATGCAAGGGGCACAAGGTTTTTTCCTCGCTAAACCTTGCGCCCAATTGAATATGCCCCTATGATTTTCATTACTCACTGACACATTTTAAGATATCTACAGGTGGAGCTAATTATTTCATTTGTGATTCTGTGAGGAGACATGGAAAACGTGCACTTTTTGGGGTCCTGAGGACCGAGTTTGAGAACCTGTGACCTAGAGGAAACCCATACAAAGATGGGGAGAACATACAAACTTCACACAGATGTGAAGTTCACATCAGTGTCCATGACACTGGAACTGAGAGGCAGCAATGTTAAGGTTTATGGGTGGAAACATACAGTATAGTTTGCATTTGGTCAATCAAATCCCTGGATCCCTCTCCTCCACCATTCAACTATTTAGCATGTTTCGTGGTCAGACAGTGTTCCCCACCTCATCACAGATATAGTTGCTGGTGGCCAACCACATTGGCTGGGCCTGGGGAAAGCTGTCCAGCGAACATTTCTGTATCTTATTGCAAGCTTTATTTCTTTTTTTTTATGTCAAATTGCCAGCATTAACTAAATTTCAGTTTCTATGTCTAAACATAATCCGCCTGCAATCCCGGCGGATTAGAAATGACAACCTGCCATGGTGTGTTCTACATGGAGGTAGTTTCTATTGAAACCACGGTGGCTAATAGATTATTCTATTCAATTAATGGTGCTTTTATATAAACAACATTCAATTGACGTCATAGCAACATACAGCCTGCTACTTTTACTTTGTGGGTTTGTGAGGAGTTTCAGTGGAGAAGGAGAAAGTTATAGGAATGTAGCCAGAAAAAGATAAATAGTAAATATAAAGTGATTGGTAATTCTGAGGTTTTTTTTATTTTTATTTTTTAAATTTTATTTCTATTTGGGTTGGGTATGAGATGCCGGCGGTTGGGGTGCCGCTGGTCAGAATATCGACAGCGGCATCCCAACAGTGAAGATCCTGGCAGCAGTAGGTATAGTACAACTAAACCTAAACCCTACCATAACCCTAACCCTCCACCCCCCAGTGCCTAAACCTAACCTCCCCCCTAGTGCCTAAACCTAAACTCCCTCTCCCTGCACACTAACCCAAAGTCTCCCTACCCAGTGCCTAAACTTATCCTCCCCACCTAGTGCCTAAACCTAACCTCCCCCTCCCCGCGCCCTAAGCCTAACCCACCTCCCTTAATGCCTAAGCCTAACCCTCTCCCTAGTGCTTAACCCTCAACCTAACCCTCCTCTAATCCCCAATGCTTACCTTCAGGATACCGGCGGTCGGGATACTGGTGCCGGGATCCTGACACTGTCGGGATTCCGGCGTCGGTTTTTAGACCATCGGCATCTCACACGTTGGGATGCTGACTACGGCCCTCATTCAGAGCCGTACGCTCTGAGCAGAGCGCACGCTCTGAATGAGGGCCGGGCTCCATTTTCATGGAGCGTCCTCCTGGACGCTCGTATAGCTGTGGGTCACCACCCACAGGCTATACGAGCGTGCATTGTGATGGCCGCGATGGTCGAGACCATCGCGACCATCGAAATTGCGAGCCGGAGCCTGCGGTTGAGGTTTTCAACCGCAAGCTCCGGAGTGATTTTGGCTCTATCAGAGCCAAAATCACTCCGACTGACATCACTAGTGATGTCAGTGGGCCGGCTTCTGACAGGAGCCGATCCCGTGGGAACGCCCCCATCAGGGAGGCACGCCCCCGGAACGCCTACCAAAGGGGGCGTGCTGTCAATCAACATTGACAGCACGCCCCCTTTGATCGGACACAACGAGCGAAGGACTTTCCTTCGCTCGTCGCGTCTGGCGCATGCGCACGACGGAGCTCCCTCCGTCGTGCGCATGCTCAGTCCATAACATCGACCCACTTGCGAGCGGACAGCCGCTCGCGAGTGGGTCTGAATCAGGCCCTACATCCCATCTATTTGAGGTGTGTTTTCCTTTGTGTGTTTCTATTGTGTGTGAGTGTGATTTAGTTGTATGTTTGTATTTTCTTTCTTGTTTTATATATTTTTTTGGTATTTCTGTTACAATCTAATGATGTCTGGTGAGAGACATCATGATACTCCATAGCCAAATTAGATGAAATTACTGTCAATCAATGTTGCCTGTCAGAATCAATTCACATACCAGCAATCACACCTGTCTGACCAAAATAATATTTTAGGGTGTATTTGCTGAAGATTTTACAGCAGTTTACAAAACCGGCACTTGCTAAAACTATTCTATTCTTTCAATGGTCTAAAACATCGGTGGTGCTTTGATCTTCAATTCTATTCTATACTAAAGTGTGGTTCCTGTGCAGTTTTGTGGTGGTTTTGACATTAGTAAATCAGCGGGTTGCAAAACAGTTGAGATTTTGAACCCGCTACTTAGTAAATTTAGCCCTATGTCCTGAAGGGGAGATATAGGCCACAGCTGGGATGTTTTGGCAGTGCAGGTTTAATGGTTTGCAACTGTCTTCAGCTTACTTGCCTTATTTTTGGCCAAAACTTATCTGGCTATTATTAGACAACCATTTTGTTAGCATGAACCCTATTTGATGGATGATGGATCAGTTACTCTATATACTTGGTTTTGAGTTGCATGTAATGTTTTAAAACTTGTTTTAAAAAATTTACTAATGTAAAACTTAAATATTATACTCAGGATAAATAGTCCTTTCTATTTAGCAGAATAAAAGTTTTTACTTTTTATTCAATTTTTTTCTTACCTTTTATTTTTGCTTTTATTAGCTTTAACTTAAAGAAACCCTGAGGAAACCCTGATTAGTTTGTTGGCTCTACTTTTTGTCAACAACACTAATAGATTCAAAGCACACTAGATCAAATACAATTGCTTCACATATTTAATGGATAGAATCAGTGTGGGAATGGGGCAAGTAGGGGTCCTGGGGGAATGCTGTGGTAGGGGCCCATGCTTAAAGGGTGTGGTCATCCACCACAGACACTTGGCTAACTATTAGGCAACTCTTTGCATATTTGCTATAGAAGTTTACCAAGCACCCCTGTTTATCAGTGGTTCTGCTCCACACGGTAACTGACCCCCTAATAGAGTAATAATGTATCATTTGAGTCTACAGTCTGGAATCTGACCCCTAGAGGAGGGATTGGGCCCACAGTGGTGAGGCACACCAGGGAATTCCCCTGTATCCCTGTGTGCCAGTCCAACCATGGATGGAACAATATAGAGGGAGTAGACACAAGAGATCATGTACAGTGATCTAATACACCGGACAGTCCTTGTTTCTGCAGGGATTTAATTTAGTATTCAAATAGGGAAGCCTCTCTCCCTGACATAATTTCTAGTCTGCCATATAGAAATAGCAGGTACAAAACTTAGCTTTGTCAGACCACCATTTATATACCATAGGTAATTGGTGAGTGGTTGCATTTTCTAAATAACTGCTGCTATTTATTTAGCAGTTCATACCCTGTTCCGAGGTAATATGTACAGTTGACATTACATATGCCTAAAGTAGCGATTATACTCCTCTATTCAACACACACTTCTCTTTAATTTTTCCTGTATTCCTGCAAAAGTATAGATGACTGTAAATATCAAGAAGAATAAATACAGGAAAATGTAATATAACAGGCATACAGATAGTTCCATGTTTTTCTCCTGAAATGTGCAGGGGAAAAGTTATGGCCTGTTCATCCCTAAACCAAAAGTTTAATGTGCCAGTAACATAAGTACAAGCCAAAGCAAATCAAAAGCAACACTATGGGGAACAGCTGACAATCTCAGCAATGGATGGGACCATCACACAACAGGCTCACATCCTACCACTGTTGATCACTGTTGACCTACTCAACCAAGTACATTCAGTGCAAACCCTACCACTAAGCAAACTTAGGTGGTCTCTCTAGGGGCAAATGGTTAGGAGGTGCCTCTATGGTGCTCTCACCGAGTTATGGCCACTATCATGGAAGAGTAGCAGCAGGAACAATTAAATAGTTTCCGTCGGGCTACCAATACTATTGCAGGTGGCGAAAGCAATTGCATTCCCCCCATTGTTTTGCTGGTCAGTTTAATGCAGTTTAATGCTTTACATCCATTATTATATTTTGATTGTTTTTTTTCTTTACTATACTAGAAATGAGAAATTCTCACACTTTTTAAATTCGGCCAATGTTATACAGCCCGAGAACATGCAAACTTGCATGTTTTAAGACTCAATAAACTATCATGATTTAAACTCTCACTTAGATGTTTTCCCACTTTGAAGATAAAACTCAACCAATTTCAGAATTTACTGCTAAACTATCACATTTTCTAAACTCTCACCTTATTACATTTGGCCCTATATGTTCTTTTTTGCAATAATATATAATTATAAAGTCCTTTGACTTAACAAAATATTGTTGTATTTGCTAAATTTTATTGGAGTCCTTAATTCCACCAAATAATAGCAATGTTATTGTGTACCTATATTATTGTAGCTAAATTAGACACAGCACAGCTTTAAACAATAACAAAGACAATGTATCACTGGTAATCAATACTTTAGTAAAAACAGCCAATCTTAGTTGATAATACACACAAAAATGACACGAACAAAACCTTCATGAGAAGATAATGAATAAAAACATCTATTTAATGTAATTACAGTACTGTATATTTAAATCCTTGTAAATGTAATATTTGTTATTATAAATTTATAAATATATAGTGTTTTTTTCAAGTTATACATTACTTTATAAATATAGTGATGCAATATATATTTTTTTAAGTTATATTTTATATTAGAAATATAGTTTTCTCTTTTTCTCACAAAAAAACAGCCAGTAAATTAGCAACACTTATGGACAAATTTCACCAGTGAAATGTGTGAAATTTTACGAACAAATGCAGAACGAGGCAAGAAGTTTTTGCAGAATAATTTTTTTTACATTTCTCTAGCCTGTATTTAACACTGTGGTCCTTGTGCTATTATGGTACTTCAACTTTATGTGATTAATCTGCCATTCATAGGCAGTTTACAGGAATTCAATCAGTTTACTATTCCAGGAAAAACATTGTAGTGAGAAAGGTTTTTAACTCTGATTGCAGTAAAAAACTTTAGCATTAGATATTTATTTTCATTAATGCTATCCTACGTTCTAGAGAGCAGAGATCACCCTTTGTCTATGTGCACATTACTGTGTTGTTATCAATGAATTGTCATTACAGAATATTATGTTAGCTCTGCTTAAGTAAAGGGTAATTATAACAAAAGTAATAACTAAAATTCCCAACCACGAGCCACATTAAATCTAATATATAAATGATTAAAAAAAAGTAAACTTAAAATAGTTTTAGTATAATCATATGTGTTAGGTTTTATTGAAACAATAGTTAATTGAAAGTAATTACTTTCATGAATAAAGTATTTCTGAACATAACAAGGTAACCCATTTGTAACTTTTTTTAAAGTAAATAAAAATTCATGAATAAACAACTTTTATTTGATTTGGCCAACAGGGGCGATGTCCTATTGCAATCTATGGCAAATGTACTGTATAATTGTTAACTGTAACTCAACTTTTCAAACAGTAAAGAGACTCTGATTAGTTAGGCAACACAGTTTAGCAGCATAACTATATTTTCTGTGCTGAATATTTAATATGTATATTTTACTGTATATTTACAATAATAAAAAATTGAATAGAAAAAGCAAAAGTCCTATTTTTGACATTTGTAAATCTTATATTCATTATGAAGACAATTCAGTTACCAGCTTGGCCGGGATGTGCCATTCCGGAATGGTACTTTTTTTTGCCAACAACATTGCTAGATCTTCCTTGTTTACCATAGAGGTGCGCAAGAAAACTAGTGATAATGGCCTAATAGGTAATGTGCAGCCGAATGTCATGGGATGTTTGGCGGGAACACAACACCTATAATTGAATCAGACTCCCTCACAAAAGGCCCTCTTCATGTATTACCATTACCATATTTGTTTTTGCAATATTTGGCACTCAAAAAAAAAAATTCTACAACAATTTTTTTTTTTTTTACTATGATCAATAAAACCAGACATAACAAACACTAAAACAAATGGAAGAAATGCATCTCTCACCAGGTAATCCAAGAATTGTGAAGTACGAGCGGCATTCAGTATAGCCAGAGCTATCTCTAATGCAGGATTGCCATAAACCCTGGTAATTAAATGTCTCAGTCACCGGATTATTATAGAGGTCCTGGGTGCTCCATTGATTCATAATGGTGGCTGCTGTTATAGCAACCACCCCAGCAGCTGCAAGCAGGAACCCCAAGCACTGGCAGAGCGCTAAAGCCATGGTAGCAGCCTGATTGTGGACCCACCAGTTTAGGTTGTATAAAGACGTTAGTGCAATTAGTGATAGAGCTCTTGGGATGTTATATTGTTACAATTGCTGTATTATATACGTCATGTTTGGAACAGGCCAGCAGCAGGCATGGAGTTACCGCCCCAAGGTTAATCTGATGCTGGCAGATAAGTGTGTCTTTCAGTACCAGGTAGCTATTGTTGTATCAAACTCTTTGTGTTTACCCAGCAAAAACCTGTTTTCTCCACCCTAAATATAATCGTGACTAAGTCAGCTTACTAATGAGTGGAGGGCAATCTTTTGAAGCCTAAATTTGTGGGAGATTGAAATATTGTTTTGCATGATGAAAATGAATGAACATGCCTTCTAGATGTATATGTAGGTAATAAATATGTAACAAAAATAGATTACCCACATTAAACATTTTAAATGCTTTAGGTAAATAAAGGATGGGATTTAGGTTTTTACCATTTCTTGCCACATTTGTTAAATTACCACCCTATGCCACCATCGCTAAAATCTCATCTGTATCACGGAAATTTTTGGAAATGAGTGGTTTTGATTCTATTGAAACCGACAGTACCAAATTTTACCAATCCATGCCAGAACTTGGATTGGCTTTAAATTGCCTGCTCACTGCAGATATGAAATTGCTGCAACATTGGAATCTTGTGAGCTTCATATCACTCCGTTCTAGTGATGGCCATCATTTTGTGCTGAGGATTAGGTAAGGGAGATTCCAAAATCTAGAACACTCAGTAGAGCAAACATTAAAAAAAATATATCAATTTTAATTAAGACATTGTAATATAGAATAACAGCCCTGTAGAGTAGGAAGTTGTGAATCAGGTTTGTCTTATTCACTGTACAATGAAAAGTGGTAATATTCCACTATGGATGTGACAGTGGAGTGAAACAGGATAAGGGGGATATTTATATAGCTGACACAAGCACTAATGAGGATGTTGATGATGAGGATGTTGTTTGTGTAAGGGAGGCACCAGTGGAAGCAGTTCTTGCCCATGAAAAGAAGAAGTCCATTTTCAAGCCTGGGCATAAGACATAAAAATCAACCTCTTATGTGTGGAATTATATTTGCCCAAATCTGGACAACAATTGTCTGCCCATCTGTAGCATTTATAAAGCCACAGTAATTAGAGGTAGGGACTTTAACAATCTAGGCACCTCCTCCCTGTTACATCATTTGCAGCACATTCATGAAAAGTATTTGTCAAAACCAGAAACGTGTGCTAAAAAGGAAACAACAAGCAGTCCAGCACCAGCTTGCTCCCTTCTCTCTGCTAGATCCAGTCACCTGCAATTTCCACTACCAACACATTCATCATCAATATCCTCAATAATGATCAGAAGTAGTCCTGCATCTAATTTGCTGAGTCCTGAGTAACTGAGTCCTCCCCTATCCAGGATTGCTCAGAAGAATCCTTGAGTGCTAGGCCTGCTGCTGCTGCTGGGGGTGGATCTTCATCCCAGAAGACTACTACTAGCAGTAGTAAAAAAAATGGACTGTTAAACAACCCATTGATAGAGGAAGCAAGTATGACAGCTATCACCCAGTTGCACAGCAGATCACTGACACCATAACAGCTATTCTAGTATTAGATCTGCATCCAATATCCGCCATTAACTCAGTGGGTTTTAGACAGTTAAATGAGGTCATGTGTCCATGCTACCAAATCCCATCTAGAAAAGCAATTCCCTGCCTGTAAATGGATGTTAAAAAAAACTAAATATCGACCTCCAAATGCTGTTGTACCCACAGTCCACTTAACCATAGATATGTGGACAAGCAGGACAGGACATACTAAAGATTATATGATTGTGACAGCCCACTGGGTTGGTGAATTGCCTTTAGCAGCACAAACAGCAGCAGCACCTAACAAACGGCAGCTCATTCAGAGGCAGGCTACTCTGTGTATCACCGGCTTCACTAAGAGGCATAAGGGTGTCAACCTCTTAGAAAAACTCAGGGAATTCATTGCATTACCCTGCTTGGACTCTCCTCAGGATTTGTAATTTCTGACAGGGCCACAAATATTGTGAGAGCATTACAGCTGGGTGATTTAGAAAATGTCCCATGTTTTGCTCACACAATGAATTTGGTGATGCAGAATTTGTTGAAAAATGACATGGCCATGCAGGAGATGCTGTCTGAGGCCCAAAACATTTTTCGGCATTCAGCAGCTGCATGTAGAAGATTGCAGCACCTGCAAGAACAGTTTCATTTGCTCTGACACTAGCTGAAGCAAGAGGTAGTAATAAGGTGAAATTCCCGCCTTTATACGCTTCAGTGGATGGAGGAACAGCAAAAAACCCAAAGCTACATAATTAGCCATAACATAGGGAGAATGTACCTTACTCCAGCGCAGTGGAGAATAACTTCCATGTTGTGCAAGAAGCTGTGAAGTTTTCACCTGTGAAGTGAGTTCAGACACTGCCAAATTGAGTCAGGTTATTCCCCTAATTAGACTTTTAGAAATGCAGCTCAAGAAACTGAAGGAGGAGCTGAAGCAAAGCGATTCCGCTAAGTATGTTGGACTTGTAGATCAAGTCATTTATTCACTTTGCCAGGATCCAAGGGTTGTCAGTATCTTAAAATCAAATCAATACATTTTGGCATCCTGTGCTTGATCCTAGGTTTAAGACGTATATCATGTCCTTCTTTCCAATGGACACAGGGCCTGATCACAGTGACTACGCAGACCCATCACTGAGTGATTGACAGGAAGTACCATTTGGGGGTGGTGACGGGGGGGTGGTCGGCAAATGCAGGCATGCTTGTGCGTTTGAAATCCATTACGGAGGCATGCATAAAATAGCCACTGCAATGCCATAGGCAGCTTGGGCTTGCACTGCATGCGATGAGGTTAGTAATTTCTGAGTAAGGTCAGACCTTGTGCAAGTGTGCATGAGGCTGCAATGGTACTGGATGTTACTGATGGTTTTGCAGTCTTGCAAAATATTATGGATGTGTGTAAGGTAAAGTGGGCATCCTTATGTTAGGCTACGTATGGCATTGTAATTGCAATCATCAGTATATTGTCGCAGTCAGACTGCGTGCGTAAATGCTATTGGGATTGCAATAGCAATCCTTGCTGAATCAGGCCCACAGATCTGAAGTGTTGCAAAGAGCTGTTGGCGAGCAAGTTGTCAGCTCAAGCGGCACGTGACATGGCGATGTCTCCTCAGCTTCTCCAGCAACTGCGGCTGCCATGAAAAACTCAGCTTTCCTAAGAGACTGATTCAGATGAGTCAACACAACATATTGAAATCTGGCCAGGTGAAAAAGAAATACCAAAAATTAGTGACACCTCTACAGTGACTCCATCTGGTACAATTACCACTCAATTACCACTCAAAGAATGGTTGAGGACAATTTTAAGGACAGCATCCAAATAGTCATGTCAGACAGTCTGTTTTACTACTGGCAGCCAAAAAAGGAAATTTGGAGGCCCTCACTAAAAACTGTCTTTGCTTTACTTAGCTTCCCACCCTCCATTGTGTACTCAGAAAGAGTTTTCAGAACAGCGTGGAACTTTGTCAGCGATCGTCGTAGGAGGCTACTTCCTCAATATGTGGAAAACATGATGTTCATCTAAATGAACTACAAATTCCACCAGGAAGACCCTTACCGGCAATTACGTCAATGTCCAGAGGCACCTTTAATGATGGACTCCAGTGGGGACAAATTAATATTGTGTGAAGATGATATACACACTGATGAGGGTGAGGATGATAATGTCAACGACATCTTGCCTCTGTAGAGCTAGACTGTGCATAGAGATCATTGCAAGCAATGTCAGCCTACCATTGGTAGCTTGTTTTGTGGGTGCCCAAACAACCAATCACTTTAGCCACAAGTGTCAGTCCCTGTTGCTGAAGTGATTGGTTTGTTAACTGTGCATGTCCTGTTTAATAACATGGGTGGGATGAGCGGGGCATGTGCCCAGGGCCCATGGCAGGCCCAGCCAATGGGGGCACTCTCGGCCAGGGCAGCGTACTCATAGTGCTGCCATTACAAAGCAAGAGAGTGAGACCCGCTATTGCGCTGAGCACCATGGACCTGCACCTTTGCTGCTGGGAGTGTGACATCATGTGTACTGCTGGGAAGAAGACCCTTGCCTGGCCTCACCACTTGCCAGCTCATCCAGCCAGAGGTGAGGGTGGCTGACAGTTAACAGGGGAGGGGGAAACACAGAGAGAAACACACAACAGGAGGAGATGATGGTGTGGCTGAGAGATGATGCAGGGAGGAGATGATGGTGTCACTAAGAGATAATGCAGGGAGGAGGTGATGGTGTGGCTGAGAGATGATGCAGGGAGATGGTAGTGTGGCTGAGAGATGACTCAGGGAGGAGATTATGGTGTGGCTGAGAGACACAGGGGGGAGATGATGGTGTGGCTGAGAGATGGCGCATGGAGGAGATGATGGTGTTGCTGAGAGATGATGCATGGAGATGATAGTGTGGCTGAGAGAAAACATAGGAAGGAGATGATGGTGTGGATGAGATGACACTAGGAGATGTTGGTGTGGCTGAGAGATGACACTGGGAGGAGATGATGGCGTGGCTGAGAGATGCAGGGGAAGATGATGGTGAGGCTGAGAGAGCCAGGGGGAGATGATGGCATGGCTGAGATGACACAGGGAGAAGATGATGGTGTGGCTGAGAGATGATGCAGGGAGATGATGGTGTGGCTAAGAGATGATGCAGGGAGATGATGGTGTGGCTGAGAAATGATGCAGGGAGGAGATGATGGTGTCACTGAGAGATGATGCAGGGAGGAGATGATGGTGTGGCTGAGAGACATAGGGGGATATGGTGTGCCTGAGAGACGATGCAGAGAGGAGATGATGGTGTGGCTGAGAAATGACATAGGGAGGAGATGATGGTGTGGCTGAGATATGATGCAGGGAGATGATGGTGTGGCTGAGAGACGATGCAGAGAGGAGATGATGGTGTGGCTGAGAGATGACTCAGGGAGGAGATTATGGTGTGGCTGAGACATAGAGGGGAGATGATGGTGTGGCTGAGAGATGGCACATGGAGGAGATGATGGTGTTGCTGAGAGATGATGCATGGAGATGATAGTGTGGCTGAGAGAAAACATAGGAAGGAGATGATGGTGTGGATGAGATGACACTAGGAGATGTTGGTGTGGCTGAGAGATGACACTGGGAGGAGATGATGGTGTGGCTGAGAGATGCAGGGGGAGATGATGGTGAAGCTGAGAGAGCCAGGGGGAGATGATGGCATGGCTGAGATGACACAGGGAGAAGATGATGGTGTGGCTGAGAGATGATGCAGGGAGATGATGGTGTGGCTGAGAGATGATGCAGGGAGATGATGGTGTGGCTGAGAAATGATGCAGGGAGGAGATGATGGTGTCACTGAGAGATGACGCAGGGAGGAGATGATGGTGTGGCTGAGAGACATAGGGGGATATGGTGTGCCTGAGAGACGATGCAGAGAGGAGATGATGGTGTGGCTGAGAAATGACACAGGGAGGAGATGATGGTGTGGCTGAGATATGATGCAGGGAGATGATGGTGTGGCTGAGATGATGCAGGGGGGAAATTATGGTGTCGCTGAGAGATGCAGAAAGATGATGGTGTGGCTAAGATAGATGCAGGTTGGAGATGGTGTGGCTGAGAGATAATGCAGGGAGCAGATGATGGTGTGGCTGAAAGAAGCAGGGGGGAGATGGTGTGGCTGAGTGATGTAGGGGGAGATGATGTAGCTGAGAGATGCAGGGAGATGATGGCATGGCTGAGAGCGGCAGGGGGGTGATGATGGTGTTGATGAGAGACCCAGGGGGAGATGATGTTGTGCTGAGAGACGCAGGGAGAGATGATGGTGTGACTGAGACAACTCAGGGAGGAAATGAAGGTATGACTGATAGACGCAGGGGGAGATGGTGTTTTCTAAGAGATGTAGGAGGGAGATGATGGTGTGTCTGGGAGACACAGGGGGCAAGAAGCAACACAGGAGGCATGAGTCTGGTTGATCTGCTGTTGTATGATGATGACATTGTTAATATTCCTACACAAACAGGCATCTTCCGGACCATGTAATATCCTACATGAATAGTGAAAGATGCCGTCTGCCTAGGGAGGATACATTTCTTCAGAGGATGCCCACTGTGAGAAACCACCATATAGGTAAGGTGCATATGTAATGGAAAGGAATGTTCCCAGATTGAGGAAAAATGGGTGGCATGTCCTGTTGTCATGCCCCCATTTTTCAGTGGCCAAGCCCCTTGTGGCATGTGGCCATGGCCATTTTTTGGCATGTGTGCCTTTGGCTCATGCACACAGTTGTGTGTGGGGGGGTAGGGCACCATTCTTTATCTTGCCCTGGGTGCCAAAGACCCTAGTTATGCCTCTGCCAAGGACAATGCCATCTTGCACCTCTATTCTTTGCATTATACACTGTTTGGGGCATTGCTGACTGTCTTTTTGCATAAACGACAAACTTTTTTTAGTTTATTAAACTGCCATCCTGTCTGCCACTGCTGTGTGGCAATGCTTCATAGATGTCCTATATTCTTTTAAACTGCCATGTGTTTGTGCCGCTTCTCTGTTGCTTATTTTAGCCAGGCAGCTCGCTGCAGCCTTTGGCCTATATTGGTGAAAACTAGTGAAAACAACATTGTGAGCTGTAAGGTGGTCAAAATTTACTAAAAAATTACTGGATATAAATGTATTTAAGGTTAATAATACTGTAGGAACAAAAACAGGCCCAAATTACATGATTTTAGCTGTTTTTACGAATTAAAAGAAAATACAGATCCAAATCAGGAGAGAGCGGTTTTGACAAAACCAAAACCCGACAACGAATTAGAACCAAAACCAAAGCATGGGGGTCAGAGCTCATCTCTAATATTGAACACAGTGGCATAGCTAGGGTATTTGGAGCCCAGGGCAAGTTAAATAACAGAGCCCCCCCTCCCCCAAGTAGCTAGACTATCACAAACCTACAGTAATATGAAATTATGAAACATGGCTGCTAAAATGAATTTATGAAAACTGTAGATTATTTTCAAAAGTGGTGTTTAAATGGTGATGTGAAATCTTGTGTTATTGTTGCTGTGTTTTCACAGCACAGCTCTGCTAATTGTTCTAAAAACAGAGAACTTAACATATGTGTGTTGATTTGATGTGCAGATGTTAGATATGCATTTAAATTATTCAGAAAAAAATTAGTACATTTCTATTTTTTATAAGAGAAGCAAGTCTTCAGTAACTAATCCCAACTATTTGTTACTTTCTTGTTTTATCCTCACATCCGTGCACTGTGAAGATCTGAAGCAATGTATTTTTTTGTTATTTTGGGTAGGCTTACTTATCAGTGTGTAGCAGTGGCGTAACTATGGTATTTGTAGCCCAGGGCAAGTTAAAAAATGGAGCCCCCCCCCCAAGAAGGTGCACAAGTGGGTGTGGTCACATGTCACAAGGGGCGTGGCCACTGGAAAATGGGGGCATAACTACATGACACACCACCGTTTCTAATCACTCTGGGAACATTCCTTTCCATTCCATATGCATCTTAATGCCCCCAGTAGTAGTGCCCCTCTTGCAATGCCCACTGTAGTAGTGCCCCTTATGCAATGTCCCCAGTAGTAGTGTCCCTTATGCAGTGCCCACTGTGGTAGTGCCCCTATACAGTGCCCTCTGTAGTGCCCCTTATACAGTGCTGCTAGTAGTGGCCCCCTTATGCAGAGCCCCTAGTAGTGGTCCCCCTTATACTGTGCCCCAGTAGTAGACCCCAATGCAGTGCCCCTTATACAGTGCCCCAGTAGTAGTCCCCCCCATGCAGTGTCCCCAGTAGTGGTCCCCTCTATGCAGTGCTCCCAGTAGTGCCCCTTATACAGTGGCCCCAGTAGTGGTCCCCCCTATGCAGTGCCCCTTATACAGTGCTCCAGTAGTAGTCCCCCTATGCAGTGCCCCAAGCAGTGGTCCCCCCTATGCAGTGCCCCCAGTAGTGCCCCTTAAATTGTACCCCCAGTAGTGTGCCCCTTATATAGTTCCTATAGTAGTAGTCCCTGCTATGCAGTGCCCCCCGTAGTGGTCCCCCTATGCAGTGCCCCTTATATAATGCCCCCAGTAGTAGTCCCCTCCATGCAGTGCCCCCAGTAGTGCCCCTTATATAATGCCCCCAGTAGTAGTCCCCCCTATGCAGTGGCCCCAGTAGTGGTCCCCTCCATGCAGTGCCCCCAATAGTGCCCTTATATAGTGCCCCCAGTAGTAGTGCCCACCCAGCAGTGCCAGACAAAAACACATATGTTTAAAAAAAACAAACACTTACCGCCTGGGCCAACCCACTCTGCACTATGGGAGAAACATCATTATGTCTCTCCCATTACCGACTGCGGGAGCTGGAAGATGGAACTCATAAGTGAGCTTCAGCACGGCTACGACAATAGGCGCAGCAGCCAAAGAGAGTCTGTCTGACTTTCATTGGCTGCCAAAACAAACACACTGACGCTGGGTAGTATGAGTGTACTAGCCGGCGACGGTGTTTGTTAATGTGTAGTGCGGACTGCACTCCGTGCGGTCCGCACTACACTGACTACCAGTGTCCTGGACCACAGCCATCACCACCCCCTGTGCCGCCATCCTGATGGCGCCCAGGGCATGAGCCCTGCTCGACCCCCCTAGTTACGCCACTGATTAAATATTATGCTGCACTTTACATAGGATGTTTAACAATTCACATCAGTCCGTGCATCACTTTAACTTACAATCTATCTTTTCCAGTACATCTGCACACACATCGTGTTTGGGCAAGATTAAACTTGAACAGGTTTCCATGAACACTCATGAGTTTACCCAGACCAAACTCGCAAATTTACCAAGAACTGAGTTTTGCTAAATCGTGATTTTTGATGGTGAATGCAAACGTGTTTTGTTGTGCGAGATTTTGGCAAAGCACGTGTGAGAATGGATGTGTTTATAAAACACACACAAGACTGCATGCATGATCCTACAAACGTGTTGTGATTGGTTGAAGCAGTCATGTTATGTACACACTGCCCAAGCATATAAAAATGGCACAAACAGCCCAACCTTTAAAGGGTTTTGTTGGTTGGCGCTTGCAGAGGGACAGTGAGGAGTGTGTTTAGTGGTGTAGGAGAGTTTTTGGCTAGTGGAATCGATTGTTGCTTGATGTGTAGAAATTGTTTTGTGCTTATTTATAGGCTTGTTATATATCTGTCTCATTTTTATATATTTCAACATTGTCTTTTTCTTTTGTTCTGTCCGTGTTTTTTTTGTGTGGGTAGTAGGAGAGGAGGTTTGTGTTAGTTTGTCTTTCTTTGTGTGTGTTTTGTGTTTGTATAGGGAAGGGGACAGGAATATGTCCAGGGCAGAGGAGAGGCAGGGAGAGAGTGAGGTGGAGGAGGTTGTATCTCAGGTGGCCCTATTGATCAGTACAGACAGCAGTGATGAGATGCCCAGGCAGAGGGGCAAGACCAAGATGGGGTGCAATGTGAAAACCTTCGTGGAGGAGAACATGGTCCTTGTGCAGGAGGTCATGAAATCCTCCCACGTGCTGTTTGGATGAAAGGCTGCTAGCACATTGACAAGCCGCAAGAATGCCATATCACCCAGGACATTAGGCATGCCCACAATGCTAAAAACAAATCTACCCTGACTGCATGCCACTGTGACTCCTGGCTAGGTAAGCAGATGCAGGTATCCATTAGTGGGTGAAATGCCACTATTACCTTAGTTAGGTACCGTGAGAATGTTGACTGGGATATCTTGAGAACTGAAAATGACCAGTTACCTGAAAGTGCAACACAGCCAGAAGCTTATGCAGGCCTGAGACAGAGAACGAACGTGCTACGTCAGACCGGTCTAGGTTCAGTTTGACTTAGTCATACAGATGGAAATTTTTTTATGGTTCATCTAACACATCTGTATGAACTCGCCATCGGCCAATGCATTCAGTTTCAAACGCCCCCTAAAAAATGTGGCCTTTGTGGTACCTGCGTGATCTCACGAGCCTGCTCAGTTTTTTGCTCTTGAGTCCTTCCAGCCCTCCCGAGGGGGGCCTAACCCTAAGTCCCCCCCCGGGAGCCCTAAACCTAATTCTCCCCCCCCCGCGGCTGTCCAGCATCGGGGAAATGCGGGCGTCTACATCTAGACGGGATAAGACAGTCGGGAAGCCGGCTGCCGGTATATAGGCAGTCGGCTTCCCGATTGCTTCCCGTAGATTGCTAGTGTATGGACATGATCAGCAGATATGCAGACCATTACTAATAAAATTATGGGCCTTTCAAGACTGGCAGATATGTGTTTGCTGAAAATGATCTGCAAATCACTGAAAAATCTGTAATGTATGGGCGCAGATTGCTAGATTGGGAAATCCTAAGATCGGGCAACAAATCTTCAAATTGTTCAACTGTGGTTTTCTGATTGCTGATGTATGGGGGCCTTTAGTCCTTTTTAAAGTGGCCATATATATTAGTCAAACCTCTGTTTTTGCATACAAGGGCGAAATTAGAAATTTAGGGGCTGCATAGCAAGATCTTAAAAGGGTCCGCCAAAGGTAAAAAAAAACACATACATTTGTCCCAAAACACAGAGCCCATTCACGTTATGCCACAAAGAGCCCATTCATGTTATGCCACACAGTAGTACCCCTTATACCCATTATGCCATGTAGTAGTAATACCCCTTAAATATTATACCACAGAGTAATGCCCTTTACAGATTATGCCACATAATAATAGTGCCCCATATAACACATTATTCCACACAATAGTAGTGCCCTTTACACATTATGCCACACAGTAATGCCCCTTACACATTATGCCCTCATCAACTCACCTCCCCGTGTCCCTCCAGCAGCCTGTCACCTCCTCCTATGTGCCATCAGCAGCCAGCAGGTGTGGATTTGGGGATGGGCCGACCAGCTAATTACAGCTGGTGCACCAGCAGGCAGCGCCAGACATTGACAGTGTCAGAACAATTTGGATCTGACACGCTCGCGGACTGGCAACCAATCTTGAGCTGCCACTGCTGATTGGCTGCATGTCTGCGAGCTCTGATTGCCTCGTGACCGGTGGCACTGTCTCTTCATTTCTGCCTGCCAGCAGCAAATCAACACCGCTGTCACACGGGCCCTCCTTGACTGCCTTGATTGGATCAGCCCACATTGTGTGCGTAACTGAATGCAGGGGCAGTAGCGGGACACAGTGGCAGCTCAGGCACCAAAGCAGTCACACCCATTGGTACATTGTCCTCACCAATAACCCCATTCTATTGATACTGAAAAGAACCCTACAGTTTGCTAACATGCATGCATATAGTGGCTTACTATATGCATGCATGTTAGCAAACTGTAGGGTCCTTTTCAGTATCAATAGAATGGGGTTATTGGTGAGGACAATGTAAACAAATAAAGGCTGCAGGTGTACTTCAGGGTCTTATAACGGACAATGCCGGGTATCCCAGCTAGTATATATATATATATATATATATATATATGTGTGTATATATATATATATATATATATATATTTTATTTTTTTCTCTTTTCATATATATATATATATATATATATATATATACACACACACACATTATATGTTTGAATATATATATATATATATATATATATAAAGAACAGATGTGCACAGGTACTGTTTTGGATTTCTTTAACATAGATAAAAACAGCTAAAATCATGTAGTTCGGGCCTGTTTTTATTCTTACAGTATTATTAACATCAGTGATATTAATTTCCAGTTATTTCCAGTCAATTTTGACCAGCTCCCAATATTGTTTTTACTCATACTGGCCAATGCTGGCTGGCTAAAGTAAGGGACAGAACAGCGGCACAAATACATGGTAGTTTAAAAAAGATTATAGAACATCTATAAACATAGTGGCACTTCAGTGGCAGACAGGATGGCAGTTTATTATAAATTATACAATGCAATAGAATGTTTTCAATACTAGAACTAGATCAGAGGCCCGAGCCAGCACAGATAAATGGAGGTGGAGTATTTAGTGGAAGCCAGGTAAAGGATTGATTGAGTGATTAATTGAGTGATTAATTGATTGATGGATTATAGTATGAATATAAATATAAAAAAACAAATATGAGACATGGAAAGTACTGTTAATAAGCAAGCTTCCAAAATCCAAATTAGATTTTTAAAGTGGAAACTGCATCCAAACAGCAAATCAAAGGCACCAGGATTCAAAGCAGAGTAACAGTTTAGTTAATAATTAATTATATGATTTAATGATACTATTCTGTATCTGTGGAGAAGCTGCAGGAATGGGCCTGTATGCTTGGATGACAAGCTGGTGATGAATGGTATTGCAAGATACCAATGGACATGAATGTCCAACTAAAGTACAGTAATATATACAGCCTGTCAAACACACACAATCTTGGCAAAGCCCATAATGAAAAGTGGTGCATGATAGAATATTTCTAGGGCCCACTCACCCTTATTAAATAGGATATGCACAGTTTAAAGCACTAGACGATATTTTGTCTTGTCCGGTGAATCAGAGGACATATCGTCCACATCGGCCAGTGTGTACGGACTATGTTGCTGATGATTCGTGCTCCCCTGTATGCAGGTTCGACGGGTGAAATCATCAGCGGGGGCCATGCTGCATTCGGTGTATCCACTTGCCTATGCCAGGACCCGCTGCCTACGATATCGTGCTGGGTACACATTGGCTAATGTGTACCCAGTATAACAAACCAAGCAATTCAGTGACAGGGAGTGCCACTTTTAGTGCTGAGGTGTGTGGTTTGTTTGGGCCCAACAAACCAAGCTACCAATTGGCTTAAGGTGGCTAACAGCGTTGTTAATCATTGTCACAGTTGAAAGATTCATTATCATCCTCACCCTTATAAGTTTTAATATCATCATAACATATTTAGCTCATCTCCACTGGAAGCCACCATAACAGAAATGTCTGTACTTCAAAGGTCATTCCCTCCGTGGGGCTGCCGTTACTCCTGCAGCCACTAGAGGCTTACCTTTACAGTACATAATGCAGGCCGCTCATTGGTCATCCACATGCATATTTGTTAAGCATTATTGGAGGCCTTCAGATACGCAAAGGATAGAGTTCTTTAGAGCCACCACCAGGTATATGGTAATCTGCCCACCAGCTTTTGCTAGGTGCCAAGACTCCCTACAAACAAACGCTAGTGTTCAGGAATCTATGATCTGCAAACTCTCTTTGTTCTAGGGAATAGAATTGCCACCTAGCTACAGCTCCCACCCTACCCACCCTATACCATGCTAGGTCTGTTGGTTGTATTCTCTCAGGTTAAGTTATTAAGAATATCTGATCTTTGCTTTGGTTCTAGGTGCTCCAAAAGTTCAGAAGAAACAGCAAGTGCAGCAACCTAAAGACCAGAAATGAGTTGAGGAACCTTTACATCAGTGCCCACAAGTTCGTCTCAGTTAAGGCCTACTGACAACTTCAGTGCACCCTATCAATTATACTTTGTTGCCTGTTCCTAAGCAACCAGTGTTTACCTGTCCGCCCCCTTCCCAGTCGGGGTTTAGCATAATTCTGTTCTTTGATATTTATTATTGTTATAGTAAACATTGTTCCTTCTGCATCAAAATGTCTCGAGTTCCTTCTTTGTATGCTACAGGAACTATAGTGTTGGAATCTCCATAGCGCTCTTGTTCTACTTAAGATTGTTATCTGTAAACATCCATAAAATGTGGGCAGGGGGGTGGGGCCAGTGCACTTACAGTGCATCCGGAAAGTATTCACAACGCTTCACTTTTTTCACATTTTGTTATGTTACAGCCTTATTCCAAAATGGAATAAATAAATTTTTGTCCTCAAAATTCTACACACAATACCCCATAATGACGACGTGTAAAAAGTTTTTTGAAATTTTTGCAAATTTATTAAAAAACCACTAAGAAATCACATGTACATAAGTGTTCACGGTCTTTGCCATGAAGCTCAAAATTGAGCTCAGGTGCATCCTGTTTCCACGGATCATCCTTGAGATGTTCCTACAGCTTAACTGGAGTCCACCTGTGGTAAATTCAGTTGATTGGACATGATTTTGAATAGCATACACCTGTCTATATAAGGTCCCACACTTGACAGTGCATGTCAGAGCACAAACCAAGTATGAAGTCCAAGGAATTGTCTGTAGACCTCCGAGACAGGATTGTCTCAAGGCACAAATCTGGGGAAGGGTACAGAAAAATATCTGCTGCTTTGAAGGTCCCAATGAGCATAGTGGCCTCCATCATCCATAAATGGAAAAAGTTCGGAACCACCAGGACTCTTCCTAGAGTTGGCCGGCTGTCTAAACTGAGCGATCTGGGGAGAAGAGCCCTAGTCAGGGAGGTGACCAAGAACCCAATGGTCACTCTACCAGAGCTACAGCTGTAGCTCTGACAGAGAGAGAAGAACCTTCCAGAAGGACAACCATCTCTGCAGCAATCCACCAATCAGGCCTGTATATTAGAGTGGCCAGTCGGAAGCCACTCCTTAGTAAAAAGCACATGCAGCCAACCTGGAGTTTGCCAAAATGCACTGGAAGGACTCTCAGACCATGAGAGACAAAGATTGAACTCTTTGGCTTGAATGCCAGGCATTATGTTTGGAGGAAACCAGGCACCGCTCATCACCAGGCCAATACCATCCCTACAGTGAAGCATGGTGGTGGCAGCATCATGCTGTGGGGATGTTTTTCAGTGGTAGGAACTGGGAGACTAGTCAGGATAGAGGGAAAGATTAATGCAGCAATGTACAGAGACATCCTGGATGGAAACCTGCTCCAGAGCGCTCATGTCCTCAGACTGGGGTGATGGTTCATCTTTCAGCAGGACAATGACCCTAAGCCCACAGCCAAGATATCAAAGGAGTGGCTTCAGGACAACTCTGTGAATGCCCCTGAGTGGCCCAGCCAGAGCCCAGACTTGAATCCAATTGAACAACTCTGGAGAGATCTGAAAATGGCTGTGCACTGACGCTTCCCATCCAACCTGATGGAGCTTGAGAGGTGCTGCAAAGAGGAATGGGCGAAACTGCCCAAAGATAGGTGTGCCAAGCTTGTGGCATCATATTCAAAAAGACTTGAGGCTGTAATTGCTGCCAAGGGTGCATCAACAAAGTATTGAGCAAAGGCTGTGAATACTTATGTACATGTGATTTCTTAGTTTGTTTTTGTAATTAAATTTGCAAAATATCAGAAAAACATTTTACACGTTGTCATTAAGGGGCATTGTGTGTAGAATTTTGAGGATTAAGACTTGGGAATAGATTGGGATATCTCTCTCAACTGATCATCTTGCTGAAACCATGCTGCACTGCAGGTGGGGCAGATTTAAAATGTGCTGAGAGATTTAGATTTGGGAGGAATGTTTCCAAACTGACATCTAAATTGTAGAGTAATAATAAAGCTGTGCAGTATTTGTGGGCTACATGCTAAATCAGCCAGTATTTACCCCACATGTAAAAAAATTTATGTATTTACACCCCTTGCATTGCAATATTGTTTGTTCAGGTTCACAGTTCAGAGAGATATCTCACTCTGGGCCTGATTCAGAGCCGGACGCTATTTGCGCTCGCTCGTTCAGAAAAAGGGGCTGGCTATTTAAATTGAGCGCTCGCTCTTTGCGGTCTGTTGATGCCTCTATGTCTGAGCGAGCGAACGAAACATGCGCTTGCTATTTTGTAAAGACGCCCCCTGGCCGCTCGCATCCTACGTCATCTCCGCTATTTATTTGATTAATCGAGTACATCGAAAGGTGTCTGAACTGCTCGCAGTGCTTGTGGTAGGATTTTCCTACCGCAATCATGCGAACAGTTCAGGCTAAGAAACAACCAAGTGACGTGGTCGATGACACTGCTTTGTTAATTATGCACACCCTCAAAACGCCCGTTTTGACCATTTGGCACGCCTGCGTTCGGATCTCCACTCCCCGTTTTCAAGCACCTTCCCCTGTTACCACCCACAAACGCCTCATCCTGTCACTCAAATTAGCAGGCACTCGCTATTTTGCGAGCGCTCGATTTCCGACCGCACTGACTGGTTGGCGCATGCGCATTACGACCCATACGCATGCGCAGATGTGCGAACATTGCTCGGAGCGAACGAGCGGCCGCTTACGAGCGGATCTGAATCAGGCCCTCTATTCCCAACTCTGAATCAGGCCCTATATCTCCACATCTATAAGGCTATAGTCTACAGCAGTGGTCAGAGCCGGCCGTAGGCATAGGCATAGCAGGCAAATGCCTAGGGCATTTGCAATGCCTTAGGGGCATCCCGCCGCTCGGGAGCCCAGCAGTACTAATAATGAGTCACACTGACTCATTATTACAGTACTCTCTCTACGCTGCCTGCGGCTGGCAGGGGGCCGTACCGAGGAAGGAGGAGGAGGGGGGCTTCTCTTACCATCACTGTATGACCAGCCTGTCACTAGACTGACTGCCTGAGACCCAGCCCCGCCCCCAAAGTCCCCGCCCCCTCCTCTTCGTCTGTCCACATTCCTACAGTCCTTTCCCTGCCTGATACTCCGCCCCCTAACCCCGGGTCCCCGCCCCTTCCTGCAGTCTAGCCCTCTCTGTCACAGCCTCTCCTCTCCTGTGACTGTCACCATGTGCCATGGAGACCAGCCCCAGCAGGGACCACACATCCAATTCCAGGACAGGTAAGTGCCAGTCTAGGGGGTGGTATCTGCATGCAATGGGGAGAGGTGTATTGTTTTTTGTTTTCTGGGGGAGGGAGGTTGCAGTGTGTTTTACTTTCTGTGGTGGGGGTGTATTAATGTAGTAGTAGTGTGTTAGTGGGGGGGGGTGTATTAATGTAGTGTGTGTGAGTGGGGGGAGTATTAATGTAGTAGTGTGTGAGTGGGGGGTATTAATGTAGTGTGGGGGGTGGGGGCTGTATTAATGCTATGTGCATGTGAGGGGTTTGTTCATATTATCTGTGCTATAAATTATATGAGGGTCAGTGATGTTCTCTGCATTATATGGCACTCACTGTGGGTCTCTGTGCATTATATGGCTCTCACTGCGACACTCTCTATATTATATGGCGCTCACTGCGACACTCTATATTATACGGCGCTCACTGCGACACTCTCTATATTATATGGCTTTCACTGCGACACTCTCTATATTATATGGCTCACTGCGACACTCTCTATATTATGACTCTCACTGCGACACTCGCTATATTATGACCCTCACTGCGACACTCTCTATATTATATGGCACTCACTGCGACTCTCTATATTATATGGCTCTGACTGCGACACTCTCTATTATATGGCTCTCACTGCAACACTCTATATTATATGGCTCTCACTGCAACACTCTCTGCATTATATGGCTCTCACTGCGACACTCTCTATATTATATGCCGCTCACTGCAACACTCTCTGCATTATATGCCGCTCACTGTGATACTCTGTATTATATGCCGCTTACTGTTACACTCTCTGCATTATATGGTGTTCACTGCGACACTCTATTATATATGCCGCTCACTGCGACACTCTATATTATATGCCGCTTACTGTGACACTCTGGGGGTCATTCAGATCTTCTCACGAGCGCAGGACGCTCGCAAGCGGGTCGATGTTGCCCCACTGCGCATGCTCACGATGGAGGCAGCGAGACCCTACCGCAGGGTCTCCATCGCAAGCCCGATGGTCGCGATGGTCTTGACCATTGCGACCATCATCATGGATGCTCGCATAAGCTGTGGGTGACCACCCACAGCTATGCGAGCGTCCAGGAGGACGCTCCATTTTCATGGAGGAGGTCCCTGATTCAGAGCGAGCGCTCTGGTCAGAGCGTTCGGCTCTGAATCAGGCCCTCTGTGCATTATATGGCGCCACTGTATTATAAGGTGCTGAATGCAGGTCTCTGTGCATTTTATGGCGCTCATTGCAACTTTCTGCATTATATGGCGCTCACTGCAACGCTCTCTATATTATATGCCGCTCACTGTGACACTCCTCTGCGTTGCACTCTGCATTATATGGCGCGACTGATACCCTATGTGGTGTGAGGCCACAACTCACTAGTTCCTCCACTGAGCTGCAGCAAGTAAAATGGACATGGGAGGGTATTCTGCGAATGCCCTACCGCAGCCACCCCTCACATCTCACGGCTCCTTCTCCATCCTTAGCCCAGCACCCACCAAGTACAGCAGGGACAGGCCAGAAGCTGGAAAAACAAGCAGGGGTGGGTGCGACTGCCTCCCTGGCCCTGAAGAGAGTGAGTCTAAATTGTGTACACACTTAATGATGTGTACCCAGCGCGAAATCGCTAGCAGCGGGACCCGGCAGGGGTTCCAGTATCGGCAAATGCATACACACTTGCCGGTGCCGGGAGCATCAGAGCAATGGCAGGGCCATGATGCATTCCGCAGCATAGCTCCTGCTGACGATGCGCAGGCGCGCGCTATCTTCAGTGACATAGCGGGTACACACTGGCCATTGCGGACAATTTGTCGTCCGATCTGCCAGATCGGACAACATAATGTCTAGTGTGTAGCCGGCATAAAGGCCCCCATTTATTAACAAAGCTAAACACCAGAAGCATTATTTTATTTAGAGTGGCAGTGACACAAACGAAAATGCCCCTCCGGCGAGTTGCAGCAAAGTCCTCCTTGTTGGCCACATCCTCCGCTCAGCCTAATGCTACCAGTTATGGGCTTCCGTGTAATGCGCATGCGGGACGGTCCGTCTGCACATATGCATGCCACTTAACCCAGAGGGGACCCGGTAGTGTCTGGAAGCCGGAAAGGCAGCGCTGGATACCCGTTGCCGGCAAAGGGGACCGCATTGCTCTCACCATCTAAAGATGGCGGAACGATGCTGTGATAAACAGCAGTAATCTTAGATTATCGCTGTTTGTTAAATACAGAAAGAATGACCTAACCCTTTTAGTGAGCGCTAAAGGTGTTATGCATCATTGATAATGGGGCCCTAAGTAAGTCAGCTGAACTCTCAGCTGGTAGAGGGGTGCTGCTGGATAACTGAGAGATGTTAACTGTGCTGGGAAAGGGGTGCATAGAGGCCAGCCTGTGCTGGATGACTGACGGGTGCTGTGCTGGGAAAGGGGTGCATAATTAATGAGCACAGGGGGTGCTTTGCTGAATGGGTAGTGGGGTAGTGTATAGATCCCCTTCAATATGTGTACCTGGAAGTGACATGCAGTGAGGGCGGAAGTTCCATGCCCATACATTCCACAATGTATGGGCTTTGCGCGCCGAAGGTTTATAATCCCCCATTATGCCCATGTGGATAATAGGGAATGACTTTGGACAGTAACTGATGACATCATGGTACAAATACTGAAAGGGATCTATCCACTACCACAGTGGTTCTCAAACTCGGTCCTCAGGACCCCACACAGTTCACGTTTTGCAGGTCACCCAGCAGGTGCACAGGTGTAATCATTACTCACTGACACATTTTAAAAGGTCCACATGTGGATCTAATTATTTATCTTGATTCAGTGTGGAGACCTGGTAAACATGCACTGTTTGGGGTCCTGAGGACCGAGTTTGAGAACCTGTGCACTACCATGCTGAATGAGGGGTTCTGACTGCTTGATAAGGGGTGCATAATGAGGCATGGGGTGCTGGATGAGGCCTGGGGTGTTGTGCTGGGAAAGGGGTGCTGAGCTGGGAAAGGGGGTGCTGGATGAGGCCAGAGTTGCTGTGCTGGGAAAAGGGGTGCTGGATGAGACCAGGGGTGCTGTGCTGGGAAAGGGGGTGCTGGATGAGGCCAGGGCTGCTGTGCTGGGAAAGGGGGTGCTGGATGAGGCCAGGGGTGCTGTGCTGGGAAAGGGGGTGCTGGATGAGGCCAGGGCTGCTGTGCTGGGAAAGGGGGTGCTGGATGAGGCCAGGGCTGCTGTGCTGGGAAAGGGGGTGCTGGATGAGGCCAGGGTTGCTGTGCTGGGAAAGGGGGTGCTGGATGAGGCCATGGGTGCTGTGCTGGGAAAAGGGGTGCTGGATAAGGCCAGGGGTGCTGTGCTGTGAAAGGGGGTGCTGGATGAGGCCAGGGGTGCTGTGCTGGGAAAGGGGGTGCTGGATGAGGCCAGGGGTGCTGTGCTGGGAAAGGGGGTGCTGGATGAGGCCAGGGGTGCTGTGCTGGGAAAGGGGGTGCTGGATCAGGCCAGGGCTGCTGTGCTGGGAAAGGGGGTACTGGATGAGGCCAGGGCTGCTGTGTTGAGAGGGGTGCTGTTCTTTGAGGTGGGCAGTGAAGGGGTAGTATGTGGTGTTGTGAGGTGGACTGCAACTGGATCAGTGTGTGTGCTGTATATATGTGTTTGTGTGTGTACATGGAGGGAGAGAGAGAGAGATATATATGTGATAAATATGTAAAAATGGGGGCAAATGAATCCCAATTTTGTGTCCTCTGTCAGACTCCTAAAGAAAGAAAGAAGAGAAAAGGAAGTAACTCCTAAGAGGTAAGTGAAAACTGAGTATCATGTATGAAGAGGTGGGGGAGAGTGTCTGTAGAGTGTAGTGTGGTGGGATTGTCTGCTAGGGGGCACCATCCAAAATCTTGCCATGGGCACCAAATTGGTTAGGGCCGGCTCTGGCAGTGGTTCTCAAACTCGGTCCTCAAGACCCCACACAGGTCACATTTTCCAGGTCACCCAGCAGGTGCACAGGTGTATTCATTACACATTGACACATTTTAAAAGATCCACAGATGGAGTTAATTTTTTAACTTGTGATTCTTTGAGAAGACATGGAAAACATGCACTGCGTGGGGTCTATGTGCATTGGTGTGATTTGTACAATGTGGCTCCTGTCCTAATTGGGACCTATGTGCATTATTTGGATTTCCTTCCCTCAGGCAAAGTCACAGGCTATTGCAGCATATAGTCACACTTAAGTGAGTACAGAGAGTTTGGTCCTGAGAACTTAGTGGTCTGAGCTTCAGAAGAGTCATTATGGGGCAGATGTACTAACCTCTGGAAACTGATAAACTGGAGAGTGATAAACTACCAGCCAATCAGCTCCTAACTGTCATTTTTCAAACACAGCCTGTAACATGGCAGTTAGGAGCTGAGTGGCTGGTAGTTTATCTGTCAGGTTGCAGCCTAGGATCAGTTGTTACTCACCTCAGCACCGGCTTCCCCTGACCTCTTGAGCGGTTAGACGCCAGGTGCAGCGGCGAGTGGGGTGCTGAGGATTATACCTGGGGTCTGCTAGGACATCCATGTGCTCGCTTCATGATTTGGTTCCTGTGGTTACCATCATGGGCACAGCCATAATAGTCTACATCACCTGATTGCCCTTTACCCAACGATAGCGTTGGTTGCTGTCAGCTGACACTATCCTGCAATGGAAAGCTACTTTTTACCAATGGACTGCTACTTATTATCTTACGGTATTTAGCTGGGCTCCAGTCAACAGGAAGTTGCCTGTACAATGTTGTTACTTCCAGTGTATACTAGGTGTTGCAGCGTTCCAAGCTCCTTACTTCCAGCAATACTCTCGTAGTGTTTACCCACGGTATGGATGTGTACTCAGGCCCTGATTCAGAGCCGGACGCTCTGACAGAGCGCTCGCTCTGAATCAGGGCCACCCTTCTTAATTTTTAGAGTGGCCTCCTGGCCACTCGTATAGCTGTGGGTGACCACCCACAGCTATAGTGAGCAGCCAGGAAGATGGTCGCGATGGTCAAGACCATCGTGACCATCGGGCTTGCGACGAGACCCTTGTGGTGGGGTCTCATTTCCGCAAGCCCTGGAGTGCTTTCGGCTCTATCAGAGCCAAAAGCACTCCCACTGACATCACTCGTGATGTCAATGGGGCCGGCCCCAGACGGTAGGCGTTCCCATGGGAACGCCTCCATCTGGCCAGCCACACCCCCGGGCCGCCCACCAAAGGGGGCGTGCTGTCACTCACCATCGACAGCACGCCTCCTTTGGTACGAGACCCGGAGCGATGGCTTGCCTGTCACTATCTGGGTCTCGCACATGCGCACGACGGAGGTGGCTCCGTTGTGCGCATGCGCACTGGGCTAACATCGACCTGCTTGCGAGCACTCAGCGTTCGCGAGTGGGTCTGAATCAGGCCCTCAGTACGTTACCCGACTACCATCTCCGAAGTGTCATCCTCCTGTGCCAGTTCAGCATCTGAAACCGCAGTGTATGTACTCAGTACGTCACCCGAGTACAATGTCCTAGTGTCATCCTCCTGTGCCAGTTCTGCGTCTGAAGTCACATTATGTGTGCTTAGTATGTCATCTAAGTACAGTCTCCTAGTACCATTCTCCTGTGTCAGTTCTGTGTGTACTTAGTACGTCATCTAAGTACAGTCTCCTAGTACCATTCTACTGTTCCAGTTCTGCATCTGAAGCTACAGTGTGTGTACTTAGTTTAGTACATCATCCAAGTACAATCTCCTAGTGCCATTCTCCTGTGCCAGCCCTGCGTCTGGATCAACAGGGTATGTACCCAGTACATCACCCAAGTGCAAAACTTGCAGTATTATTCTCCTGTGCTCTCCCAGTGATAGTGTTCTTCCATTTCCAACTTGTGCCGGATACCTGGCCGAAGGGCCGCAACCTGCTTGCTGGGTGCAGCTTAAACCCAAATACCGCTTGGAGGGGTCACTTGTGAACACCTTCCAGTAAGTTAGACTCCGTGCCTTTGGTCAGGTCTAGCCAACATCTGGTACTTGTGGATGATGAAGGCATTTATCCAGGCCACTCACCTCCAATTCTTTTCTCAACCTGGGTCCACGTCTTTCAATACTTCTACAGAGGATCACCATAGCCCAAATGTGACATTATCACTCTACAGTTTATCATTTTCTAGAGCTTAGTACATCTCCTCCTATGTGTCTTACCTTGGTGAGGGGGCAATCTCACTTTGCGGATTTCTCCTCCACACACCTCTTCATGTACTGACCACCATCTTGTCCTAGAAGATGGAGGCCGGTTGATCATCCTCTTCAGGTAGAGGTGACACCGGTTACATTACCACTTGTCAAGCAAATAAATAGTAATTCTGTCAAAGTTTGGGACCTGGAAGTGTTTCCTGCGATCCAATCTTAAGGGTAGTCTGGAAAGACAGTGACCTCAGGGGCACAAAATAAGGAAAAATATAGTGTAGTATGTCAGGTAAAGGTTGAGTGAAGCTCATAAATGGGTAAATTTACAATGCCGCTGCTCATCAAGCCTGGCATGAATTTATCCTAGTTCAATGTTAAAACTATTCATCAAAGCCACTGATGAGCAGCGGCTTTGACAAACTGTTCCACAGGGCTCTATTTATTATCATTATTTTTACTAAAATAAAGTGAAAAGGGTGTTTTCACACCCTTTTCACATTATTTTAGTATCACCTAAAGTTACTAATGGGCAATTGGAGTATAATTCGTAAAAATCTACTCCAAGCCCTAATTATCACATATTTTTAGTAATCAAAATACAGGAGGAAGCCCTGTGATAATAACGCCACCTGGAGATGTTATCCAGGGTCTACCCCGGTTCCAGACTCCTGCTCCGCTCTAACATGCAGAGCAGAGTCCGGAGCCGGTGCCAGTGATCAGCTGTGTGGTCTAAACAAACCACACGCTGATCACTGCTAATAAAAAAAAAAATAGTGAAAAAAAACAACTTACCTGAGTTCATGGACCGGAGATCGGGCTGCTGTGATGTCCTCCCTTCAGTCAGCTGGTCTCCCATCCTGCACTGGGACCCGGTCAGCTGACTGGGTCCCAGTGCAGGATGGGAGATCAGCTGACCAGAGCCATGAAGGACATCACCGGAGCCCCGATCACCAGAGGTAAGTGTAATTAAGGGGGGGTCACGATCGTGGGGGGTGGGGCTTAGTGGCAGCCGGTCGGCTCATGCGCGGGCACTTGTCATGGTATTGTTTGCGAAAATACCGTGATAAGTGTGCGGAGGGGATTCGCAGGGACAGAGCTTTGTCACAAGCTCTGTCCCTGCAAGGAATTTTTAGTAAATCCCTATGCTATTGGCTGAAATCACAATGCAAATTCAGTTGGTAATATCACACTACAATCTGCATTCCCAATGCGGATTGCTGTAAATAGAGCCCTTAGTAACTTTACCCCATGACCGTAAAGCCTGTATGGAAAATTGTAGAAATAATGAAACTTTCAGACCTCAATGATCGACCTCTGGAAATCTCAGATGTCATCCACAAAGGCAACATTAGTATCCCCAGAGTATAGCAATAAAATGGAACATGGTGTAATATCATAAAACATTTTTATTAGTAGTAAAATGCCAGTACATTGAATAAATTTCGCTTATCCACAATGAGAACCAAACAATAAAATTCTCTGGCTATAAAAAACGTTCCAGTGTGCTAATTAGAGAAGTGGCGACTAAGATTGAGTGTCCTAATTACCAAATAATATTTGCTGCATAACCCCCAAATCACCCATTTTGGGGGTTATCTCCCCAAAATGTCAACATCCCCAATATATATATATATAAATAAATATATATATATATATATATATATATATATATATACTGTATATAACATGGAGGGATTGCAGTAGATACTGTATTTTAATTATCTGGTGCTGTACCTCCATTTCCAACAGTAGAAGCAACCTCCATAGGTTCCTCTGGGGTACCAAGTATCAAGCTCTGAATTGTGAAGCATTCCCAAT
Organism: Taudactylus pleione; assembly: GCA_031769625.1. NCBI lineage: Eukaryota > Metazoa > Chordata > Amphibia > Anura > Myobatrachidae > Taudactylus > Taudactylus pleione. The sequence continues at coordinate 3,688,566 of JAUIMM010000467.1, forward strand.
CTTGGCCCCGTTATCTAAAGCCATCTTTAGATGGTGTTAGCCGCCGTAGCCTATTGGCTACATAACACAGAAAATAATGGGAGAGGGTTTTATAGGATCATTTTACTTTCGGAGCCCCTCTTCCTCCCTCCATGTGTATTTTAGTAAATATCGTAATTTCTAATTGCTGCGAATAGCAGTGATAAGAATTTATAATTATCAAGTCTAGAACCCGATAATTAAAAAATGTGCTCCTAAATATTCTCTGTCACTGTATGTGTACTGTATGTTCAGTCCACCAGAAGCTAACAGAGAGCTTCATCACCCACTTCCCACAAAAATTCTAACTCGCCGCGGACGCCGGGGCAATTCATCATTGCTCTAGCGAGGAGACAGCTGATCCGAAAATCAGCTGTCTCCCCGAAGTGTTTCACTTCTCCTTTCGGAGCAGTGAATCCAGCGGAAGGTAACCTTAAAACTAAATTGCGCTATACCAAGTTACTGATTGAAAAGGAGAAGTCTGATTTATATGTAGACAATTTTTATTCTTAAAAATAAAAGCATTTTAAACCACAGAAAATAACTCTTCATCAAACAAACAAATATAATATAAAAAAACAGAAAAACAATATAAATATATAAAAAATTTATATAAAATACACTTATTGCATTAGCCCCAGCACAATTTGTAATCCTTTAAATGTGGAATGTCCTCAGTGTAAAATACACTTATTTTGTTAGTATCAGATACTCCACAGTGCCTGCTAATATTCATCCGATTGATAGTAATGTATCAAATCCATCTCTGCATATTGATTCAAAACAGCCGTATCAATAGATCAGACAATTTATAGACACACTGCTGTGAATTAAGGAGCTGTTAGTAAGGGAGTAAGGGCCTGATTCAGAGCCGTTCGCTATTTGCGGTCGTTCGTTCAAAAACAAGGGGTGGCTATTCAAATGATCCGTTCGCAAATTGCAGTCTGTTCACACCTCTAAGTCTGAACGAGCGTGCAAAACATACGCTCGTTTATTTGTAAAAACGCCCCCTGGCCGCTCGCACCATACGTCATGTCCGCTATTTATTAGATTAATCGAGTACATCGAACAGCGTATGAACTGCTCGCTATTCTTGTGGTTGGTTTTTTCAACCGCTATTTTGCGAGCAGTTCTGAGTTAAAAAAAACCAAGTGACGTGGTCAATGACGCTGCTGTATTAATTATGCACACCCATAAAACGCCCGTTTTGACCTTTAAGCACGCCTGCGTTCGAATTCCACTCCCCCTTTACAAGCACCTTCCCCTGTTACCACCCACATACGCCTCATTCTGTCACTCAAAATAGCAGGCACTCGCTATATAGCGTACAAACGATTTTCGGCCGCACTGACTGGTTCGCGCATGCGTACTAAAAACCGTACGCATGCGCAGATGTGCGAACATCGCTCGGAACGAGCGTACGGCCGCTAGCGAGCGGCTCTGAATGAGGGCCTATGTTTCCTTTTCCCCACTGTAAAGTTACAAAGTCAAAGCCACTGGCTGTGCACAAGCCCAGCGGCGTTCATGTACAGGTGAATCAGTCCCGAACTAAATAACAGCACCACAGTTGTCGCTGCAATGTTTACCAGCAATGGAGAATGTGGGGAGCAAATCTCTACCCCGGATCTCTCTGTCATGACCTGCAGTGTGTCTAAGCGGATAGCGCTGAAGTTCAATGATGGGCAAGGAATAAGATCCTCAGTGACTAAGTTTATTACCTTTCTGCATCTCACTCAGCACGGGCAATATAACCAGGCAGGCAGCTTTGTAAGACCAAGGCAGACGGGGAGTGAGCACGGGCAGAGTGTCCAGGCAAACGGCACTGTAGGACCGTAATAGTTGGGGAGTGAGGACTCCAGCAGTAGAATGTGGCTTACCCCGTATGTTTTTGAGTTCTTGTTAGGTGGAGGTCGGTAGTATATAGTGGCCAGAGGCTCAATGCAAAAATGAGTAACCGAGGGGATCCCAAGTCTTAACGCGTTTCCCTTCACTTCTGAAGTTTCATCAGAGGAATGTGGGTAAATGTCCAGGGTTGAGAATATATAAAAAATAATAAATTAATAATATATCATTTATTAGCAAAGATTATAACACAATTAATAAGGCAGGAGGCTAGCAGAAATACTTAATGAATGAAATGGAGAACTCAAGCATTCAACCGCACAGAAAATTGAATTAATCTACCTCAATGTCGATGCACTCATTGAGTCCCTCCGGACAAAGGGTCCTTAATTTATGTATCCAATAACTTTCTCTGAGGCAGAGTTTTCTATATCTATTACCCCCTCTGCTTGTAGGTTTCATTTGTTCAATAGTTGTTAGTTTGAGGCAGGCGGTATTCCTATTGTTTATCTGCATAGTGGCGGGAAAGACTATGGGGTCGATTTACTAAGCAGTGTTAGGAACAGAGTGAAAAGTGATAAGAAAGTGATAAGGTGCCAGCCAATCAGCTCCCAACTGTCATCTCACAGGTGTTTGAAAAAAGACAGTTGGGAGCTGATTGGCTAGCACCTTATCACTTTCTTATCACTTTTCACTCTGTCTCCTATGTGAGTTAACACCCTTTATAATGTTCCGTCTGTGTTCTAAGAATCTGTTTTTAATCATTCTTGTGGTTCTACCACCATATTGTCGATGGCACCCACACTCTACCACATAGATAACATAGACAGTATTACAGTTAATAAATGAGTTAATGGGAAACTGTTCTCCTGTGACAGTAGATTGAGCTTTATTGGTCATATGTGAACAAGACATACATCTAACAACTCCACATTTATAACAGCCTTTTGGCTGTCTATCCATCCCAAGATTAACTCTTGATATTTCTCTGTCTCTCTTTATTTGAAAGTGACTTGGGGCCAAAATATTTTTCAGACTTTCAGTTTTCTTAAAGATCACAGTCGGTTTATTGGGAATGGACTCCTGTAATAATCTATTAGTTAGAAGAACTGAAAAGTTTTTATTGATGATTGCCCTCATTTTGGGTGCTGCTTTATTGTATTTAGATATAAATTTAGGAGCAGAGTTAACCGAACCAATTTACTTCTCATTCTCTGTTTCATTTGTTGTTATTAGTCTTCTGCTCTTAGGCAAAATTAGATCTTCCTGATTGAGGTTTCTTGTGTCACTATAAGCCTCAACCAATAACGAATCAGGATAGTTTCTATCGTTAAACGCCTCAATTAGGTCTTTAGATTGAGTCTCAAAATCACAGTCTTTCGAGCAATTCCTTCTGATTTGTCTTAGTTGCCCTTTGGGGATATTGTCAACCCAAGGTTTATGATGGCAGCTTTCATAATGTAGCTAATTGAACAAATCAACTTCTTTTCTAAAGGTCTTAGGGCCTGATTCAGACCCACTCGCGAGCGGCTGTCCGCTCGCAAGTGGGTCGATGTTCTGCACTGAGCATGCGCACAACGGCGACAGCTCCGTCGTGTGCATGCGCCAGACGCGATGAGCGAAGGACTTTCCTTTTTCGATGTTGATTGACAGCACGCCCCCTTTGGTGGGCGTGCCTCCCTGACGGGGGCATTCCTAAGGGAACGCCTACCGTCAGAAGCCGGCCCACTGACATCACTAGTGATGTCAGTGGGAGTGATTTTGGCTCTGATAGAGCCAAAATCACTCCGGGCCTTGCGGTTCAAAACCTCAACTGCAGGCTCCGGCTCACAGTTTCGATGGTCGCGATGGTCAAGACCATCTCGGCCATCAAACTGCACGCTCGTATAGGCTGTGGGTGGTGACCCACAGCTATACGAGCGTCCAGGAGGACGCTCCATAGTTATGGAGGACGGCCCTCATTCAGAGCGTGCGCTCTGCTCAGAGCGTACGGCTCTGAATGAGGGCCTTAGTTATAATAGCACCATCCTCGATCACCAGTTGTATGTCCAAAACGTAATGGCTGTTTTACTCACACAGTTTGGAAATTCTAAATTAAATTTATTTTGATTAAGAAGAGTGACAAAATGTGTGATAGAGTGCTCATCACCATTCGGAGCAGTGAATCCAGAGGAAGGAGCTGGACAGGGGTGGAGGGATCCCTCTTCGCAACCCGGGACTCCATCCTATACAGAAGGAGCAGGTTGTGAGCCTGGAGCTGGAGCCAACACCATCTGAAGATGGCAAATGCTCCCACACTCAGGTTTGAAGAATTCTGTCCCCAAACTAGTGTATGGGGACAATGGGCCATCCTGCCAGAGAAGGTAAGCAGGAGATATCTGTGATATATCCTGCTTACCTTCTTGATGAATGGCCTGATAACTTGTTCATTTTCACCTGCTTTTGTAGAAATTAAGTGAAGATGAATAGACCCCAGTATATCTTCATGAGATGAATACTCACTGCCCTGGTGACTGTAATTCCTCACAATGAGTGTGTAGCTAGGTAATTACACCTACATGTCTTTCTATTAACCCCAGTTTTACTTTTTAGATTGTGCATAGAAAGGAAATTCCCCTATTACTCATGAAGTGTAATTGTGCAACCCATCTTATGCTTTACATGGATCAGATTAAAACAACAATCTACTTTCTGCCTCTGAGCAAAAACAAACACAAGTCTATTTGCTGAGGCTGATTAGATGGATGCCATGCCCTCTCCTTCCAGCCTTTTCCTGTAATGGTCACACTGTCTGTCCTATGACCCACATGCTGTATACTGAAACCCTGAGTCATTTCAAGTGTAGACTCAATAGCTCTATATGGAGAAATAACTGAATCCATGTATCATTTCCACTTCTAATATTAGTGCTTTCTTCTATGCACTCAGACACAAGAAATATTTCAGAAGAATTAGATTCATTAACTTTACTGATTGAAAATAACTAGAGAAAGTGAAGGAGTTGAGGCACATCATAATGTCACTGTGACTTGTAGTGAATAGGTTTCTGACCATTAGTATTATTCGGTAATGAATAGTTTTGGAAAATATCTGTCTTGGAAAAGTAAAGATGGAGATATATATCTAGTACTGACATTCAGAATGAGACAGCACAATCCCAAAAGGTAATTATTTTGTATTGAGTCACTTTCATTATAGACGTAATCCATATTTTCCAAAAAGGTATTTATTTCATTTTAACCCTAACGCTATTCTAAATTTACCCAGGAATTCAGTTTACCAAATGGGTTCAGGAATTAATTATCTGGGTTACATACATCATGTTGACATTCAGAATGTCGGCAAGTAGAATGCAGACCCCAGACTGCCTAGAGTATACTGTGACATGCTACAGTACTCAAAGCATTACAGAGGATGATTGTTAATCATGTTTACAGTTGCAAATCGCAGCCTAACCCTAATTGCAGTTTAACCCTAATCACAGCTTAACCCCAACTCTAAACCTAATCCTAATCACAGCTTAACCTTAACTCCAGCCTAACCCTAATCACATCCTGACCGGCTGAACCTAACCATAACCTAACCTAAATAACAGCCTAACCCTAACCCCAGCCTAACCCTAATCACAGCTTAACCCCAACTCTAAACCTAACCGTAGCCTAACCCTAACCCCAGCCTAAGCCTAACCACAGCCTAAACCTAAGCACAGCCTAACTCTACCAACAGCCTAACCCTAACCATAACCTAACCTAAATCACAGCCTAACCCTAATTGCAGCCTAACCCTAAAATAGAAAAGAAAGAAAAGATGTTTGTCGACATTCATATTGTGGACATTCAGACCATGTCGACCTACTCATGTCGATATTCTGAATGTCGCCATTATGGATGTATATCGAACTCCCGGGGTCGGCGCTCTGGGGTCTACATACGGTTTCTCAACTTTCTGACGTGCCACCTGTATAACTTACAGACAGAAAACAAAGAAACCCTCAATTACTAAGCTGCAATACAGTATAACGAAGATATTGATGAACCCCTAGGGAGTATGACATATCAATAACATTTTTTGGTTGGTCGCGATCTGGGCATCGATATATTTCTTTCACAGACGCAAGACAGCAATGCAGTGGTGTAATTAGGGCAGGGTGAGCGGGGCACATGCTATGGGCGCTGTAGGACAGGCAGCGTGGGGGGGGCGCCGCTGGCTACGGTCCAGCCCGGCCTAGTTAGGCAGTGTAGCGCCGACCGCAGTGTGTGCGGTCAGCACTACACATTTACACAGGACCGGCGCTAGGCTTCCCTGCGCCCAGTGCTGGTCCTGTGCTGCCCAGCCGAGCCCCTTCCCTCCCCCTGAGCGCTTACCCAGTAGCGTCAGGAGGAGGGTGGGAGGTGGGCTCAGGCTGTGCAGTTTAACACACACATCGCCACCAGCGCAGCGGCGATGTGTGTGTTAACCAGCAGCAAAAGAGAGTCAGACAGACTCTCATTGACTGCTGCAGCGCCCACTGCAAGAGCCAGGCTGGACCTTCCGGCTCCTGCAGTGGGTAATGGGAGAGACGTCATGACGTCCCTCCCAAAATGCAGAGCTCGCCAGCCTGGGAGGACTGACGTGCGGTGGCAGGAGCAGTTCCCGGAGCTGGAGGGTGGATTCAGGTAAGTGTCTTTTTTTTATTACTTGTGTGTCTGCACTACGGGGGGGGGAGAATCTCTACTGGGGGTGGGGCACTACTGGGGACTGCAACTGGGGGGCTACTACTGGGGGCACTGCATCGGGAGGGGGAACCTCTAGTGGGGACTACTACTGGGGGGGTACTACTACTGGGGACACTATATAAGGGGCTTACTACTAGGGTTACAAGGGAAACTACTACTGGGGACACTATATAAGGGGCTTACTACTAGGGGACCACTACTGGGGGCATTAAATAGGGAAAACCACTACAGGGGGCACTGTATAATGGCACTGGATAGGGGGGACCACTACTGGGGGTCTGCATAAGGGGGACCACTACTGGGGACACTATATAAGGGGCTTACTACTAAGGGACCACTACTGGGGGCATTAAATAGAGAGGACCACTACAGGGGGCACTGTATAATGGCACTGGATAGGGGGACCACTACTGGGGTCTGCATAAGGGGGACCACTACTGCTGGGGGCACTATATAAGGGGCTTACTACTAGGGGCACAAGGGGCACTGCACTGGGGGACCACTACTTGGGGCACTAAATAGGTAGGACTACTGCATGGGGCACTGTATAACGGGCACTGGATAGTGGGGATCACTGCTGGGGGCCTGCATAAGGGGGACCACTACTGGGGGCACAGCATAGGGGGGACTACTACTGGGGGCACTATATAGAGGGCACTGCATAAGAGGGTACCACTACCGGGGGCACTGCATTGGGGGGACTGCTACAGGGGGAACTATACAAGGGGCACTGCATAAGGGGGACCACTACTGGGGGCACTTCATAGGGGCAGTACCAGATTAAGGTCCAAATGGGCCTGGAGCTGACATTTATTTAGGGCCTATTGTGTGCTGCTACCAGGGGTGTGACCAGTGCTGTGCAGTGTGACTATTGATGTTGGTGCACAACTAGCGGTGTGGTTTGCACAGGATGTGTGGCCTGTGCCGTGAGGTCTGGTTAACTTCACGGAGGGCATAGCTAGCTCCTACCTTCAACCCATTTTATAGTGGAGCTATAACAAAAATAATGTATTTTTTGTAAAAGGGTTAGCGACTGATTCAGAGAAGGTCGCAATGCCAATGGTTTTGCAAATGGCTGATCTTTTGCTACTGCACATGCATATATGTTACAATGTACCACAATGGTCCTGTGATCGCAGTGAGGATTTTTATTGCAAAGTAAATGACAGACCGGATGGCAATGGGGGGGGGATTTAACCACTCAAACGCAGATGTGCCATGACCATTTCTATGGCGTGTCACATCTTGTGACTGCGATCCCCTACACAGTTAAAAATGGCTCTGGTGTCCTTCTTCCTACAGCCATTCTGCGCGACCATAGGGTTACTCGGACGTTCAATGATTGGTCAATGTGTGTCCAATTGTTGCATCCTCATGCACATGCGCTGGATCGGAGATGCCGACTGTGGGTGTTTCAGTAAAATCCTGGAGGCTGTTACATTTGCAAATTTTTGCACATCCGTTGTGTACGGAATCGCAGCTGCAACGCCATTTGCGGCTGTCTCTGAATCAGGCCCCGTATTGTCTACCTTTCCTTGAGTGCTAGAGTAGTTTGAGTTATTAAAGAAGAAATTATTGTTCACTGTGTCTTGCCATATTTCTATAAATGTTCATCCCACATCCCTAGCCACTGTAGTAAATGAATGAATAATCTGCCTTCTTAGCTGTAGCCCTTTAAAAAAAAAGCCACAATCGCAATACTGGATCAGGGCAGTAAGGGTTAAACTACTTCTTTGCAGATGTGCATGTGTGAGCTAGTTTGGTCTTTTTTTTACTCTGTTATTGCCATCATGAGATACTGTAGTGCCAGCAGAATGTGGCAGAGCAAGTTCCACTATAATAATAGTTAAATAGTCAGAGATCCATTCTCAAGCAGCCAATCACAAGCAGTTTTATTAGTGCAGGCAGTCTCCATCATCATCTGGTATTTGCCCCCACCCTTGACCAACCACAGATAACACCGCTTGCTCAGATGTATATGTGTAAGTGTGTCAATCTGAATCTGATTGCATTGACATGAACGCTTCCTTACTGTACTCTGCCTACATTAGAAACAGGGCCGGATTAATAATGGGGCTGATGGAGCTCCAGGCCCACCATCAGAATAGGCCCACAGCCTTCTGATGTTTGTGTGCGCTGCTGCAGAAAGGAATTTTCCTTTCCTTCTGCAGCAGCCTGAGGGCCGACCACGCCCCCTCTTGGGCCGCGCATAATGCAAACCACCCCTTCCTCTCCCCCTACACCGGTGCCGCAACACGGGACCGCCGGTGAATAACCATAATGGAGCGCTATGGAGGGCTGTGCTTCTAATGCCCTCCCAGCACTAGTAACAGCTAATTGGCAGCGGCGGAGCCTCCGCATCATGTGACATCACTGCGTGTGACGTCACATAGGTGCCGCCCGCCGCTGCCACCGCACCGCGTCCTCACGCTCCCGTCCCAGGCTGTGCACTGACCACCGGCACCAGCTCCGTCACATGCTCTCACTGAGCTCCTCCGTTTAGGGCGGCTGGTGAGTTCGTGACAGCAGCAGCACTGAGGGCTTTATTCAGAGGCGGCCGTACGGTCTACGACCACACGGCCGCCTCGATGTTTGTCTAGTGCGCATGCGCACGAGGGAGCCGGCTCCTTCGTACGCATGCATGAGACCCGCTACGACCGACAGCGCCGGTCGTAGCGGGTCTCTTTCCAAAGTAGGCGAGCTGTCGATGTTGATTGACAGCTCACCCCGTTTGGAAGGCGGGCCGGGGGGGTGGCAGCCCAAACGGAGGCGTTCCCATGGGAACGCCTGCCGTTTGGGGGAGGCCCCACTGACATCACTAGTGATGTCAGTGGAGAGCTTCCGGCTCTGACAGAGCCAGAAGCTCTCCGGGGCTTACGACAAGTGAGACCTTACCCTAGGGTCTCGTCGTAAGCCCCGATGGTCGCGATGGTCAATGACCATCGCGACCATCACCCTAGCGGTCGTTAGAGCTGTGGGTGTTAACCCACAGCCTAACGACCGAAACAGAGGCGGCCGGTCAGGATGCAAGCGGCCGCCCAGTTTCTGAGCGACTGCTTGCATCCTCCGACCGCCTCTGAATGAGGGCCTGAGTGTGATCTTTTGAGTCCCCCAAAAGGTGAGCTTCCTGCTTTTCATTTCTTCTGGCCAGGCTGCTGCTGGTGTAGTAGTATATGTATTGATATGTATGCATATCAATCATATACATAATAAATATAAAAAAATATACATGTGTACAAATTTATATATATATATATATATATATATATATATACACACACACTGTGTATATACAATATATAAACATAAACACTGTATATGTATTTATACTGTATGTGTGTGTTAACATATATATATATATATATATATATATATACATATATATATATACACTGTGTGTTATATATTATATATATGTATAGTGTGTGGTTTAATATATATATATATTGTGATAGGATCACTGGTAAAGTGGTCTGTGACAGGGACATTTATCCCAGATTCCTGTCTTATGTGTTTTAAATCCCCAGGAGAAAGTCTGCAGTGTAGCAGGCTTGAGTTTCGGCTTTTTGAAAAGCCGGTTTGGGACCTGGGGGTTGTGGGTGAGAGGAGAGGGAGGGCTCCACCCACGGCCAGGTTTTGGTTCTCGCAGCCTGGTAACAGGCTTGTTAGTTTTCCACCGGAGAGTGGCCAATATAAGCCTAGTTTGTTTAGGGCTGATTGTCTCACCTGGGAGAGCAGGCAGGGAGTTTGCTCAGAGACACTTGGATACCTAACTGTGAGTGTTGTGCTGTGCTTTTGTTGCTGGCGAGGGCATTAGGCCCTGCCAGGTTCTGGTAGTGAGGGAACTACCTGTGAAGTTAGTGCCCCGACAGGGCTAGGATTTATATTTGTGTTTTCTTTATGTTTCTGACATTGTACAATAAAGACTGGCGCCGACCAGCTTGTACTTGCATCCAGACAGGTGTGCTGCTTCCCTGCTGCTGTGTGTGTGTGTAAGGAAGGAGTCCTCTACCCAGGAGAGGGACCCCCTAACCTAACTGTGTCACAATTAGGGGTGAGCGGGTTCGGATTTCTGAAATCCGAACCCCCCCGAGCCCCTTCGATCCGAGTCCGATCCGAGTCAGGCTCGACTTTTCCCGCATGACTCGGATCTGAAATCGAGGCAAAACGTCATCATCCCGCCTTCCGAGTCTCGCGGGTTTTGGATCCTATATAAGGTACCCGCGTCGGCGCCATTTTCTCACTCGGCTGTGGACAGTGAAGAGGGAGGGTGGGAGTTAGGGCTGTGTAGTGTAGTGTAGTGTAGTGCTGCTGTTGTCCACTACTTCAAAGTCCATAGGGGCTGGCTGTGTTGTGCTGTGCTGCTGTTGTTAATAGGGGCTGTGTCCACTACTTCAAAGTCCATAGGGGCTGGCTGGACTGTGTTGTGCAGTCAGTTCTCCATAGGGGCTGTGTCCACTCCAAAGTCCTGTGCAGTGTCCCAGTCCTAAAGGGGTGCTGTAGTGTTGTCCAGGGGGTGCTCTGTCCATCAGGGGTGCTCCCCCCAAGTGCTAAAAAAATAATATATTTTCTGTGTTTGTGAATTGTGTGCGCAGTAGCCGCACGTGCATCAACAAAATAGTGCCAAGCGTGCGCCTGTGTCATAAGTAAAGGGCCGGCTGGCTTGACCGTTAAAGGGTGCTGTAACCCCCGAAAGTACACTCCAGTCCAAACCAAAAAAAAATTATTTTCTGTGTTTGTGAATTGTGTGCGCAGTAGCCGCACGTGCATCAACAAAGTAGTGCCAAGCGTGCGCCTGTGTCATAAGTAAAGGGCCGGCTGGCTTCACCGTTAAAGGGTGCTGTAACCCCCGAAAGTACACTCCAGTCCAAACCAAAAAAAAATTATTTTCTGTGTTTGTGAATTGTGTGCGCAGTAGCCGCACGTGCATCAACAAAGTAGTGCCAAACGTGCGCCTGTGTCATAAGTAAAGGGCCGGCTGGCTTGACCGTTAAGGGTGCTGTAACCCCCGAAAGTACACTCCAGTCCAAACCAAAAAAAAAAATATTTTCTGTGTTTGTGAATTGTGTGCGCAGTAGCCGCACGTGCATCAACAAAGTAGTGCCAAGCGTGCGCCTGTGTCATAAGTAAAGGGCCGGCTGGCTTGACCGTTAAGGGTGCTGTAACCCCCAAAGTACACTCCAGTCCAAACCAAAAAAAAAATTATTTTCTGTGTTTGTGAATTGTGTGCGCAGTAGCCGCACGTGCATCAACAAAGTAGTGCCAAGCGTGCGCCTGTGTCATAAGTAAAGGGCCGGCTGGCTTGACCGTTAAGGGTGCTGTAACCCCCGAAAGTACACTCCAGTCCAAACCAAAAAAAAAAATATTTTCTGTGTTTGTGAATTGTGTGCGCAGTAGCCGCACGTGCATCAACAAAGTAGTGCCAAGAGTGTGCCTGTGTCATAAGTAAAGGGCCGGCTGGCTTGACCGTTAAAGGGTGCTGTAACCCCCAAAGTACACTCCAGTCCAAACCAAAAAAAAAATTATTTTCTGTGTTTGTGAATTGTGTGCGCAGTAGCCGCACGTGCATCAACAAAGTAGTGCCAAGCGTGCGCCTGTGTCATAAGTAAAGGGCCGGCTGGCTTGACCGTTAAAGGGTGCTGTAACCCCCGAAAGTACACTCCAGTCCAAACCAAAAAAAAATTATTTTCTGTGTTTGTGAATTGTGTGCGCAGTAGCCGCACGTGCATCAACAAAGTAGTGCCAAGCGTGCGCCTGTGTCATAAGTAAAGGGCCGGCTGGCTTGACCGTTAAGGGTGCTGTAACCCCCGAAAGTACACTCCAGTCCAAACCAAAAAAAAATTATTTTCTGTGTTTGTGAATTGTGTGCGAAGTAGCCGCACGTGCATCAACAAAGTAGTGCCAAGCGTGCGCCTGTGTCATAAGTAAAGGGCCGGCTGGCTTGACCGTTAAGGGTGCTGTAACCCCCGAAAGTACACTCCAGTCCAAACCAAAAAAAAAATTATTTTCTGTGTTTGTGAATTGTGTGCGCAGTAGCCGCACGTGCATCAACAAAGTAGTGCCAAGCGTGCGCCTGTGTCATAAGTAAAGGGCCGGCTGGCTTGACCGTTAAGGGTGCTGTAACCCCCGAAAGTACACTCCAGTCCAAACCAAAAAAAAAATTATTTTCTGTGTTTGTGAATTGTGTGCGCAGTAGCCGCACGTGCATCAACAAAGTAGTGCCAAGAGTGTGCCTGTGTCATAAGTAAAGGGCCGGCTGGCTTGACCGTTAAAGGGTGCTGTAACCCCCAAAGTACACTCCAGTCCAAACCAAAAAAAAAATTATTTTCTGTGTTTGTGAATTGTGTGCGCAGTAGCCGCACGTGCATCAACAAAGTAGTGCCAAGCGTGCGCCTGTGTCATAAGTAAAGGGCCGGCTGGCTTCACCGTTAAAGGGTGCTGTAACCCCCGAAAGTACACTCCAGTCCAAACCAAAAAAAAATTATTTTCTGTGTTTGTGAATTGTGTGCGCAGTAGCCGCACGTGCATCAACAAAGTAGTGCCAAGCGTGCGCCTGTGTCATAAGTAAAGGGCCGGCTGGCTTGACCGTTAAGGGTGCTGTAACCCCCGAAAGTACACTCCAGTCCAAACCAAAAAAAAATTATTTTCTGTGTTTGTGAATTGTGTGCGAAGTAGCTGCACGTGCATCAACAAAGTAGTGCCAAGCGTGCGCCTGTGTCATAAGTAAAGGGCCGGCTGGCTTGACCGTTAAGGGTGCTGTAACCCCCGAAAGTACACTCCAGTCCAAACCAAAAAAAAAATTATTTTCTGTGTTTGTGAATTGTGTGCGCAGTAGCCGCACGTGCATCAACAAAGTAGTGCCAAGCGTGCGCCTGTGTCATAAGTAAAGGGCCGGCTGGCTTGACCGTTAAGGGTGCTGTAACCCCCGAAAGTACACTCCAGTCCAAACCAAAAAAAAAATTATTTTCTGTGTTTGTGAATTGTGTGCGCAGTAGCCGCACGTGCATCAACAAAGTAGTGCCAAGAGTGCGCCTGTGTCATAAGTAAAGGGCCGGCTGGCTTGACCGTTAAAGGGTGCTGTAACCCCCGAAAGTACACTCCAGTCCAAACCAAAAAAAAAATTATTTTCTGTGTTTGTGAATTGTGTGCGCAGTAGCCGCACGTGCATCAACAAAGTAGTGCCAAGCGTGCGCCTGTGTCATAAGTAAAGGGCCGGCTGGCTTCACCGTTAAGGGTGCTGTAACCCCCGAAAGTAAACTCCAGTCCAAACCAAAAAAAAAAATATTTTCTGTGTTTGTGAATTGTGTGCGCAGTAGCCGCACGTGCATCAACAAAGTAGTGCCAAGCGTGCGCCTGTGTCATAAGTAAAGGGCCGGCTGGCTTGACCGTTAAGGGTGCTGTAACCCCCAAAGTACACTCCAGTCCAAACCAAAAAAAAAATTATTTTCTGTGTTTGTGAATTGTGTGCGCAGTAGCCGCACGTGCATCAACAAAGTAGTGCCAAGCGTGCGCCTGTGTCATAAGTAAAGGGCCGGCTGGCTTGACCGTTAAGGGTGCTGTAACCCCCGAAAGTACACTCCAGTCCAAACCAAAAAAAAAATTATTTTCTGTGTTTGTGAATTGTGTGCGCAGTAGCCGCACGTGCATCAACAAAGTAGTGCCAAGCGTGCGCCTGTGTCATAAGTAAAGGGCCGGCTGGCTTGACCGTTAAAGGGTGCTGTAACCCCCAAAGTACACTCCAGTCCAAACCAAAAAAAAAATTATTTTCTGTGTTTGTGAATTGTGTGCGCAGTAGCCGCACGTGCATCAACAAAATAGTGCCAAGCGTGCGCCTGTGTCATAAGCAAAGGGCCGGCTGGCTTCACCGTTAAAGGGTGCTGTAACCCCCGAAAGTACACTCCAGTCCAAACCAAAAAAAAATTATTTTCTGTGTTTGTGAATTGTGTGCGCAGTAGCCGCACGTGCATCAACAAAGTAGTGCCAAGCGTGCGCCTGTGTCATAAGTAAAGGGCCGGCTGGCTTGACCGTTAAGGGTGCTGTAACCCCCGAAAGTACACTCCAGTCCAAACCAAAAAAAAAATTATTTTCTGTGTTTGTGAATTGTGTGCGCAGTAGCCGCACGTGCATCAACAAAGTAGTGCCAAGCGTGCGCCTGTGTCATAAGTAAAGGGCCGGCTGGCTTGACCGTTAAGGGTGCTGTAACCCCCGAAAGTACACTCCAGTCCAAACCAAAAAAAAAAATATTTTCTGTGTTTGTGAATTGTGTGCGCAGTAGCCGCACGTGCATCAACAAAGTAGTGCCAAGAGTGCGCCTGTGTCATAAGTAAAGGGCCGGCTGGCTTGACCGTTAAAGGGTGCTGTAACCCCCAAAGTACACTCCAGTCCAAACCAAAAAAAAAATTATTTTCTGTGTTTGTGAATTGTGTGCGCAGTAGCCGCACGTGCATCAACAAAGTAGTGCCAAGCGTGCGCCTGTGTCATAAGTAAAGGGCCGGCTGGCTTCACCGTTAAAGGGTGCTGTAACCCCCGAAAGTACACTCCAGTCCAAACCAAAAAAAAATTATTTTTTGTGTTTGTGAATTGTGTGCGCAGTAGCCGCACGTGCATCAACAAAGTAGTGCCAAGCGTGCGCCTGAGTCATAAGTAAAGGGCCGGCTGGCTTGACCGTTAAGGGTGCTGTAACCCCCGAAAGTACACTCCAGTCCAAACCAAAAAAAAATTATTTTCTGTGTTTGTGAATTGTGTGCGAAGTAGCCGCACGTGCATCAACAAAGTAGTGCCAAGCGTGCGCCTGTGTCATAAGTAAAGGGCCGGCTGGCTTGACCGTTAAGGGTGCTGTAACCCCCGAAAGTACACTCCAGTCCAAACCAAAAAAAAAATTATTTTCTGTGTTTGTGAATTGTGTGCGCAGTAGCCGCACGTGCATCAACAAAGTAGTGCCAAGAGTGCGCCTGTGTCATAAGTAAAGGGCCGGCTGGCTTGACCGTTAAAGGGTGCTGTAACCCCCGAAAGTACACTCCAGTCCAAACCGAAAAAAAAAATTATTTTCTGTGTTTGTGAATTGTGTACGCAGTAGCCGCACGTGCATCAACAAAGTAGTGCCAAGCGTGCGCCTGTGTCATAAGTAAAGGGCCGGCTGGCTTCACCGTTAAAGGGTGCTGTAACCCCCGAAAGTACACTCCAGTCCAAACCAAAAAAAAATTATTTTCTGTGTTTGTGAATTGTGTGCGCAGTAGCCGCACGTGCATCAACAAAGTAGTGCCAAGCGTGCGCCTGTGTCATAAGTAAAGGGCCGGCTGGCTTGACCGTTAAGGGTGCTGTAACCCCCAAAGTACACTCCAGTCCAAACCAAAAAAAAAATTATTTTCTGTGTTTGTGAATTGTGTGCGCAGTAGCCGCACGTGCATCAACAAAGTAGTGCCAAGCGTGCGCCTGTGTCATAAGTAAAGGGCCGGCTGGCTTGACCGTTAAGGGTGCTGTAACCCCCGAAAGTACACTCCAGTCCAAACCAAAAAAAAATTATTTTCTGTGTTTGTGAATTGTGTGCGAAGCAGCCGCACGTGCATCAACAAAGTAGTGCCAAGCGTGCGCCTGTGTCATAAGTAAAGGGCCGGCTGGCTTGACCGTTAAGGGTGCTGTAACCCCCGAAAGTACACTCCAGTCCAAACCAAAAAAAAAATTATTTTCTGTGTTTGTGAATTGTGTGCGCAGTAGCCGCACGTGCATCAACAAAGTAGTGCCAAGCGTGCGCCTGTGTCATAAGTAAAGGGCCGGCTGGCTTGACCGTTAAAGGGTGCTGTAACCCCCGAAAGTACACTCCAGTCCAAACCAAAAAAAAAAATATTTTCTGTGTTTGTGAATTGTGTGCGCAGTAGCCGCACGTGCATCAACAAAGTAGTGCCAAGCGTGCGCCTGTGTCATAAGTAAAGGGCCGGCTGGCTTCACCGTTAAGGGTGCTGTAACCCCCGAAAGTACACTCCAGTCCAAACCAAAAAAAAAAAATATTTTCTGTGTTTGTGAATTGTGTGCGCAGTAGCCGCACGTGCATCAACAAAGTAGTGCCAAGCGTGCGCCTGTGTCATAAGTAAAGGGCCGGCTGGCTTGACCGTTAAGGGTGCTGTAACCCCCAAAGTACACTCCAGTCCAAACCCAAAAAAAAATTATTTTCTGTGTTTGTGAATTGTGTGCGGAGTAGCCGCACGTGCATCAACAAAGTAGTGCCAAGCGTGCGCCTGTGTCATAAGTAAAGGGCCGGCTGGCTTGACCGTTAAGGGTGCTGTAACCCCCGAAAGTACACTCCAGTCCAAACCAAAAAAAAAATTATTTTCTGTGTTTGTGAATTGTGTGCGCAGTAGCCGCACGTGCATCAACAAAGTAGTGCCAAGCGTGCGCCTGTGTCATAAGTAAAGGGCCGGCTGGCTTGACCGTTAAAGGGTGCTGTAACCCCCGAAAGTACACTCCAGTCCAAACCAAAAAAAAAATTATTTTCTGTGTTTGTGAATTGTGTGCGCAGTAGCCGCACGTGCATCAACAAAGTAGTGCCAAGCGTGCGCCTGTGTCATAAGTAAAGGGCCGGCTGGCTTGACCGTTAAAGGGTGCTGTAACCCCCAAAGTACACTCCAGTCCAAACCAAAAAAAAAATTATTTTCTGTGTTTGTGAATTGTGTGCGCAGTAGCCGCACGTGCATCAACAAAATAGTGCCAAGCGTGCGCCTGTGTCATAAGCAAAGGGCCGGCTGGCTTCACCGTTAAAGGGTGCTGTAACCCCCGAAAGTACACTCCAGTCCAAACCAAAAAAAAATTATTTTCTGTGTTTGTGAATTGTGTGCGCAGTAGCCGCACGTGCATCAACAAAGTAGTGCCAAGCGTGCGCCTGTGTCATAAGTAAAGGGCCGGCTGGCTTGACCGTTAAGGGTGCTGTAACCCCCGAAAGTACACTCCAGTCCAAACCAAACAAAAAAATATTTTCTGTGTTTGTGAATTGTGTGCGCAGTAGCCGCACGTGCATCAACAAAGTAGTGCCAAGAGTGCGCCTGTGTCATAAGTAAAGGGCCGGCTGGCTTGACCGTTAAAGGGTGCTGTAACCCCCAAAGTACACTCCAGTCCAAACCAAAAAAAAAATTATTTTCTGTGTTTGTGAATTGTGTGCGCAGTAGCCGCACGTGCATCAACAAAGTAGTGCCAAGCGTGCGCCTGTGTCATAAGTAAAGGGCCGGCTGGCTTCACTGTTAAAGGGTGCTGTAACCCCTGAAAGTACACTCCAGTCCAAACCAAAAAAAAATTATTTTTTGTGTTTGTGAATTGTGTGCGCAGTAGCCGCACGTGCATCAACAAAGTAGTGCCAAGCGTGCGCCTGAGTCATAAGTAAAGGGCCGGCTGGCTTGACCGTTAAGGGTGCTGTAACCCCCGAAAGTACACTCCAGTCCAAACCAAAAAAAAATTATTTTCTGTGTTTGTGAATTGTGTGCGAAGTAGCCGCACGTGCATCAACAAAGTAGTGCCAAGCGTGCGCCTGTGTCATAAGTAAAGGGCCGGCTGGCTTGACCGTTAAGGGTGCTGTAACCCCCGAAAGTACACTCCAGTCCAAACCAAAAAAAAAATTATTTTCTGTGTTTGTGAATTGTGTGCGCAGTAGCCGCACGTGCATCAACAAAGTAGTGCCAAGAGTGCGCCTGTGTCATAAGTAAAGGGCCGGCTGGCTTGACCGTTAAAGGGTGCTGTAACCCCCGAAAGTACACTCCAGTCCAAACCGAAAAAAAAAATTATTTTCTGTGTTTGTGAATTGTGTACGCAGTAGCCGCACGTGCATCAACAAAGTAGTGCCAAGCGTGCGCCTGTGTCATAAGTAAAGGGCCGGCTGGCTTCACGGTTAAAGGGTGCTGTAACCCCCGAAAGTACACTCCAGTCCAAACCAAAAAAAAATTATTTTCTGTGTTTGTGAATTGTGTGCGCAGTAGCCGCACGTGCATCAACAAAGTAGTGCCAAGCGTGCGCCCTGTGTCATAAGTAAAGGGCCGGCTGGCTTGACCGTTAAGGGTGCTGTAACCCCCGAAAGTACACTCCAGTCCAAACCAAAAAAAAAAATATTTTCTGTGTTTGTGAATTGTGTGCGCAGTAGCCGCACGTGCATCAACAAAGTAGTGCCAAGCGTGCGCCTGTGTCATAAGTAAAGGGCCGGCTGGCTTGACCGTTAAGGGTGCTGTAACCCCCAAAGTACACTCCAGTCCAAACCAAAAAAAAAATTATTTTCTGTGTTTGTGAATTGTGTGCGCAGTAGCCGCTCGTGCATCAACAAAGTAGTGCCAAGCGTGCGCCTGTGTCATAAGTAAAGGGCCGGCTGGCTTGACCGTTAAGGGTGCTGTAACCCCCGAAAGTACACTCCAGTCCAAACCAAAAAAAAAATTATTTTCTGTGTTTGTGAATTGTGTGCGAAGCAGCCGCACGTGCATCAACAAAGTAGTGCCAAGCGTGCGCCTGTGTCATAAGTAAAGGGCCGGCTGGCTTGACCATTAAGGGTGCTGTAACCCCCGAAAGTACACTCCAGTCCAAACCAAAAAAAAAATTATTTTCTGTGTTTGTGAATTGTGTGCGCAGTAGCCGCACGTGCATCAACAAAGTAGTGCCAAGCGTGCGCCTGTGTCATAAGTAAAGGGCCGGCTGGCTTGACCGTTAAAGGGTGCTGTAACCCCCGAAAGTACACTCCAGTCCAAACCAAAAAAAAAAATATTTTCTGTGTTTGTGAATTGTGTGCGCAGTAGCCGCACGTGCATCAACAAAGTAGTGCCAAGCGTGCGCCTGTGTCATAAGTAAAGGGCCGGCTGGCTTCACCGTTAAGGGTGCTGTAACCCCCGAAAGTACACTCCAGTCCAAACCAAAAAAAAAAATTATTTTCTGTGTTTGTGAATTGTGTGCGCAGTAGCCGCACGTGCATCAACAAAGTAGTGCCAAGCGTGCGCCTGTGTCATAAGTAAAGGGCCGGCTGGCTTGACCGTTAAGGGTGCTGTAACCCCCAAAGTACACTCCAGTCCAAACCAAAAAAAAAATTATTTTCTGTGTTTGTGAATTGTGTGCGCAGTAGCCGCACGTGCATCAACAAAGTAGTGCCAAGCGTGCTGCCTGTGTCATAAGTAAAGGGCCGGCTGGCTTGACCGTTAAAGGGTGCTGTAACCCCCGAAAGTACACTCCAGTCCAAACCAAAAAAAAAATTATTTTCTGTGTTTGTGAATTGTGTGCGCAGTAGCCGCACGTGCATCAACAAAGTAGTGCCAAGCGTGCGCCTGTGTCATAAGTAAAGGGCCGGCTGGCTTCACCGTTAAAGGGTGCTGTAACCCCCGAAAGTACACTCCAGTCCAAACCAAAAAAAAAATTATTTTCTGTGTTTGTGAATTGTGTGCGCAGTAGCCGCACGTGCATCAACAAAGTAGTGCCAAGCGTGCGCCTGTGTCATAAGTAAAGGGCCGGCTGGCTTGACCGTTAAGGGTGCTGTAACCCCCGAAAGTACACTCCAGTCCAAACCAAAAAAAAATTATTTTCTGTGTTTGTGAATTGTGTGCGAAGTAGCCGCACGTGCATCAACAAAGTAGTGCCAAGCGTGCGCCTGTG